>JARQOD010000005.1:227644948-227817043 GCA_033576555.1 Oophaga sylvatica
GGATTTAGAAATGGCTCATAGAAGAACATTTCAGAATAGTACAATGCTTTACTCTTAGCCGTACTTGAATGTTTTAGCTGTGTTTTGCCTCATTATCCTCTTTGAGGACACATAACCTGTGGCATACACCAAGCTTTCTGACACTGGGCAGCAAAATTCGCTCCTGACTGCGTTAATAGACTTGAGATTTCATTGTACCCCGAAAAAAGCAGACTCAAAACTTAACGGAGCCTCTTCCATGTTTCGCAGTAGGTACAATGTTCATTTCTTTTATATGCTTCATTTTTGCATTTGTGAGCATACAGCTGTTGTGACTTGTCATAAAGCTCCAGTTTTGTATCGTCAGTCTAAAGGACATCATTCTCCAGGAGCTCTGTGGCTTGACAATATGCAAATTGGCAAATCCCAGTTTTGCTTTTTTTATGATTTGCTTTCAACTCTGGTTTCCTCCTCGGTTGTCTGCCATGCAGTCCACTTAAGCCAAGACAGTGTTGGCTGGTACTGTTATGATCTGCTACAAGCACTAAGGAAAGATGGAAATTCTGTCCCTACAATAGAACTAAGCTGGATCCCTACGATGTAACGGGGAACCTGATCCTGCGACCAGACCCGCTAAAGTCCTCAGCTAGTCTGAACGAAGACCTATAGTTGCGAGGAAGGAATCCCTACAAGATCTAGGGACTGGGAGAAAAGGTGGACACCTCCTAACAGAAATTGTAGCAGGGAAAAATTAAACAGAAAACAAATTACTTAGAGATCCAAAGATCAAGCAAAACTGACTGAGAAAGGCACCTAAGCACCCGGCTAGCTTAAGAGTAGATAATACAATGAAGTCAAGCAAAGCCAGAAGGGCGGAGCCAGACTAAATAGGGGAAAAAAGGTCGTGTGACCAGCAAACTGAAACAAAATCCAACAAGAGGGTTCTAACAGTACCCTCCCTTCTAAGAGGATCCTCCGGATCCCCTAGGCCTTAGGCTTATCCGGAAACCTCTTGTGAAACGCTCTGACAAGTCTAGACGCAGAAACATCATCCGCCCTCACCCATGAGTTATCCTCGGGTCCATAACCCTTCCAAGCGACGAGATACTGCAAACTCCCTCTATACTGTCTAGAATTTAGGATGCGGGAAATCTCATATTGCCCGTCCTCCACCACCAGGGGAACAGTGGCCGAGACGTCTCCATCTGAGACCTCAGCTTTTTTCAAGAGAGAAACATGAAACACCGGATTCATCTTCCAGGAGGTAGGAAGCTCCAACTTAACAGCAGATTGGTTAATAACCTGAAGCACCTTAAAGGGCCCTACAAACTTGGGACCCAATTTCTTAGATGGAATCCTCAAGCGCAGATTCTTAGAGGACAACCAAACCATGTCACCAATAGCAAACAAAACCTCTTGTCGTTTTCTATCAAAATACACTTTGGATCTTTTGTTAGCCTCCTGAAGATTACCACGCACATCAGTCCAAACTCTCTCCAAAACACCAGAAAAATTCTCCTCTTCAGGTACAGCCGATCCCAACTTGGAAAATGACCCAAACGACGGATGTCTCCCAGTACAACAACAAAAAAGGCGAACAACCAGCAGAAACGGATGTATGGTTGTTAAGAGCAAACTCAGCAAGTGGCAGAAACTCAGACCACCCTCTTGATTATCAGTCACAAAACAACTCAGGAACTGCTCAACATCCTGGTTTTTCCTTTCTGTCTGGCCATTAGACTCAGGATGATATCCGGATGAAAACGACAAATGAACTCCCAACCTGTCACAAAAGGCGCGCCAAAAACGAGCCACAAACTGAGGACCCCTATCAGAAACAATGTCAGTAGGAACGCCATGTAGTCTGACAATTTCCTTGACAAAGGCCTTAGCGAGAGTCTTAGCGCAGGGCAGTTTGATGAAAGGAACCAAGTGACACATCTTGCTAAAACGGTCCACGACCACCCAGATGACAGTGAAACCCTCAGAGGGGGGAAGGTCAGTAATAAAGTCCATAGCCAAATGTGTCCAAGGTGCACTAGGGACCTCCAGAGGGCAAAGCAACCCAGCAGCAGGAGTATGAGAAGACTTTGATCTAGCACACACAGTGCATTGACGCACCCACTTAATGACTTCCTTCTGCCATGCAGGCCACCAAAATCTGCGACCCACAAGTCTCTTGGTCTCAGAGATTCCAGGATGACCTGCCAACCGAGAGTCATGACATTCAACAAACAAATCTCTCCTCAGGGTACCAGGCACAAACAACCTCCCATGGGGAGTGTTAGATGGGGCATTCTCCTGTGCTTTAAGAATCTCATCTTCCAACACGGAGTCCAAAACCGCAATAACAACCCCCTCTTGCAAAATGTTTTCCTCCTCCTCAGTACCCACCCTAGGAGAAAAGCTGCGAGACAAAGCATCAGCTTTAACATTTTTAGTACCTGGGATGTAAGTAACGGTAAAATTTAAACCGCGAGAAAAACCGTGCCCACCTAGCCTGACAGGCATTCAAGCGTTTGGTAGCATCAAGGTAGACCAGATTTTTATGATCGGTGAAGACTTGACCGGGAAATTCCGCTCCCTCCAAAAAATGACGCCAGTGTTCAAATGCGAGTTTAATTGCCAACAATTACCGATATCATAATTTAGTTCAGACTCAGAAAATTTATTTGAAAAAAAAGCACAGGGATGTACTCCATCCGACACACTCCTCCAATGAGACTCCAAATCCGGTGAATAAATCAAAATGTCATCCAAATACACAACCACACTTCTGCCGATCGAAGGTCTAAGGATGTCATTAATAAGATTCAGAAAAAATGCCGGAGCACTGGAAAGCCCAAAAGGCATAACCAGATTCTCAAAATGACCCAGTGGAGTGTTAAACACAGTATTCCATTCATCCCCCTCCTTCATGCGTAACAAATTGTATGCCCCCGAAGATCAATTTTCGAGAACCACTTGGCCCCCACTAACTAGTTAAACAAATCAGGAATCAATGGCAGTGGGTAAGGATTGCGTACAGTAATCTTATTAATCTCACGAAAGTCTAGACAAGGCCGTAAACCGCCGTCCTTTTTTTAAAAAAAAAAAATCCAACCGCCACAGGAGACTTAGAAGGCCTAATGTGACCGGCGGCCAAGCTTGTCTGTATGTATTCCTCCAAAGCCTTTCTCTCAGGAATAGTCAAAGTAAATAAACGACTATTAGGAAGAGTCGCTCAAGGGACAAATTCAATTGCACAATCATAATCTCTATGAGGAGGCAATACCTGCGATTCCTTATCAGAAAAAACTTTCCAATAATCCTGAATAGGTACAGGTAACTCCCCCTTAACTACAGCAGCAATATTCCCGTTACAACACTTGTCATAACAATTAGGACTCCAGGACTTAATTTCATTGGTAGACCAATCCAGTACCGGATTGTGCAATTTTAACCAAGGTAACCCCAAAATCACCGGTGAGGGCAAATTATTCAAAACTACCAAATCCAAATTCTCTTGATGAACACCATTAACAGTAAGAGGAAATTCACAGATATGGTGAGTAACATTTTTCAAGGGAGAGCCATCCACAGAAACAACATTAATAGGAGAAGACAGAAGTTTGGGTTTTAATTTTAGTTTTTCCAAAAATTTCCCATCAATCACATTGAGAGTTGAACCACAATCCACAAATACCCGAAACTCCATTAATTCCTCCTCAACAGCAGTGGTAGCAGAAAGAAAGACACCTTTATTGTTTAAACAAGCTATACGGGCGAAACTGACCTCATTTTTTTTTTTTCTTTCTTTGTTCATACGAAGCACACAGTTCTTAATAAAATGCTCAGACTTGCCACAATAGAAACACAAACCTTCAGCAAATCTACGGTCTTTTTCCCGAGAGTGAGGTGCCATTGCTCCAATTTCCATTGGCTCTCCAATGTCAGTACAGTCCCTCTCCAGACTTGGAGCTGACAAGACAGATTTACTCTCATTAACCCTTGCACGCAGTCTCCTATCCACCTGTATGGCTAATTGCATAGCCTCTTGCAAGTTACCAGGTATAGGATAAGCAATCAGCAAATATTTAACCCTTTCACTTAACCCTGCAAGAAATAAACTTTCAGCAGCAGATGGAAGGAAGGGAGACACAGTCATTACTAGTGGGTAGGCGGAGCCCACACAGGATAGAACACCTCAGATTAAAAAAGTGTTGACCGGCCCCTCCAGCTTGGGCTCCTCTTACTCCAGCTCTCCAGTCTAAAATTTGAGGTCACAGAGGATAGTCGCTGCTGGAGCAGCTCCCCAGAAATTTTTTTTATTTTTATCGGACACGAGACTTGAACTCCAGTGGTCTTGAGGTCTCAGGGGTCTCAGCGCTGCTGGACCCCCACCCCTCCCTTGGCGGATCTGTATTACCCTTTAAGGTGGTCCCTGCAGAACCCTGCCGGCCCCGGGGGATGAGGGTTGCTTCCCTGGCGGGGACGCAAACCGCGCTTCTGGGGTCACTGCGTTCTCCGCCCTGGGGGGAAGCTATGGGCATAGCGCCACAAATGCCTGGGGGTCCCTGTGGCGCTCAGCTGGGTGAGTACTCAGCATTTTAAATGTGTTTTGAGTGCTTCAGCGGCTGCTGCGGCAGCCTTTGCTACATGTATTCATGTTGGTGACTTGTGTTTTTTGTCCGCAGGTGGATAACTGCAGGACATGGGAGCGGGGAGAGCGGAGGAGTCGCGCGCGTTTTTTTGAAGCCGGCGGGGGGCGTGGCTTCGCGCTTTCTCTGTCTTTCGCGGGCAGGAAGCGCTCTGAGCGCGCGCTTTTTCCTGCCTCTCCTCTTGCGGCTTCCCTCTTTCACAGCGCGGCGGCCATTACTGAAGGCTTCCTCGGGCTCCTCACTCTCCTCTCCTCCCGACAGACCGAAGGAACACTGCACCGCGGCCAGCTGGGTGAGTCGCTTCTGCCTTTCAGGGCAGAAGCTTAACCCCCTCACCCCCACAGCGCAGGGCACCTTTCTGAGCACAATTAGGTGGCAGACTGAGCTGTCCTGCAGCTGTTGCCTCATATAGAGGCCCTTTTTTTGTCTGGGGCTCGCACACCCTTTTTCATTTAACAGAGGTTGTGGGGAGTCTGCGACATTAACCCTTGATAGGCGGTTAAACCTTAATTGAGGGACAGCTAGGGTAGCTCTCTCTTTAAGAGCTTTAACCCTTCAGCGTTCTTTTTTCTTTCTCTTAAGAAACCACGCTGTTCTAGTTACTGACAGGTTTAATCTGCCATATATTGTGTGAGAGCATGTCAGATCAGGGTCCAGGAGGTGCGGACCGTCTCCCAGGTCCGCTACAGGATCAGTCTCGCGTATCTGACACGCAGGAGTCCTCGACGGCGTCAAGCGCAGCGGTCGGAGGTTTCAGTGATGTCAAAATGGAGGCCCTCACTCGTTCTATTGATGGCCTGTCTGACCTTCTAGGTTATTGGGTGTCAGCTAGATCCTCTCATGGCAGGAAGCGCCACAGGCCGGTGCTATCCTTCCCGCGTAGCGACTCGGAGATCTCTGGTATGGAGGGTTCCCCTTCATGCTCGGATGGGGAGATGTCCGATTCGGATAAGGAGGATCGGCAGGGACACTCTACCTCTTTTTTGGGCCGTGCAGAGGCTTTTATTGGAGCCATGAGGGAGGCGTTAGTTACCGGAGGAGGTAACTAGACGTCCTGGTAAGTCGGCCCGGATGTTTCAGGAGTCGCATAGGTCGCGATCGGCATTACCATCCCTGGATGAGCTTAATGGGGCAGTGGAGAAGGAACGCCTGTGTCCAGATAAACGTTTTTAGGGGACACGGTTTTTTGAGACACTGTATCCGTGTTCGGCGGAGTTGATTGATAATTGGATTCCTTCTCCTGAAGTGGATGTCCCTTTATCCCAGCTTAGCAAATCCTCATTACTTCCTGTTAAAGGGAAGGCGAGTCTACAGGATCCGCTGGACAGAAAAACGGAGATGGCGGCGAAATCCATCTACGAGGCCGCGGGTCATGGATTCAGAGCAGTGCTAGGATCCATGTGTGCTTGTAAAGCTTCCCTGAGCTGGTTGGACCGTCTACGGACGGCGTGGCAAGATGGATCCCTGCTATCCGAGGTAGATGGGCTTTTCAAGTTATTGGAGGATGCAGCACGATATGGCAGTGATGCAGGTTTGGATACTGCGTCACTGCTGTCCAGGGCGCAATCCTCGGCGGTCACAGTCAGAAGAGCACTGTGGCTTAGACAGTGGACCGGGGACGCGGTTTCCAAGCAAGGGTTGCTAACTTTAGCTTACAAGGGTGGTCAGCTATTTGGATCTGACCTCACGGAGCTGATTGTCAAGGCAAAGGCAAAAGAAACGGCTTTACCGCAGCGAAGAGCTGTGACTTCTGCGTCTGGCAGGCCTAGTGCCAGTAGTAGTCAGCGGCCTTTTCGGTCCAGGGGACGGTTCGGTCAGCCCTCTTGGGGATCGGGTCGTCCCTCTTTTTCAGGAAAAAAGACCTCTCAGAAATCCCGCACTCCCTGGAAACAGAGCTTCCGTCAAGACAAGCGGGAAGCTGACAAAAAGCCCGCTAAGGCGGACTGACGCCAGGGTCTCACTCGAAGGCTCTCGAGTGGGGGGTCGCCTGTTCCAATTCGAATCGACTTGGGCTTCCCGCGTTTCGGACGCCTGGGTGACGCGGGTTGTGTCGGCAGGCTATTTCATAGAGTTTCTTTCTCGACCCCCGGACAGTTTTTGCCAATCTCGCATTCCGTCAGAGCCCGAGCTATTTGCCGCTCTACTGCGGGAGGTCGATTCCCTTCTGCAGAAGGGTGTGGTGGTACTGGTTCCGCTGGAGGACCGGGGAAGAGGGTTTTATTCCAACCTCTTTGTGGTCCCCAAAAAGGAGGACAAATTTCGCCCCATTCTGGATCTCAAAAGATTGAATTGGCATGTCCGCACCCGGAAATTCCGCATGGAATCGCTTCGCTCGGTTGTGGCGGCCCTGTCGCAGAACGACTTTTTGGTGTCAATCGACATTCGCGACGCTTATTTACATGTTCCCGTCGGAAGGGCCCACCAACGCTTTCTTCGTTTTGCCATAGGTCAGGACCATTACCAGTTTGTGGCCCTGCCATTCGGGTTGGCCTCAGCGCCCAGAGTTTTTACGAAAATTCTGGCACCTCTCATGGCGATCCTTCGAAGACGGGGTTACGATTCTTCCCTACCTGGACGACCTTTTGATTGTGGCGTCCTCAAAGGAGGAGGCGGTGACGGCTCACAATCTATCCCTTCAGCTCCTGGAGGACTTCGGGTGGCTGGTCAATTGGGAGAAGTCGTCTCTGGAACCGTCGCAGTCAATCCTGTTTTTGGGGATGCATTTCGACACGGTACGAGCAGTGGTGTCCCTGCCTCCAGACAAGCAAGCAACTCTTCTTCGACATGTACAGGTTATGAAGTCTTCGACAGCAATGTCCCTTCGAAGGTGTATGCGCCTTCTGGGTTTGATGGTGGCGTCGATGGAGGCACTTCCGTTTGCCCAATTTCATTCCAGGGCTCTCCAAATGCTCATTTTGAACCGTTGAGATCGATCGCAGGCTTCGCTGGATTGCAGTGTCATCATCTCCCACAGGGTGCGAGAGTCTCTAGGATGGTGGTTACGTCCGGAAGCGTTATCCCTGGGGAAGTCCTTCCTCCCTCCGAGGTGGTCGGTCATAACTACCGATGCCAGCCTGACGGGCTGGGGGGGTGTTTGGAACGATCTCTGGATTCAGGGAGTATGGTCGTCGGAAGAGTCTGTTCTGCCGATCAACATCCTGGAATTGAGGGCAATTTTCCTTTGCCTCCAACACTGGACGGTCCCTTTAAGCGGTCTACCAGTCCGAGTGCAGACAGACAACGCGACGGCGGTCGCGTATATCAACCATCAAGGTGGGACAAGGAGCTTCAGGCTCATGATGGAGGTGTCTCGGATCCTGGTATGGGCCGAGGCCAGGGTGCCAGCCATCTCTGCGATTCACATTCCAGGAGTTCAGAATATCACGGCGGACTTCCTCAGTCGCGAAAAGATGGATCCCGGAGAATGGAGTCTTCATCCGGAAATTTTTGCACTGCTTTGCTCCCGTTGGGGAACTCCCCAAGTGGATTTGATGGCATCCAGGTTCAATGCCAAGTTACCGACGTTCATGTCCAGGTACAAGGACCCGAAGGCTGTGGCGGTGGATGCTCTGGTGGCTCCGTGGGACCAATTCGAGCTAATCTATGTGTTCCCGCCGATATCCTTACTTCCTCTGGTGTTGCGTCGGATCAGACTGGAGAGAGTCCCGGCTATGTTGGTAGCCCCAGATTGGCCAAGGAGGACGTGGTTCTCGACGCTGGTATCGCTTCTGGCAGCGCCTCCACTTCCACTCCCTCTTCACCCGGACCTGTTAACCCAAGGGCCCGTTCGTCATCGGGACCTGAAGTCTCTGCGTTTGACGGCGTGGCTCTTGAGACCGAAATCTTGACCCGTCAAGGTTTTTCAGTCGAAGTCATTGCCACTCTGCGAGCTGCCAGAGGTCCGGCTACTACTAGGATTTATCACAAGACTTGGGAAGGCTTCTTTTCGTGGTGTTCGGGTTCTTCAAGGAACCCGAGGATTTTTTCCATTCCCAATTTGTTGGCCTTTTTGCAGTACGGGCTGGACAAGGGTTTGGCAGTTAGCACTCTGAAGGGTCAGGTTTCTGCTCTGTCCTTGCTGTTTCGGAAGGCTATCGCCTCGCGTAGGGATGTACGTTCCTTTTTTCGCGGAGTAACCCGTCAGTTTCCGCCGCGGAAGGCGCTTGTGTCTCCTTGGCGGCTCAATGTTGTCTTGGAGGTTCTTCAACATGGGCCTTTTGAGCCTATGGACTCTGTTAGCCTTTCTTTGCTCTCTTGGAAGGTTGCTTTCCTAGTGGCGGTCACTTCTTTGAGAAGGGTTTCTGAGTTGGCGGCTCTTTCTTGCTCGCCTCCTTTTCTGGAGTTTCACCCGGATCGCGTAGTGCTTCGCACACGGGGTGACTTTCTACCTAAGGTGGTGTCACAATTTCATGTTAACCAGGATATTGTGTTGCCCTCGCTCTGTCCGGAGCCGAGGAATGCGAAGGAACGGGCCTTGCACACATTGGATTTAGTGCGGGCCTTGAAGTTCTATTTGTCTATTACTCAAAGTTTTCGGAAGTCGGATTCTCTGTTTGTGATTCCAGCAGGTCGTCGGCGTGGTCAACGAGCTTCCAAGGACTCTATAGCTCGTTGGATTCGGTCGGCCATTTTAGAGGCTTACCGACTTAAGGGCGAACCTTGCCCGATTAAGATTCAAGCTCACTCCACGAGGGCTGTGGTTTCATCGTGGGCCTTCCATCAAGGGGCCTGAGCAGCTCAGCTCTGCAGGGCGGCGACCTGGCGCTCCGTCCACACGTTTGCAAAATTTTATAAGGTGGACGTCAGTGCTTCCTGTTGTGAGTGGGCTTGGGATGAGTTCTGAGCAGAGGCTCCCTCTGGTGGTTACAAGCGGTGCTGGTCTGTCCAGTGAAGATTGTGAGGATTGGGAATCAGGTGTTACTGACTGGTCTTATATAAGGGAGTCACCTTCCCATCAGGGTTGTCGGTGATCAATTGTTCTGGTCTCTATCCTTGAATCCTGTTTCCCTTGTAGCCTGCTGTGTCGTGTCTGCATCTCCTGCTAACAGATAAGACATTTTCTTCTTTTTGTTTTTGTGCTTGATTTTTGAATTTTGTCCTGCACTTCTGTGGGGGCCTTCAGGGTCCCCTCCGGGGGCTTTTGTCCTCTCAGTTTAGTTCAGCCACTGATGTTTGTACTTTTGCTTTTTCCAGTTTTTTCAGTGGCTGCTGTTTTGATTTTGTTACACCAGAGAACTAATTTAGGTGGTAGAGGTCGTGTGATCTCAGGTGTTTTTGAAATTAGTAGAGTTGGTGCTTTTCAGGGTTTTCTGGGATTGCAGTAAGTACCCTTCCTATCCTTTTCTATTTAGTTAGTTTGGGCCCCAACATTTGCTCATACTCTTTTCTGTCTGTGTCAGTATTTCTTCTTGTCTAACCGCCATTACATGTTTGGGGGCTTTCTATTATCTTTGGGGTTCTGCTCCGGGGCAGATAGCTTTCCTATATCTATCTTTAGGTGTAGTTAGTTTCTCAGGCTGTGACGAGGCGTCTAGGACCAACGTAGGAACGCTCCACGGCTGCCTCTAGTTGTATAACAGTATCACCGGCCCAAAATTTAAAATTGTATGGTACTCACAGAAGGAAAAAATTTGTGAAAGAAAAAACGGTTGTCAGAGATATTTTTCTGTTTGTTGCATTTTTTTTTTTCCCTCTGTATCTCTGGGTGCTGGGGAGGATTTTTTTCTCTCAATGGAGTTTGCACAGTTGTCTGGCCGTGTGGATCAGCTTGCCACTGAGGTTCAGAGTATTGCTGCATATCTTGCTAGGTTGCCTGTTGTGGAACCTAGGATTCCCATGCCAGATTTGTTTTTAGGGGATCGAGCTAAGTTTCAGAATTTCAAAAATAATTGTAAATTGTTTTTTGCCTTAAAATCTAAGTCATCAGGGAACGCAGCGCAGCAGGTTCAAATTGTCATCTCTCTCCTGCTCGGCGATCCTCAGGATTGGGCTTTTTCCCTGACACCTGGGGATCCTGTTTTGAGTGATGTTGATGCGTTTTTTCAGGCTTTGGGGTTATTGTACGATGAGCCTAATGTCACTGATCAAGCTGAAAAAGCCTTGTTGGCATTAAATCAGGGGCTTGATGACGCTGAGTTATACTGTCAGAGATTCCGTAGGTGGGCAGTCCTGACCAAGTGGAATGACGACGCTTTGGCGGCCCTTTTTCAGAAGGGTCTGTCAGATAATGTAAAGGATGTTATGGTGGGATTCCCTGTCCCCTCTGGTCTCAATGATTCTATGTCATTAGCGATTCAAATTGACAGACGTTTGCGTGAGCGGAGAAGTATGCGTGGAATAGTGTTGCCTTGTGAACCTGCTTCTGAATCCATGCAGTGTGATAGAGTGGTGTCTGGGGCACAGCGTCATGAGTTTCGAAAGCGCAATGGGTTATGTTTCTACTGTGGTGATGCCTCTCATGCTATTTCAGTCTGCCCTAAGCGGGGAAGACGTTTTGCACGCTCAGTTGTCTTGGGTAGTGTTCAGACTAAGTTTTTATTAACTGTCACTCTGATATGCTCTCTGTCCTCATTTTCTGCTCAGGCTTTCTTTGATTCTGGAGCAGCTATTAACCTGATGGATTATGATTTTGCTAAACGTTGTGGGTTTCCCTTGATACCCCTACAGAAGTCTATTCCCCTACTGGGGATCGATTCTACCCCTTTGGCTGAGAATAAACCTCAGTTCTCTACTCAGGTGATAATGAGGGTTGAACCTGATCATCAAGAGTGCTGCAAATTTTTGGTTCTGTATAATCTGCATGATATTATCGTACTGGGTTTCCCTTGGTTACAGTCTCATAATCCTGTTTTGGATTGGAAATCTGTGTCTGTAACCAGTTGGGGCTGCCAATGTGTTAATACCAACACTCCTGTTTTTTCTGCCTCCCCCCAGGCTCAGGATGTTCCTGACTTTTTGATTGATTTTTCTGATGTGTTTAGCGAAAGTAAATCTGCATCCTTGCCTCCCCATAGGAGCTATGACTGCGCTATTGAATTAGTGCCTGGTAGTAAATTCCCTTAAGGTCGTCTTTTTAACTTGTCTGTACCTGAACATGACGCTATGCGGTCTTATATCAAGGAGTCATTGGAGAAGGGTCATATCAGACCATCCTCTTCACCCTTAGGTGCCGGTTTTTTCTTTGTGGCCAAAAAGCATGGTTCATTAAGGCCGTGTATTGATTATCATCTTTTGAACAATATTACTGTGAAATATCAATACCCGTTACCCTTGATTTCTGACCTGTTTTCCAGGGTGAAAAACGCTACTTGGTTTACCAAGCTTGACCTCAGGGGGGCATATAACCTTATTCACATTAAGCACGGGGATGAATGGAAGACGGCATTCAATACCCCGGAGGGGCATTTTGAGTACCTTGTGATGCCCTTTGGGCTCACTAATGCTCCTTCTGTCTTCCAGTCCTTCATGAATGACATTTTCAGGGATTTTGTGGATAAATTTCTGATTGTTTATTTGGATATCTTGATTTTTTCTAATGACTGGGACTCTCATGTGAAACATGTTCGAACTGTATTCCAGATTTTGAGAGAGAATGCTCTGTATGTGAAGGGATCAAAGTGTCTTTTTGGCGTACAGAGGATCTCATTTCTGGGATTTTGTCCCCATCTGTTATTGAAATGGACCCGGTCAAGGTTCAGGCCATCTGTGATTGGGTCCAACCTACTTCATTAAAGGTTCTTCAAAGATTTTTGGGTTTTGCCAATTTTTATCGTAAATTTATTGGTAATTTCTCGGTTATTGTTAAACCATTAACTGATTTGACCAAAAGGGTTCTGATGTGGTGAATTGGCCTCCTGAGGCAGTCTCTGCATTTCAGGATCTTAAGCAGAGATTCACTTCTGCTCCTGTTCTACGGCAGCCTGATGTTTCTCTGCCATTTCAGGTGGAGGTTGATGCCTCTGAAATTGGGGCAGGTGCCGTTTTGTCCCAAAAAGATCCAGAGACCTCTAAAAGTAACCCTTGTGCCTTTTTCTCTCGAAAATTTTCTCCTACTGAACGTAATTATGACGTGGGTAATCTGGAGTTATTGGCCATGAAGTGGGCTTTTGAAGAGTGGAGACATTGGCTGGAGGGAGCCAAACATCAGGTGGTGGTCCTTACTGACCATAAGAATCTGGTTTATCTGGAATCTGCCAAGCGACTCAATCCTAGACAGGCCAGGTGGGCCTTGTTTTTCACACGTTTTAATTTTGTGGTTTCCTTTCTTCCTGGCACTAAGAATGTTAAGGCGGATGCCCTCTCGAGGAGTTTCCTTGCGGACTCTCCTGAGTTATCTGATCCTTCTGTTATTTTGAAAGAGGGTGTAGTTCTTTCCGCCATCTCACCTAATTTGAGACTTGCTCTGGAGGGGTGTCAGGAGGATAGGCCCGAGCGCTGCCCTGTTGGAAAATTGTTTGTCCCGGACCAGTGGAAAAAGAGTGTGATGTCTGAGATTCATTGTTCCGCGTTGGCTGGGCATCCCGGAATTTTTGGTACCAGAGACTTGGTTAGTCGATCCTTTTGGTGGCCTACCTTGTCTCGTGATGTCAGGGAATTTGTGCAGTCCTGCGGGACTTGCTCTCGCTCCAAGCCTTGCTCTCGCTCTAGTGGTTTGTTGATGCCATTGCCTGTGCCCAAGAGACCATGGACCCATATCTCTATGGATTTCATTTCCGACCTTCCTGTTTCTCAGAGAATGACTACCATCTGGGTAATTTGTGATAGGTTTTCCAAAATGATACATCTTGTGCCATTACCTAAGTTGCCTTCCTCCTCTGAATTGGTGCCGTTGTTCTTTCAGCACTTGGTTCGTTTACACGGCATTCCTGAGAACATAGTGTCTGACAGAGGAGTCCAGTTTGTTTCCAGATTTTGGAGGACTTTTTGTTCTAAACTGGGTGTTCAATTGTCTTTCTCCTCGGCATTTCATCCTCAGACCAATGGTCAAACTGAGAGAACAAACCAGACATTGGAGACTTATCTAAGATGCTTTGTGTCTGCTGATCAGGATGACTGGGTCTCTTTTTTGCCTTTGGCTGAGTTTGCTCTTAATAATAGGGCTAGCTCTGCCACTTTGATGTCTCCGTTTTTCTGTAATTCTGGGTTTCACCCTCGATTTTCTTCAGGACAGACGGAGGCTTCTGTCTGTCCAGGTGTTGACTCTGTTGTGGAGCGTATGCAACAGATTTGGGACCAGGTAGTGGAGAGGTTGTCCCTCTCAGGAGAGGGCCCAGCGGTTTGCTAACCGGCATAGGACTGATGGTCCTCGGTTTAAAGTAGGAGACTTGGTCTGGTTGTCCTCAAAAAATATTCCTATGAGAGTAGCATCTTCTAAATTTAAGCCTAGGTTCATTGGACCTTATAAGATCATGGAGATTCTTAATCCTGTTTCTTTTCGTTTGCTTCTTCCAGGGACATTTAAGATCCATAACGTGTTCCACAAGTCCTTGTTGAAGAGGTTTGTTGAGCCAGTGGTTCCTGCTGCTGTGCCTCCTGACCCTGTTTTGGTTGAGGGCAATCTGGAGTATGTGGTTGAGAAAATATTAGATTCTCGTTTTTCTAGACGGAAACTCCAGTATTTGGTTAAATGGAGAGGTTATGGTCAGGAAGACAATTCTTAGGTGTTTGCTTCGGACATCCATGCTAGGAGACTCATCCGTGCGTACCATAGAGCTCATCCTGACCGACCTGGTTGCTCAAACGAGGGTTCGGTGACCCCTCCTCAAGGGGGGGTACTGTTGTGAGTGGGCTTGGGATGAGTTCTGAGCATAGGCTCCCTCTGGTGGTTACAAGCGGTGCTGGTCTGTCCAGTGAAGATTGTGAGGATTGGGAATCAGGTGTTACTGACTGGTCTTATATAAGGGAGTCACCTTCCCATCAGGGTTGCCGGTGATCAATTGTTCTGGTCTCTATCCTTGAATCCTGTTTCCCTTGTAGCCTGCTGTGTCGTGTCTGCATCTCCTGCTAACAGATAAGACATTTTTTTCTTTTTGTTTTTGTGCTTGATTTTTGCATTTTGTCCTGCACTTCTGTGGGGGCCTTCAGGGTCCCCTCCGGGGGCTTTTGCCCTCTCAGTTTAGTTCAGCCACTGATGTTTGTACTTTTGCTTTTTCCAGTTTTTTCAGTGGCTGCTGTTTTGATTTTGTTACACCAGAGAACTAATTTAGGTGGTAGAGGTCGTGTGATCTCAGGTGTTTTTGAAATTAGTAGAGTTGGTGCTTTTCAGGGTTTTCTGGGATTGCAGTAAGTACCCTTCTTATCCTTTTCTATTTAGTTAGTTTGGGCCCCAACGTTTGCTCATACTATTTTCTGTCTGTGTCAGTATTTCTTCTTGTCTAACCGCCATTACATGTTTGGGGGCTTTCTATTATCTTTGGGGTTCTGCTCCGGGGCAGATAGCTTTCCTATATCTTTCTTTAGGTGTAGTTAGTTTCTCAGGCTGTGACGAGGCGTCTAGGACCAACGTAGGAACGCTCCACGGCTGCCTCTAGTTGTTGTGGTTAGTCAGGGTACTGCAATCTCATAGATTCCAACTGCTCTGGTGTATTGCCTTTTTTGCCTGCACTCCTCAGCTACCAAAACATAACAGCTTCCGCTGATGCGGCCTTAGGACGTAGGGTCCTGCAGGCGGCTGAAGCTTAAAGTTTTCGTTAACTTGTATTTAGCGCTAGTTGCGCATTTATCTAAGTTGTTGGGAATCTGCCTCTGTTGGTTTTTTGCCCACCCTTAATTTCTGGACTGCTTTGGGACGTCCCACTAGTAATGACTTTGTCTCCCTTCCTTCCATCTGCTGCTGAAAGACGGATTTTGGTAAGACCTTACCTGTAAAATCCTTTTCAGCGAAGGAAGGAAGGGAGACACAGCTCCCTCCCATGGCAGAAGTGTGTTGTTGTGTTTTCAGATGCGGCGTGACCCTTCTCTGATAGCGATTATCTGGGCTGAGGTCGGCGCGATAAGGCTCTGTTCCAGCATTGCCAGCTCATCGCAGTGGTCAGGTTCAGTGAGTAGTACCTGGGACTGTGTGGTTTTTTCTGTTATATGCATAACCTGTCTTTTTGTTTTTTTCTCTGAAGTCTTTCAGAAGGTGTTATGTTGTTCCGCTGGTGATATTTGCTCTTCCTTAGCTTGTGTACGGACTGGAGAGCTGGAGTAGGAGGAGCCCAAGCTGGAGGGGCCGGTCAACACTTTTTTAATCTGAGGTGTTCTATCCTGTGTGGGCTCCGCCTACCCACTAGTAATGACTGTGTCTCCCTTCCTTCCTTCGCTGAAAAGGATTTTACAGGTAAGGTCTTACCAAAATCCGTCTTTTCAAAGCTGAATCGTTCCACACCACCTGAGTGGACCACCTTCGGAAGTGAGTACAATATTTTTCCACATTACCTGATCCCTGTCTCAAACGTCTCAATTCTGTCTCAGCTGATGAAACATGATCAGGATCGTCATACAATAACCCCAAAGCAGAAAAAAAACCATCCACTGATCTAAAGCATGGATCACTAGACTGCAGAGAAAAGGCCCAGTCCTGAGGTTCTTTGCGCAAAAGTGACATTATGAACCCTATGCGCTGTGATTCATCACCAGAAGATCTGGGTCTCAAACGGAAATACAACAAGCAAGCATTTTTAAAAGAAAAAAAATCTTGTTGTTCACTAAAAAATAAATCAGGCAAATGTACCTTTGGCTCCACGAAATGTGCTCCAGAACAACTACTCACGTGTTGCTGGATCTCAGCCACCTCCAGAGAGAGTCCCTGCAGGCGTTGAGCCAAATCCTGAACCGACACCAGGTTGGAAACATCTTTCCTTAGAGATTTTTTTTTTTTTTTTTGGGCTGGACTTACTGTTATGATCTGCTACAAGCACTAAGGAAAGATGGGAATTCTGTCCCTACAGTAGAACTAAGCTGGATCTCTACGATGTAACGGGGAACCTGATCCTGCGACCAGACCCGCTAAAGTCCTCAGCTAGTCTGAACGAAGACCTATAGTTGCGAGGAAGGAATCCCTACAAGATCTAGGGACTGGGAGAAAAGGTGGACACCTCCTAACAGAAATTGTGGCAGGGAAAAATTAAACAGAAAACAAATTACTTAGAGATCCAAAGATCAAGCAAAACTGACTGAGAAAGGCACCTAAGCACCCGGCTAGCTTAAGAGTAGATAATACAATGAAGTCCAGCAAAGCCAGAAGGGTGGAGCCAGACTAAATAGGGGAAAAAAGGTCATGTGACCAGCAAACTGAAACAAAACCTAATAAGAGGGTTCTAACAGGTACAATCTGACACTGATGTACCTTGATTTTGGAGTTCACTTCTAAACTCTTTGGAAGTTGCTCTGGGTTTTTGTGGTTACCATTCATATTATCATCAATATTCCTCTTGCGCCATTTCCATGTTTGTTGACTACCGTCCGATAGACCTTATACTTCTGAATAATAGAGTGGCATGTAAACGTTTGGGCACCCCTGATCAAAATTACTTTTATTATGAACAGTTAAGCAAGTTGAAGATCAAATGATCTCTGAAAGGCCTAACGTTGAGGCTAAGTGCACACGATCAGGAATAATTGCGTTTTTTTCGCGGTTTTTTCCGCTATTTTCCGTGGTTAAACCGCGAACAAAACGCAAGCATTAAGCATTCTATACGTTTTAATTGATTCCGCATGTTTTGTACACATGTTGCGTTTTTTTCCGCGAAAAAAACGCTTAGCGGAAAAAAAAGCAACATGTTCATTAATTTAGCGTAACCGCGGTGATTCCGCCGCCATAGGAATGCATTGAACCGCTTACTTTCCGCATGTGGCTATGCCCACTATGCGCAATGTAAGCGGTTCATGTGCGGATGGTACCCAGGGTCTGGAGCAGAGGAGACTCTCCTCCAGGCCCTGGGTACCATATCCCTGGTAAAACAATAATTAAAATAAAAAATGATATTTTTCACCTTCCGGCGTCCCACGCAGCTTTCCCGCCTTCAGCGACGCTCCCGGCAACTTCCGGTCCCAAGAGTCCTTTGCGAGAATCACCCAGATGGCATAGCGGTCTCGCGAGATGCACGTCATCGGTGTGATTTGTCGCAATGCATCCTTAGGACCGCGAGTTGCCGGGAGCGTCGCTGAGAGGCGGGAAGGCTGCGGGGCCGCCGGAAGGTGAGAATATCATTATTTATTATTTTTTTTATTATTTTTACATTAGATCTTTTTACTATTGATGCGGCATAGGCGGCATCAATAGTAAAAAGTTGGTCACACGTGTGAAACACTATGTGTGACTCGTGTGACCAACCTGTCAATCAGTTTTCCAAGCGATGCTACAGATCGCTAGGAAAACGCTAGTATTCTGCAAGCTAATTACGCTTGCAAAACGCTATTATTCTGGCGGGAATCAGCATAAAAAAAACGTGCGTATTTCCTGCGGGAGAAGTGCGGGATTGCCGCGGAAATTTCCACGGCAATTCCGCAACGTGTGAACTTAGCCTGAAGATGACACATTTCCTTTGTATTTTAGGCACATAAAATATATATATATACATATATATATATATTCATCTTTTACATTTTAAAAATTATAAAAAGGAAAATGGGCCGATGCAAAAGCTTGGACCCACTGCATGGTTAGCACCTAGAAGCACCCCCTTTTACAAGTATCATAGCTTATAAATGCATTTTGTAGCCAATCAAAGTCTTTAATTGTTTGAGGGATTTTCATCCATTTTACCTTGGAAAATTCTTCCTTCCAGTTCTGTGAGATTCCTGTTTCTTCTTGCATGCACTGCTATTTTGAGGTCTAGCAACAGATTTTCAATGATGTTCAGATCAGGTGACTTTGAGGGCCATTGTAAAACCTTCAGCTTGCACCTTTTGAGGTAGTCTATTGTGGATTTAGACATGTGTCTAGGATCATTATCCATTTGTAGAAGCCTTCCCTCTTTTCAACTTAAGCTTTTCTACAGATGGTGTTATGTTTGCATCAAGAATTTGTTGAAATTTCATTGAATCCATTCTTCCCTCTACCCGTGAAATGTTCCCCATTCCTATTGGCTGCAACACAACCTCAAAGTTTAATTGATCCATGCACATGCTTAATGGTTGGCTAGATGTTCTTTTCCTGAAATTCTGTGCCCATTTTTCTCGACACATTCCTTTGATCATTGTGGCCAAGGAGTTCTATTTTAACCTCATCTGTTCACGCGACTTGTTTCCAAAATGCATTAGGCTTGTTAAGATGTTCTTTTGCATACTTCTGACGCTGAATTTTATGGTGATGATGCAAGAGAGGTTCCTTTATCGCTTCGTTCGGGGACATAGGTAACCATGAGTGTATGCTGCTGTCGCTAGGAGGCTGACACTAGGCAAAAAAACAAATTAGCGCCTACTCGGCAGTATACACCGACCGACTGGCACAAAGCTTGTCCGTTAAGCTTAGTGTCAGTGGGAGGCAAACCTGGATCTGATCCTAGATCAGTATTTTCCTTTTTAGGTCACCCTGTTGTTTTCTATTAATCTTTTCCCCTTTTTCTTTCAGGTATCCTTTCACTGAGTAACAGGGTGTAATTTTTCACACTGTTTTTCTGCAGTCGTGCGACTGATGGAACAGTGTGGTGTTACACCCACATCGTCAACTCTCGGACCCACAGGGCAGGCCCTTATCCCCTGTCACCTCATGGTGCTTCAGAGTGATTCCCGGTGGAATCGCCTGTTTTGTGTGCCTCCACCATTTTGACTGTTGTTTTTTGGCACAAGGTTAGAGGAGTCTGGGTTTTTATAATGCTGGGAAATTTGCATCACTTGGCCTTTCCTAAAGATGATGGTGAACAAGCCTAACAGGCTAATTAAAGTCTGAAACTTGGTTCAAAGGTATCGGAGCACACAAATCTCCAAGGGTGCTCAAACTGTTGCATGAACCCATTTTTTTTTTTTGCAATTTTTAAAATGTAAAAAATGCAATTTTTTTCCACCTTTTAGAGATCATTTAATCTTCAACTTGCTTAACTCTTCATAATAACAGTAATTTTGACCAAACTTTTACATGCCACTGTATGTCCAACTTCTGAAAAAGGAACATAGATCTGTTTGGAGTTGGTCTTCAAGCGTTCACCTTTAACATTTTTGTCTATAACTTTCTAATTGGAGACAACTCTCCCCTTAGCTTTCTTTGGTCCATGATACCGAACAGCACCGTGACTACTTTTCACCCTTTAAATAAGCAGACTGACTGATTACAAGTTTGTAGACATCTGTGATGCTAATTACATGAGTCACTTAGTTTATATCCCTATGGTCAAATTATTTTTAATCTTTTCTAGAGGTACCGTCATTTTCATTATTTTGTGTTGAACCACAATTCAGACACATCTGATTTTCATTAGTTGATCTTCAGTAAATTAAAATTACTTTTCTTAGTTTCAAATTATTTCCGTGACCATTGTGGGTCTTTCTTCTTTTACCAGAATAGGGCCAACAATTTTGTCCATGTACAGTACAGACCAAAAGTTTGGACACACCTTCTCATTCAAAGATTTTTCTGTATTTTCATGACTATGAAAATTGTACATTCACACTGAAGGCATCAAAACTATGAATTAACACATGTGGAATTATATACGTTACAAAAAAGTGTGAAACAACTGAAATTATGTCTTATATTCTAGGTTCTTCAAAGTAGCTTTGATGACTGTTTTGCCACACTCTTGGCATTCTCTTGATGAGCTTCAAGAGGTAGTCACCGGAAATGGTTTTCACTTCACTGGTGTGCCCTGTCAGGTTTAATAAGTGTGAATTCTTGCCTTTTAAATGGGGTTGGGACCATCAGTTGTGTTGTGCAGAAGTCTGGTGGATACACAGCTGATAGTCCTACTGAATAGATTGTTAGAATTTGTATTATGGCAAGAAAAAAGCAGCTAAGTAAAGAAAAACGAGTGGCTATCATTACTTTAAGAAATGAAGGTCAGTCAGTCGGAAAAATTGGAAAAATTTTGAAAGTGTCCCCAAGTGCAGTTGCAAAAACCATCAAGCGCTACAAAGAAACTGGCTCACATGAGGACCGCCCCAGGAAAGGAAGACCAAGAGTCACCTCTGCTTCTGAGAAAACATTTATCTGAGTCACCAGCCTCAGAAATCGCAGGTTAACAGCAGCTCAGATTAGAGACCAGGTCAGTGCCACACAGTTACAGCAGCAGACACATCTCTTCAGCAACTGTTAAGAGGAGACTTTGTGCAGCAGGCCTTCATGGTAAAATAGCTGCTAGGAAACCACTGCTAAGGACAGGCAACAAGCAGAAGAGACTTGTTTGGGCTAAAGAACACAAGGAATGGCCATTAGACCAGTGGAAATCTGTGCTTTGGTCTGATGAGTCCAAATTTGAGATCTTTGGTTCCAACCACCGTGTCTTTGTGCGACGCAGAAAAGGTGAACGGATGGACTCTACATGCCTGGTTCCCACCGTGAAGCATGGAGGAGGAGGTGTGATGGTGTGGGGGAGCTTTGCTGGTGACACTGATGGGGATTTATTCAAAATTGAAGGCATGCTGAACCAGCATGGCTACCACAGCATCTTGCAGCGGCATGCTATTCCATACGGTTTGCGTTTAGTTGGACCATCATTTATTTTTCAACAGGACAATGACCCCAAACACACCTCCAGGCAGTGTAAGGGTTATTTGACCAAGAAGGAGAGTGATGAGGTGCTACGCCAGATGACCTGGCCTCCACAGTCACCAGACCTGAACCCAATCGAGATGGTTTGGGGTGTGCTGGACCACAGAGTGAAGGCAAAAGGGCCAACAAGTGCTAAGCATCTCTGGGAACTCCTTCAAGATTGTTGGAAGACCATTTCCGGTGACTACCTATTGAAGCTCATCAAGAGAATGCCAAGATTGTACAAAGCAGTAATCAAAGCAAAATATGGCTAGTTTGAAGAACCTAGAATATAAGACATATTTTCAGTTGTTTCACACTTTTTTGTTAAGTATATAATTCCACATGTGTTAATTCATAGTTTTGATGCCTTCAGTGTGAATGTACGATTTTCATAGTCATGAAAATACAGAAAAATCTTTGAATGAGAAGGTGTGTCCAAACTTTTGGTCTGTACTGTATGTAATATGTAAAAACAATTATTTAGGAAGTGACTGCTTAGTTAACAACTACATATTTGTTTTTTACTGTGTTGTACCAATGAGTGGCCTTCATTAAAAATGTCCTACCACTTTGTTGATCTAACGTCTGTGCCACGCCTTTATAGATGGCTATGCTTCTGACATGAATCTAATAGAAAAAGTTCAGCAGAGTAAACTGTATTAGAGCTGGAGAGGCAGCAGACAGCATCCATGTAGAGAACTCGCATCAACAACTGTGGGAGCCGTGGGGAGAAATCTCACCCCCATGCATCATTTATGTTTCCAGCACTTTATTAGGATATGTCCCTTTTATGTAAAATAAATATTTTGCATACACTTTTTGAATATATAAACATTTCACATTTTATTTGATATAGAAATCAGCAGAGTACCAAAAGTATCGCTATTTTCGTCGCGGGCCAGTTCAGGAAACAGATCGCAGCTTTCACGTTGGACTTCAGCTATGCTCATCTGGCCGTTACAGATTCAACAAGCTGGTTTGGATTCATCATTCGTGTCATATTACTTACAAGTGAGTTTATTTTCAAAAAGTTTTAGTTTCTTAGAAGTATATATAAGTATAATCCACATAAGTTAACAAACGCATAGATAGAAAACCTGTAATTGCTTATAGGGGGTATCTGTTACTTTACTAAAAAACAAAAAGATGTATCTAAGCACTAACAGGCAGGTAATTGCAACTTACCTGCCTGTTGTGCACGGCACCGTTCTTCCCCGGCACAGAGCGGTCACAGACCACTCCTCATGGGGATTCAGCTGACGCGATGGTGCGGGACTTCCGAGGTCATTTTGATTAACAGCCACCTCCCTTCATTCCTCGGGGATCTGGCTGTCAATCAGAATGACCTCAGAAGTCATGGAATTTTTGGTAGGCTGAGAGCTAAAGAGAGGGTGCAAGGATCGCGTTACTCTTTCATGCACGATACAGCTTCTGCACTGCTGCACATGCTTTAGTGTAATCTGGGATCATTCATACGTGATCCCAGAATTTTAGCAGGGATGTTATGTTTATTTGGCAGTGCAGTTCAGCTAAACACCTGTGGGCTGTATACGGAACATTACCAAAGTAACATCACGGCCAACATATAACATTGGACAAAATGTTAAATGTAACCTTATTACACATATGCCTACATTGCTAAGGGAAAGGTTAAGACCTAAAAATGTCGTAGACAACCTCTTTGGATCTTCACATTTACCACCCACTTTACTTTGATTTCTCTTCATTAAGATTTATCTTCTTTATAGATTGGACCTTCACTATTGTGCAACTTTTCCTTTTTGTGAGGCCCATAATAAAATATAAAAAAATGTGTTTCCTTCAAAGGACTATTATTCTTAATCTTTCTGACCCTTTTGGCTCTGACCAAAAATAAATCTATGTGGATGCAGTAAAAGCTGCCAGTGTTCATAAATTCTGACAGTTTTATTTTCTCTATCGCTTCATTGGGGGACACAGGAACCATGATTGTATGCTGCTGCCACTAGGAGGCTGACACTATGATATGAAAAAAGGGTTGGCTCCTCCTCTGCAGTATACACCCCACCGACTGGCACCAAGCTAATCAGTTTTAGCTTAGTGTCAGTAGGAGGTGGACAAGGGTCTCTATTGAGACCCATATCTACCTATTGTGCATCGTTCCTTTTCAGGTTTTCCAGAGGGATACAGTGTGAATGGTCCCTACTGTACTCCCACGCAGAGACTTGAGTACGGCGGGAACTGCCACCCCGTATCCTCATATGTCTATTACCTTGGCAGGACCCCAGTAATCCCTTACACGGACGTGTGTTCAGGTGACCACAGAAGGAAGACCCGGGCCTGCCTCCGTCTCCCACCTACTCGCCCATTAGAGCCTGTCCGTGAAGGAGACCCGGACTCCTGCAACTGGATCCCGAACGTCCGAAGATCTTCAGAGGTACTGTTCCTTTTCCTCCCACATAGCAAAGAAGATAGAAGAAAAGAAGACAGGAACGGAAGAAAAAATAAATAAACGAGGACAGAGTATAGGGGCAGTAGCGTTCATGAGAGGCCTACTCCCCTTCATTCCGGATTCATATCGGCGGATCAGAAGCGCCTATTAGGTACCCCTAAGCCTCCCTTTTCCCAGGTCACCTGCATCTTCAGGTGCCTGGTCGCTCCGTTAAACGCTCCTTGTGGGGCCCTCTTTTAATCCGCTACGTAATTCTTGTGGGGGCCCCCTTTTTTATGCGTTTCGGGGCCTCCGCGCCGCCCCCCACCCTCCATCGGCGGCCGCGGGCTCTAATCGAGGCCCCGGCTTCAATTTGGGCCTAGTTATAGCGCCGGCCCCGCCCCCTTCTCTCTTGGCTTCTGGGCGGGCTTTTCTCTGTTCGTCCTTGCCTCTTAGCACTGTCTTAGGCTCCGCCCACCACTCTCAGCCCTTCGGTGGACGCAGCCGCTTTCTTCCAGCCGGGCCCACAGGTGTTCGCAAGAGTGAAAGGGAAAATCCCCATCTTCGCACCGTCAGCAGGACGAATTCTCCTGGAGCCCCTGCTATCGTTCTCAACAGGAACCATGAGTAGCTCTGCCTTGCAGAGCTGACACCCTCCTCTGCCTCTTTCTCTGTCCCCCAACCTTCTGGCATCAGTTAGTGGGACTGCTCAACCATGCCTAAGCACAAGGGCGAACCTGCTCGTCCCCCACCTTCCTCTTCCTCCTCCGCTCTGGTCAGGCACTTTGTATGCTCTTCTTGTAATGGCAGACTCCCTTCTGGTCAGTCATCTCCCCTCTGCCAGGCCTGCAGCGACCCAAAGGGACCCACCCAGGAACCCCCTTCTGCTCCGGGCGATTCTGAGACCCCTATTCCTGAGTGGGCTTCTTCTTTCACAATCTGGACCTCACCAGGGTGTCACAGACCCTAGTGTCCGTTTTTGACAGATTGCCCCTCTCACCTCCCATAGTCGCCAGCAGGTCACAAGTCTCTCATCCCGGTCCTTCCAACCCAGGCCGTAAAAGACCTAGACTGGAGCACCGTTCTAGGTCCTCTTCCCGCTCCGCCTCACCAGACGATCTTTCACGGCGCTAACCTTCTTTAGCGCCCTCCTCTCCGGAATCAGGCGATGCGTCTTCGAACGCGCTTTCGGAAGATGAGTCAGACCTGGATTCAGAACAGGCCTCCAGCATGGCGGATATGGTGCAGAAGCCTGATTGTTGCAGTCAATCAGACCTTAGGCATCAAAAATACCACTACGGAATCCGCAGATCAGGCGGTTTCGTTCAGACGGTCTAAACCACCTTCCAAGGTCTTTGCCTTGCATACCAAGTTTATGGAGATACTCAAGAGGGAGAGGGAAAATCCAACCAGGCACTTTCAAAGTGGGAGCGCCCCGGCATCCTATATCCCTTCCCCCTGGATCTTACCACTAACTGGACGATTTCCTCTACGGTGGACCCACCGGTCTCCAGACTCTCCACCAATACGGTCCTCCCACTCTCTAATGCAGCTTCCCTCAAGGATGCCAACGATAGAATTGGCAAAATCAGCCTTTGAAGCGGCCACTTCTGCTTTATGCCCGTCCTTTGCCTCTACTTGGGTCTCAAAGGCCATAGCCCGATGGGTCAAACAACTCCGCAAGGGCATCATGGCTGGAGCCCCTCCGAGAGAGCTGGCGGAGCTTGCAGACCAAATTTCCCATGCTGGGCAATATTTGGTATCTGCCTCCCTGGACGCCGCATCTTGCTCTGCTCAGGCGTCCAGCAATTCTGTAGTCATCCGGAGAAACATTTGGCTCAAAGCATGGCAAGCGGATCTTTCTTCAAAGAAGTCGCTCACAGGCCTCCCCTTCCAGGGAGACCGTCTGTTTGGCTCTAGCTTGGATCAGATCATTAAGGAGGCAACGGGAGGCACGAGTTCTCTCCTCCCTCAGTCAAAGCCTCGCAGACCCGTTCAAAGGCGGCAGTTCTGCTCCTTTCGCCGTTTCCCGGCGTCGGAGGATTCTTCCGGTCAGCGCAGGCCACAGAATCGCCAGGTCAAGAAGAAGGCTTCCTTCAGGCCCACTCCTTCCTGGCGTTCCCATAACTCCCATGGTAGATCCACTGGGGCAAGACCTGGCAGATCTTCCTCGGCATGGCTCGGATCCAGGACCCAGCGTCTCTCCCAAGCTGGGTGGTCGTCTCCTGCTGTTCAGAGACATTTGGCTCGACCTGGTGGAAGACGCATGGGTCAGGGAGGTTGTATCCTCAGGATACAAAATAGAATTCACTTCCCGTCCCTGAGATCGGTTCTTCGTATCCCGCCCCCCAAGGGATCCTTCCTTGGTCCCGTGTTTCTTTGCGTCCATAGACTCCTTTCTCAGTTCTGGGGTTATCGTCCCCGTTCCAGAACAAGAACGCTTCACAGGTTTCTATTCAAACATGTTAGTTGTACCTAAAAAGGATGGCGCGGTTCGGCCCATTCTGGATCTCAAGTTGCTGAACAGGAGAGTCCGCCTGCGTCACTTCAGAATGGAGTCTCTTCGCTCAGTAATTTCTTCCATGGAGACACAGGAATTTCTGTGCTCCATAGATATTCAGGACGCCTACCTCCACGTTCCGATTTGCCCAGCTCATCAGAGGTTCTTGCGATTTGCAGTGCAGCAGAGCCACTTTCAATTTGTCGCCCTGCCGTTCGGCCTTGCGACCGCTCCCAGGGTCTTTACAAAGATCATGGCAGCAGTGATGGCCATCTTGAGAATCAGGGGCCTGGTTCTCATTCCATACCTCGATGACATCCTCATCAAGGCTCCGTCCCTCCCTCAGGCCCTAGAAAGCCTGTCCTTTGTCCTCGACACCCTGGCTCGGTTCGGGTGGATCATTAACAGGAAGAAGTCCTGCCTTGTTCCATCCCAGCGCCTGTTCTTCCTGGGCATTAAGTTCGACACCCGTCAGGCGAAGGTGTTTCTCCCCAAGGAGAAAACAGCAGTTCTTTAGCAGGGAGTTCGGTCTCTGCAGGGCCCTCAGCTTCCTTCCCTACTGTCAGCAATGAAGGTGCTGGGCAGAATGGTTGCAGCCTCAGAGGCAATTCCCTTTGCACAGTTCCACCTGAGACCTCTTCAGCTGGCTATCCTGTCTCAGTGGGACAGGTCTGTCCTGTCGTTGGATTGTCCGCTTCGCCTCCCTCTCAGAGTCAAGCAGTCTCTCAACTGGTGGCTGTCATCCCCCCCTCATCCTCCAGGGCCGGTCCTTCCTCCCAGTCCACTGGCAGGTTATAACGACGGATGCCAGCCTTCTGGGCTAGGGGGCAGTTTTTTGCCACCTGACGGTTTAGGGTCGTTGGTCGGCACAGTAGTCCTCTCTACCGATCAACATCCTCAAAATCAGTGCCTTCTTTCTCTCCCTCCTTCACTGGGAAATGCTTCTCAGGGGCTTGCCGGTCAGAATTCAGACGGACAATGCCACAGCGGTGGCGTACGGCAATCATCAAGGAGGGACCAGAATCTCCCTGGCGATGGCCGAGGTATCCAGGATCCTTCACTGGCGGAGGCGACAGTTCCAGCAAATCTGCTGTGCATATTCCTGGCGTGGACAACTGGACGCCGACTTCCTCAGCCGTGAGGGTCTCGCGGCAGGAGAGTGGTTCCTGCATTAGGAGGTCTTCCATCAGATCTGTCTTCGATGGGGAACTCCGGACGTGGACCTCATGGCGTCCCGGCTGGACAGGACGGTTCCGCGGGTCGTCTCCAGGTCCCGCGACCCTCTCGCGTTGGATGCCGATGATCTGGCCATTCCCTGGTCGCAATTCACTCTTCCCTACCTGTTCCCGCCCCTTCCCCTTCTTCCCAGACTGCTGAAGAAGATCAAAGCGGAAGGGGTGCCGGTCATTCTGATCACCCCAGATTGGCCCAGGAGGTCTTGGTTCGCAGACATTGTCAGTCTCCTGGCAGACGCCCCCTGGAGAATCCCAGATAGGCCAGATCTTCTGTCACAGGGTCCGAGTTCTCAGTCGCTCAATTTGACGGCGTGGCTGTTGAGACCGTGGTTTTGAGAACATCCGGGTTCTCCAATCGGGTGATTCGCACCATGATCCAGGCCAGAAAACCGTCGTCCTCTAGGGTCTACTATTTAACCTGGAAGGCCTATTTTCGCTGGTGTGAGTCCCAATGTCACCCCGCCAATGAAGTTGTTGCTCCCAGCTATCTTGGCTTTTCTCCAAGCGGGACTGGATTCTGGGCACTCTAAAAGGGCAAGTGTCAGCCCTTTCTATCCTCTTTCAGAAATACTTGGCATCTCGTTCTCAAGTCAAGACTTTCCTTAAGGGAGTGGCGCATACGGCTCCCCCGTACCGGAATCCTGTGGACCCCTTGGGACCTCAATCTCGGTTTGGAGGTTGAGGTGTGCTCCCTTTGAACCTCTCAGAGAGGTTCCCTTGTCTGTTTTGTCCGGGAAAGTGGCCTTTCTCGTGGCAATCACTTCCATCAGACGAGTTTCTGAATTAGCGTCTCTGTCCTGTCGCCCCCCTTTTCTGGTTCTTCACCTCCGCCTTCCTTTCTTTCCAAGGTGGTATCCACCTTTCACTTGAATGAGGATATTGTCCTGCCTTCCTTCTGTCCGGCTCTGACTCATTCTCTGGAGTGCTCGTTGAACAGGCTAGACCTGGTCCGGGCAGTGAGGATCTACCTGGATAGGACTGCTTCCTTTAGGAAGTCGGATCTTCTGTTCGTTATTCCAGACGGGCACGGAGAGGCCTGCCGGCCTCCAAGTCTACGATTGCTCGTTGGATTAGGACTGCAATATTGGAGGCTTACCGGGTTAAGAACAGAGTGCCCCTCACCCCCGGGGATTAAGGCTCACTCCACCCGGGCAGTAGGCGCCTCCTGGGCGGTTCCCCATGGGGCATCCGCCCTACAACTTTGCAAAGCGGCAACCTGGTCCTCCATCCACACGTTTGCCAAATTTTAGAAGGTCCACACCTACGCTTTGGCGGACGCCAGCCTAGGCAGAAGGATCTTGCAGGCGGCATTGGGGACTTTGCCAACCTGAACGGAGTTTCCTGCCATTTTTCCCAACCCAGGGACTGCTTTGGGACGTCCCATGGTTCCTATGTCCCCCAATGAAGCGATAGAGAAAACAGGATTTTGGTACTTACCGTAAAATCTGTTTCTCGGAGCGTTCATTGGGGACACAGCACCCTCCCATATGTTTACAACCCTTGTCCTTTCTTCTGATTGTTATTGTTATGATTGAGTTGTCTGTTTTGTTGTTTGGTTCTGTCATGTTGTTCTACTGCTTTCTCACTAACTGATTAGCTTGGTACCAGTCGGTGGGGTGTATACTGCAGAGGAGCCAACCCTTTTTTCATATGCATAGTGTCAACCTTCTAGTGGCAGCAGCATACACCCATGGTTCCTGTGTCCCCCAATGAACGCTCCGAGAAACAGATTTTACGGTAAGTACCAAAATCCTGTTTTTGTCCATGGTAACCCATCTCTGCCCCATGATCTTATCGCTAGAGGGTGAGGCGGGCGAAGGGAGGCATTGCACCCGCTCTATTCAAATGCTGTTGTGAGAGATCGACAGCAGCATTTATATGGTTAACAGCAGCGCTCATCTGATGACCCCAGTGCAGTGCTGACGGATCTAAGCATCATTTTGTGTTAAGCTGTTATGTTAAATCTGTTTACACAGCCTAAAAATTAGACCATTTTAGGAAATATGTCCCAAAATACTCATCTGCACTGTTGTTAAATTAAGTTTCACCATAATGTGATCCAAGATGTTTATCTACCGTTCCATAAGTTTCTTTCTATTACTCAGCCGTTGAATGCTTCTCTTGCAGGTCCACTGGAGAGACGGCCGTCACAGCTTTTGACATTGATAAAATGTACACACCACTGTTCTTTGCTCGTGTGAAGAGTTTTACTGCTACATCTGAGAGACCGCTCTGAGGTCTTTTCTCTTATTCCTTGCATGGTACATGTGGATGAAGACAAAGTGATGAAACATTCTGCATCCATTTTGTTAAGTTCTGCTACAGATAAACTGGATTTTGTTTTTAAGGCATGTAGGGCAGGCTTGCTTCTGTAAATTTGGCATTTTAGTTTAAGATAATTGAAAATATGAGAGACATAATGATTATTAGTATTCATTATTTACTATAATTTTCTTATCCTGTTCATCATTTAGAGTTTCTATTAATCTAGTCAGCAATGCTGGAATGATGGATACACCCAGCTTAAAGGGGTTTTCCATGCTCAAAATAAACTTCTGCAGTCACTAGAGATTGTGAGATCGTGACAACGTGCAATGTGCACTGTCAAGATACCTTTCTATTTCAAGTTTGAGTGGGTAGTCACATGACTGCAGTTATGCTGAGGATATAGGATCTCATCCACTTTTCTCAATGTTCTGTTGAGAGAACTTGAGCAGCTAGTCGTCAGTTTGCATACTTGCAGTCAAGTGAGCGCCCACTGAAGCTGGAAATTTGAGGGGAATGCTGACAGTGTGCATATTGTAGCAATTCATCAATATGCAGTCACATTGAAGACTGCAAAATTTATGTTGAGCCTGGAAAGCCCATTTTAAAGGGGTTGGGTTTGTTTTTTGTTTTTTTTCTGTATAAATTGGTCTACAGGCTGGTATTGCTTAAAAATAGGTATTACTTACATGAATATAACCCTGCTACTCCAGTTCCTCCTTTTCCCAGTCTGTGATTTCTGAGCATCAGAAGTTGTGACGAGGTAAACTGCACGAGACCCGTGTTTGGAATCGGTGGCCCGTGTTGTAGAAATTTTGTCACCGCTTTTTGTCCTGAAACAAAGACTGGTGGGAGCAGCGGAGGGGCGACACTGGCGCAGCATGGTCTTCCACTACTATGAAATGCTTAGCTTGTCACTTTATAGCATTACCAGCCAGCGTGCCACTGTGCCCTTAAACAGGATAATTTCTTTAATGATTGCTGATCAAATAGACCTCCTCACTTTACTACCAAAAATTACATTTCTGAGTTAATATTGAAAATATAAGTAGAAAACTATGAATTTTATATAAATGAGTAATGTTAAACAAGGTGATAGTCATTAACTATTACTATTATATCACATAAAAGCACTGTTAATTTGTTAATTCGAGATGTGTGCAATATTCATATTAGGAGACTCACTGGACAAAACAATCATGGTCTTTTATATATTTTTACTTGCGAATTGCATAGAAATGTGAATATAATGTCTATAGGTCTTCTTTGCTAAAGGTTTTTTCTTTTCAAATGAGTGCTTGTGTTCGGCATGAGGGATTATAAGATGATATCGTTCGTCGAAGTGTGTAGTGCTGATTATTATGAATAAACACAGAGAATGAACATTGTATGGACAATGCCATGTTTCCTTAAAGGGTATGTCCACCTTTTAACACCATTATATATAGTCATCGAAACCCTGAGTGACAGTACTCCTTATATACAGTCTATATAACAGTCCACAATTCACCTGTCTGCCATTATATAATCTAAAAGAATTACTTGTTGACTAAAAGTCTAAACAAAACTTAAAGGGAATGTCCACCTTTTGGAGACCATTGTTTTTCTTAAATGCATGCAACTGAGGGTAACAATCTTCTTTGCAAGTGGGTTTCAAAAAAAATTTTGCACCGTTTTCCTAACTAAAGCCTCTGTATTACATTGTCTTTTGCTGGCTGCAGAATGAGTTACCTGGGTCGCCCACATTATCTTTATTAGCAAATGTGTTGAGGACATGATTTTAATGCGCTTACTGGTTTACCGGTATAACAGGTTTTCCTCCTGCTCTTGTTAGTGCAGCTTTCCTCACAGACTGCACAGCTCTTCCATTCAGTCCATACAATGGCTACTAATGAAGGAGCACGTGACCAGATCAGATTATCAGCCTTGTCCAATTGAAAACCTCATATGACAAAACTGCTTTGCTATTGGAGGAGACTGATAAACTGATATGGTTACATACTCCTCCATCAGCAGCCATTGTATGGATTGGAGAGCTGTGCAGCATGTAAGTAAAGCTACACTAACAATAGCAGCAGGAGAACCTGTCATACCTATATAATAGTAAGTGCCATAAAATCATGTCCTCAACACGTGTTAAAATAAAGATAGTGTGTCCTGGGAGAACTCATAAAGTCCCATGGCTTCTAGTACCACCTATACGGTGACAACACTCAGATTTACTTCTCTGCTGTTCATAATCTCAGAGTTTCTATCAGCCATATTCTTCTTATCACAATTCCTAAATCCCAGTGTGGACAAAACTGAATTTATCATCTTTCCTCCATCCGACTTCACTCCCCTACTCAATCTATTCATAACAATAAATGACATCACACTTTCCCCTGTTCAGAAGTTCGCTGCCTTGGAGTAACTCTTGACTGGAGTAACCCTTGACTCTGCCCTGTCCTTCAAACCTCTCATCCAAGCTCTCGCCACCTCCTACTCCCTCCAGTCAAAAATATTTCCTGAATCTGTTCTTTCTGCAACCCTGAATTTACTAAAATGTTAGTGCACGCCCTCATCATCTCCCGCTTCGATTACTCCAATATTCTTTTCTGTGGCCTTCCCGCTAACACTCTCGCACTTCTCTAGTCCATCCCTAACTCTGCTGCCTGATTAATTCACTTTTCCCTCTGTAAATCCCTTTATTGCCTTTCAGTTCCCCACCAAATCCAGTTCAAACTACTAACAATGACCTATGAAGCTGTTCATAATCTGTCTCCTAAATATATCTCTTGTGAGGCAGTGACAGGTGTTATATGCGAGGGTTGATATGTATCCCCCAGGATGCGCATAGAAGTATATTAAGACCGCTGGAGAGCATTGCAGTCACAGATTATTATTGCAATGCAGAATAAAAGTAAGTTTTGGTCTTGGCCAAGCTATTTGCCCAAGGAAGATTTAAGAAAACCCGGCATGGGGTTTTATTTTTGGAGCGAACTACAGGATGGTAGTGGAACAGTTTGCTCCCTCCAGGTCAGGTCTTACAAGTGGCCCATGGCCACAGATTCCATTTTAAAAACCCTGCCGCAAAGAGTTGGGTGTGTCAGTCTTGGTTTGCAAACTTGCAGAGCAGGTGGCTCTGCAAAGCTCCACCGGTGTGAGGTAGCACGGAGCCAAGCGAAGCCAAAAGGCCTGGCACCCCTCAGTGTAGCATGGTAGTGCAGTCGCCCACTGCAACCTGTCTCGGATACGGACTGTCTTGATTCCCGGCTGCGATCAGGAGGATACTGTGTGCTGTTTATTTTGTGAGTTCTGGACATTAAAATAATTTGGTTTGAACTTTCCTGGGTCACTGCCTGTCTGTCACGCTGCACCATAGACAAAAAAACCTGACTGGCACATCCAGACTAATGTGAACTAGGTGCAAACCAAGGGAAGCTACCCCCATGTAAAACATACAAAAAAAGGGCTGCACTCAAGCATACTAAAGCATGACAATATGGAATACATGAAATTTAGAATAGCAATATGGCTTTGGAATATAAGGAAAAATTTGAGACGCTTAGTATAAACATTTGGCCAAACATTTTAAAGCCCACCAACCATCGTCAAGGTGGTCTCAATACTGGTGAGTCCCTGACCTAATGTGAACATACCTCTATTAGGCTGATATCTGAATTTCTGGGTGAATATGCACTTCTGTCAGCAATGCCTACATTTATGGGTAAAGTAGGGACCTGGTGTAATTAAAATCACCACCTGGTGGGGGCGGAGTGCTCGGTCAGCAAGCTAACATTCAATAGACAAAAAAACCTGACTGGCACATCCAGACTAATGTGAACTAGGTGCAAACCAAGGGAAGCTACCCCCATGTAAAACATACAAAAAAAGGGCTGCACTCAAGCATACTAAAGCATGACAATATGGAATACATGAAATTTAGAATAGCAATATGGCTTTGGAATATAAGGAAAAATTTGAGACGCTTTTTTGTCTATTGAATGTTAGCTTGCTGACCGAGCACTCCGCCCCCACCAGGTGGTGATTTAATTACACCAGGTCCCTACTTTACCCATAAATGTAGGCATTGCTGACAGAAGTGCATATTTACCCATAAATGTAGGCATTGCTGACAGAAGTGCATATTCACCCAGAAATTCAGATATCAGCCTAATAGAGGTATGTTCACATTAGGTCAGGGACTCACCAGTATTGAGACCACCTTGACGATGGTTGGTGGGCTTTAAAATGTTTGGCCAAATGTTTATACTAAGCGTCTCAAATTTTTCCTTATATTCCAAAGCCATATTGCTATTCTAAATTTCATGTATTCCATATTGTCATGCTTTAGTATGCTTGAGTGCAGCCCTTTTTTTGTATGTTTTACATGGGGGTAGCTTCCCTTGGTTTGCACCTAGTTCACATTAGTCTGGATGTGCCAGTCAGGTTTTTTTGTCTATTGAATGTTAGCTTGCTGACCGAGCACTCCGCCCCCACCAGGTGGTGATTTTAATTACACCAGGTCCCTACTTTACCCATAAATGTAGGCATTGCTGACAGAAGTGCATATTCACCCAGAAATTCAGATATCAGCCTAATAGAGGTATGTTCACATTAGGTCAGGGACTCACCAGTATTGAGACCACCTTGACGATGGTTGGTGGGCTTTAAAATGTTTGGCCAAATGTTTATACTAAGCGTCTCAAATTTTTCCTTATATTCCAAAGCCATATTGCTATTCTAAATTTCATGTATTCCATGATTGTCATGCTTTAGTATGCTTGAGTTGCGAGCCCTTTTTTTGATGTATTGTCGCACTCGCTGTGATTATCACCAGTCACTCTAAGGTGCTGACGTGCATCCCAATTAGATCATCTATAAGTATTCTAAACTACAGTATACACTACGAGGTGTGCTTAAATGTTGGCAATTTATACTAACGTCTCAAATTTCTATATCCAAGCCATATGCTTCTAAATTCATTTTCCATTGTCAGCTTTATACTTGAGTGCAGCCTTTTGTATTCACCTCACCAACGTGCTGTACACACTCTAACTATTCTCCAATACTTCCCGATAACTCTTCTCCAAGACCTTCTCTCCCATACTCGAGTTCCACCATCACTCAAAACTTCTCCTAGTATCTATCTTCTAGAATTCTGTGCCCCAACAGACCCGATTATCCACCACATATGGAACTTTCAGACAGAACTTGAAAACCTATCTCTTCAAGAAAGCTTACAGCCTGCAATGACCCTGCTGCCACCTTATAACCACTGGAGCTGCTGTAACCCCTTAACCTTCTATCTCTGTCCCCATTATCCTGGAGATGTAAGTCTGCAAGGGCAAGGCCCTCTTCCTCTGTGTACTATTTAGTCACTGTTAGTTTGTTCATTGTATTTTGTATGTAAACCCTTTTCATATGTTCAGCACCATGGAATAAATGGAATTCTGTAAATAAATAATAACCCCACTAACCCTGCAGCCAGCAATAGACCGTGCAATACGGAGGCTGTGGAAGGGAAGGAGCATGTCCACCTTTGGGGACATTTTGCACCAAGTTATCGGAAGTAAAGTCTTTAGCAAACAACTAACGTTTTGAAATCTGATGGAGAAATAAATTGTGTACAGCTGTCCATATACACGTAGATGTGCTAACAGAATATATAGTGTGTAGGGGCTTAACCAGCTATCCGCAGTGAGTCCCTCCAGAGAAACCACTTCCAGAAGTATTGAATTTAACTTTCCCCTTTTTCATTATGAAGTGAGGGGTTTCCGTAGGAGTGAGAAGTGGCGTTAGAGCAACTACGGTACTTTACATTTATGGAATAGTACAAGGCAAGTAACTACAACTCTCATTATCAGTCCTAATGTGCTTTTGATGTAGATTTTATTGTCAAAACAAGGAGGGACTTTACAATTGAAGTGTAGAATAGTAAAGACACTTCTTCCTTTTTTTTTAATCCACTTCTTCTTTTGGCTTCAAAATTGCAACACATCGGCACCTATACGGTGTGTCCTTTATATGTGTTAGAAAAAGATCTTTTAGTGTAAGGAAAATGTAAAAGCCCTTGTAAAGCTGTTCCAAGAATTAGAAAACAAGCGGTTTCTATAGGTGCTGCCGTGAGGGAGGACAGACCGCAGGTGAATGATTAAGAAATATTTTTTATTTTTGATGGCAGAACTACGCGTTTTGGGGACTATATCCGTCTCCTTTGTCAGATACCTGATGAAGAGGATGGATCGCCCCCAAGATGCATAGTTCTGCTATCAAAAATATTCTTCATCATTCATCTGTGGTTCATCATCTCTCAAAGTAGCACCTGAAAAAAACTCTTCTAATCTTGGGATCTTCCTCTGGTTCCGTGCCTTGGCACTTGGGATGGGCGGTCTTTATCGCAGCCGTGGGTGTTTATAAATCCAGACCTGCTTCAGTGTTGTGCCTGTCCAGCACAGCCATTTTAGGTGAGCCTTTCCAAACTGCTGAGGTTTCCGTACCTCCAAGCTGATTCTCACATAGAGCTCCTCTGTACCATTTTGCTTTTAAAGGTGTTGTCTTAACATAAAAACAAAACATTTAGTCACCTAGGAAACCCCAGCTCCGAGTCCTTGACCGCTCTCCTAGATACCTCTTCCAACGGGAGGCGTCGGGTGACTGCCATTGCTAAGCACCAGCTACTAAATAGCTGCTGCCATCACTTTCTGTCTGAACTGAAAAAAAAAACAAGTTTAGACTTCTAGTTGGGTCAGAACATGACAATCCTTTTAACTGCAACACTTGTTTTATACTTTACTATAGATTTTATACTATATGTTTTATTTGTACGATGATTACTTTATTAAACTGTAGTCATGTAATGTATTAGTTTTCTTCTGAGCCAAATCTAACACTGGCTAGGGATCACACCTTGCTTTAGAAATTTTCCACAAGAGCTCATCCACACTTGGACCGTAATTCCCATCCTAATGAGAAGTGGTCTGGTGACCTTACTAACAGGACCATACATGTCTTTGAAGCTGCTAGATCAGATTAGCAGACCCATGGACAGACTGTATTATGAGAATGTATGTGCATTCAGCCTAAACCACCAGAAAGCTAGCGCTATCACCGTATATACGACGGTGGCTTATATAAGGCTTAGAACATGTGTTGCACCTACATAAGAACTGTATGCCTTCAATGAGCATGACCTGTATTTTTCTATAGTTGTAATATGAAAAAATATTTTTTTCCAAAAAGTAAGAAGCTAAAATGGGCAGGGTGGATTTGATTTAAATCAAACTGATTTAAATCACGATTTAAATCACGATTTAAATCACTAGTCTGTAAGGCTTGATTTAAATCAGTGATTTAAATCAAAGTTTCTACCTAAACTAGTTCTTGCTACTTTAACATGCAAGTAGATGAAGATTTTTACAATCACTTTTTATATTACTTTTTTCTCCCAGTTTAATGGGTTAATCATTCATATTTGGACACCACTGTTCTGTTGTACTTAGGAAGGAGAAAAATAATCCTGACCTGACTTGTCTGTCTGTGGCTATGCTGCAGTATTGTGCTCAAAGTTTCACTTTCATTTTCTTGTCTGCTTGCCCTTCCTCCTCCTCACACCTAGATTCACATTCTTCTTGTGTTGTGCAGATCTATTCCACTCCAAACAATCAGAAACATATTGTCTAACTTCTTGGACTTGGCACTGAAGGGGTTGATTCTGTATTCATATAGGTTTGTAGAACAATAGGATTAAGGTCTTTTTCTCAACTCTGTTCATGTTGTAACATTTTTGCCGTGAAGAAGAGGCTGGGACCTCTGCGGAGTCAAATTCAGTTTTGAGAACTGCGTAAGTAAAGCGAGCGTCTGTGATAATATAGGAGAGAAACTGCCCACTGGCACTAATCCTACAGAAACCTCTGGAAGAGCATGGCATTGTGAATGTTACACATATACAGCCTTTATTCTACTGAGTTAAACAACTCAGCTTTATCTCATGAAGGAAGAACCTTTGGATGGTAAAATATTTTCCTCAAAAAGCAGTTTATTGAAAAAAATCTGATTTAAATCAAAAAAATCTGATTTAAATCAAAAAAATCCGATTTAAATAAAAAAAATCCGATTTTTTTGATTTTTTTAAAAAAAATCATGGATTTTTATCCACCCTGAAAATGGGTAATTGCTCTAACAAACGTTATATGTATTTCTAGCGATGTCACCTGTATATACCTCAGAGGCTCAGTGGTGTCTGCTTGATGTCAACCTCTGCATGGTGCTGGTATGTTCTCTCTAACATGGGTAGGCTATTTTTAATTGCACAAGTTTATGTGAGAAATAGGAAACAGTCTCCATACAGTGCTCCTGTCATTTGTTTTTCTATTTACTCAAATGGAAATAAATATGATTGAGATGTTTGGAATTTGCTCAAAGCCCAAAAATGTCCCTTTTTAAAGAGGACCGGTCACATGCCATACATAACTAATTTTTACCTTGCGTAAATGCTGTTGTTCTTAATCTGGCTTTGATTTTCCTTTGATTCTGTTTTCTCTCCATTTCTGAGATATGGCCACCCTTTACCTGGATGTAAATCTAGTATTAGTAGCCAAGTGGGCATAGTCCTCAGCTCTTCTTTTATGAGAGTTTTCTTGAGGACCATGCCTAATTGGTTTAAAAAAAGAAACAATTAGGTTTTTATGCAGGATAAAAGGGGACCATATGTCAGGAATGGAGAGGCGCAGGAACATGAAAAAACAATGCAAGATTCAGGGGAAAAGTGGTATGTACTGTATACCAGATTAAAAAAAATTACATTTGTGGCAAGTGTCAGGTACTCTCTAACGTCTCATCCCTCTCTATTGAGAGTCGCTTATTCTTATTTCATATGCATTGATTGTCATGAAGTTACTGAGCATTGAAAGGCTGGAGCTTTATTCACTCGCCTATAGCAGGGACTGTCAAACACTGAGGTCTGCCTTCATTTTAGGTCGTGGTCACTTGATTTCTGCAATTAGAAATGTAGGGAGTGAGTACATGCATTACACATACATACCACAAAAAGCTAAAACATTGAGATGCAGTGATGGAACTAAATGCATAAAAGGATTATTTATAGATGATGGGAGTCATTCATTTGTGTCGCATTGTATTAAGTTCCCATTTTTTAAATGTATAATACATGGCATAGTGATGTTTCTGCTTTTCGGGAGGGGAAGGTGTACCGGCCACTACATCTACGACAGGAAAATGATTGTACTCGTACACATGTAATTGTCTCGTATTCTTTAACAAGGGAAGGAAGATGTCTTTTAAAAGTGTGTGAATGGTCTGGCAAAAAAGAATAGGACAGTGGAGCTCTGACCGAGAGCTTTTCTAGAATTTTCTTGGCGTGTGAACAAAGCATGCTTGTTATGCCGACCAGGTAAATCCTTCATTGTTGAAATGTTCTTTGATTGTCCATTCTACAATAAATGATCTCTGAAAACTAATGAGTTACTTTATAACCGTTTGTATGTAATTGTCTAATAGCCATGTGTCAGGTTAGTTTCTCCTATTCTAAAGGTGGCCATGCACAGTAGCCTAAAGTGATTCAAATGATTTGATTTTTTCCAAAATTATTGCTTGTCGTGAGGCATTTTGCAGCAAATTATTATTTTAGCCAACCAAAGGCAGACAGATTGTGATCAGTCATATAATAAAACATCACCTGTGTGTGTAATATTCATGGACTAGTGACTTCCAGAAAGATCATTTCTTCAGTGCCCATTGGACTAAGGTATGTGAATGCATTAGCAAAATGATTAATCACCGTGCAAACATTCACTAAATGATTATTCAACTATCAACCTGTCTTTCTAAAGTGTACGGCCACCTTAAGTTGGGGCTTAAGTCCAACGGTGCAAAGATTACTGCTCATTGCTAGTTGAGCATGCTTTCTCTTAGTTGACGCTAATACTATGGATACATATACAATACAGTAATACGAATTTATACAGAAGCCTCAATTTTTTTTTCCCCCACGACAGCACCCACGAGAGAGGGGATCCGCCCCCAAGGACAGGGAACCTACAGATAAAAAGGGGCGGTCCCCCTCGCCCCGCAGTTGGTTTCCTGTCCTTGAGGACCGACCCTATAGGAATACTTACCTACGGATGAGGATACTTACCCGGGTCTCGATGCTTCCGCGGACGGTGGAATCCGGGACGTCGGAAGCAGCAAAGGGGGAGCCCTGTTACCAGTCTCCCCCCACCACTGGTCCAGGATAGCGCGACCTTGGTCCGGGGCAGGCTGACATCGTCGCGTGGGCGCAGGAGGAAGCGGAACGCCGGTGAGTTTTCCGGCGGCGGCAGGGTACAGGCCGCGGCCGCCCTGCGCTGCAGAAGCACTACTTCCGGGTTTTCGCCGCATGCGCACTGGCCAAGAGACGTCCAGGTACACCGGAAGTCCTCCGACGGCTTCCGGGTGAACTGGGGGAGTGTCCTGGGGGCGGGGAAGCCAGAGGGAGAATGCAGGCTTAAAAATGGCAGCACGAGTGGGAGTGTGCGCTGTGGAACATGTCGTCCCCCCAGGACACGAGAGCACCCACCACCGGCGGTGATTTCAGTCCATACGCGGACCAGTGACGGCGGGCATCCCAAAAGTGGGTCATCAGACGCCAGAAGTGGAAGAAGCAGCAGGAAGGCCTCGGAATCCAGCACGGTGCCTCCTCCTCCAGACCCGGTACTTGTGGACGGCTAGAGGGTGAGTGTTACGGTGTCGTCACCCATCAGCTGACGGGTCTACCCCCCTCTCTCCCTTCCTCTTCCTCCGTATCCCAGGCAAAAAAGAGAACTTCTAAGGCCAAACACAAACAGTGCGGACTTTGCACCCAGCGCCTTCCCGAGACCTATGAGAAACGGCTGTGTCAAGTCTGTATAGGACAGACGCTAGAAGACGAAGCCCTGATTAGAGCTGCGGACCTCAAGCAGTTTATTAGGGATGAGATCCGTAGTTCCCTTCAGGAAGTCGGGACTAGGCCCAGGGTGTATACGCCCGAACTTTCCGGCTCCGGTGAGGATTCTCCAGTACAATCCAGAGATTCTCCCAGATCTACAGTTAGGTCCATATATATTTGGACAGAGACAACATTTATCTAATTTTGGTTCTAGACATTACCACAATGAATTTTACACAAAACAATTCAGATGCAGTTGAAGTCCAGACTTTCAGCTTTCATTTGAGGGTATCCACATTAAAATTGGATGAAGGGTTTAGGAGTTTCAGCTCCTTAACATGTGCCACCCTGTTTTTAAAGGGACCAAAAGTAATTGGACAAATGACTCCAAGGCTATTTCATGGACAGGTGTGGGCAATCCCTTTGTTATGTCATTCTCAAGCAGATGAAAGGGCCGGAGTTGATTTGAGGTGTGGTGTTTGTATTTGGAAGGTTTTGCTGTGAAGGAAACATGCGGTCACAGGAGCTCTCCATGCAGGTGAAACAAGGCATCCTTAAGCTGCAAGAACAGAAAAAAACCCATCCAAGAAATTGCTACAACATTAGAAGTGACAAAATCTACAATTTGGTACATCCTGAGAAAGAAAGAAAGCACTGGTGAACTCATCAATCCAAAAGACCTGGGAGCCCACGGAAGACAACAGTGGTGGATGATCGCCGCATACTGTCTTTGGTGAAGAAGAACCCGTTCACAACATCAACTGAAGTCCAGAACACTCTCGTGAAGTAGGTGTATCTGTCTCTAAGTCAACAGTAAAGAGAAGACTCCATGAAAGTAAATACAAAGGGTTCACATCTAGATGCAAACCATTCATCAATTCCAAAAATAGACAGGCCAGAGTTAAATTTGCTGAAAAACACCTCCAGAAGCCAGCTCAGTTCTGGAAAAGTATTCTATGGACAGATGAGACAAAGATCAACCTGTACCAGAATGATGGGAAGCCAAAAGTTTGGAGAAGAAAGGGAACGGCACATGATCCAAGGCACACCACATCCTCTGTAAAACATGGTGGAGGCAACGTGATGGCATGGGCATGCATGGCTTTCAATGGCACTGGGTCACTTGTGTTTATTGATGACATAACAGCAGACAAGAGTAGCCGGATGAATTCTGAAGTGTACCGGGATATACTTTCAGCCCAGATTCAGCCAAATGCTGCAAACTTGATTGGACGGCGCTTCATAGTACAGATGGATAATGACCCCAAGCATACAGCCAAAGCTACACAGGAGTTCATGAGTGCAAAAAAGTGGAACATTCTTCAATGGCCAAGTCAATCACCAGATCTTAACCCAATTGAGCATGCATTTCACTTGCTCAAATCCAGACTTAAGAGGGAAAGACCCACAAACAAGCAAGACCTGAAGGCTGCGGCTGTAAAGGCCTGGCAAAGCATTAAGGAGGAAACCCAGCGTTTGGTGATGTCCATGGGTTCCAGACTTAAGGCAGTGATTGCCTCCAAAGGATTCGCCACAAAATATTGAAAATAAAAATATTTTGTTTGGGTTATGTTTATTTGTCCAATTACTTTTGACCTCCTAAAATGTGGAGTGTTTGTAAAGAAATGTGTACAGTTCCTACATTTTCTAACACATATTTTTGTTCAACCCTTCAAATTAAAAGTTACAATCTGCACTTGAATTCTGTTGTAGAGGTTTCATTTCAAATCCAATGTGGTGGCATGCAGAGCCCAACTCGCGAAAATTGTGTCACTGTCCAAATATTTCTGGCCCTGACTGTATATCCTCCTCAGATGAGGAGAGGAAGACATGCTTCCCGGTTCAAGAAGTAGACAGCCTTGTAAGAGACATTAGAGCAGCCATGGGCCTAACAGACTCCAGGGAGCCCCGCTCGACCCAAGACTTAATGTTTGCGGGTCTTTCCCAGAGGAAACAGGGCCTTTCCAGTCAATGAGTCCGTTAAGGCCTTATTCAGGCGGAATGGCTCAAGCAGAATCGGGGGTTCCTACCATCATCATCAAAAAGGCGCCATCCTTTTGATGACCAGCAGCTAATAGCCTGGAGCAAGGTTCTCCGTGTAGACGCAGCAGTGGCGTTGTCATCATCAAAGGGCCACAGCCTCCTCTCAGAGGACGAAGGTCTCCTGTCAGATTCAGCAGACGGGCGGACCTTATACTTAAGAGGGCATGGGAATCTGCAATCGGGGCCTTTAAGCCAGCGATTGCCAGCACATGTGTTGTGCGATCGATGCTGGTCTGGTTGGAACGGCTGGAGCAACAGATCCAGGCAGGCACTCCCAGGGATAAGCTCTTAACCTCTCTCCCTCATATCCTGGGAGCCGCGGCCTACATAGCAGATGCGTCAGCGGACTCCCTGCGACTCGCAGCCAGGTCGGCCGGTCTATCCAACTCTGCCCACCGAACCTTATGGCTTAAAGGTTGGAAGGGGGATGCACATTCTAAAACAAAGCTATGTGCTATACCTTGTGAGGGTGAGTAGCTATGCAGACCGGTATTGGATAAGATCCTTGATAAGACTCGGGATAAGGCCCTCCCTAAACCACCTGCCCCTCCTTACAGGAGACCATTCAGGAGAAAGCAGTAGAAGACCAGAAGAGTGGAGGAAGAACCAAAGAAAAGGGGTACATACTTCAGCGGTTCCTCGCGGGGTAGAAGGATGTTTTAAAAACATCAATTTCCCTGTCGGGGGCAGACTGGCCTTTTCAGAATCCTGGGCTCATATAACATCCAGCCCTTGGATCCTAAATATAATCTCTTCAGGGCTTAAACTAGAATTCAATAAGATACCCCGAGATGTCTTTCTGGTCACCTCCTTATCGGGCGCAGCTCAGCAGGCTTCCCTGCAGGCCGAGGTGCGGGAGTTACTAGTGAAGCGGGTAGTAATAGAGGTGCCAGGAGATCAGGTTGGGAGGGGGTTTTACTCCCCTCTCTTCCAGGTACCTAAGCTGGACGGGTCCTTCCAAACTATCATTAATCTCATGCGGTTGAATTCTTTCTTAAAACCCGAACTTTTAAAATGGAGTCCATCCGGTCAGCAATTAAGCCTCTATTTCCTAGGTGCTTCATGGCTGTGGTGGACCTCAAAGATGCCTACTACCATGTTTCCATATATCCAGATCACCAGAAGTTCCTGAGAGTGGCGGTTGAATTAGCAGGACAGGTCAGACATCTCCAGTTTGCAGCTCTGCCCTTTGGCCTCTCTAAGGCCCCCAGAATCTTCACCAAAGTGATTGCTGAAGTAATGGCCCATTTAAGGGAGCGAGATACCCTCATCATTCCGTACTTGGATGATTTCCTGGTGGTCGGGAATTCAGAGGCCCATTGCAGTTCCAGATTACAATATATTATGTCATCCCTACAGGACCTGGGCTGGCTCATAAACAAAGAAAAATCAAGACTAGTTCCATCAACCCATCAAACCTTTCTTCGACTCCATCTGAATCCCCGAGTACAGAAATGCTTTCTCCCACAAGAAAAATGGGACGCTGTAATCCACAAAGTACACTGGGCTATGGACGCCAACGACCTGTCACTCCGCAGTGCCATGTCCCTAGTAGGGTCCCTGACGTCCTGTATACCGGCGGTTCCATGGGCCCAATTCCATTCAAGGGTCCTGCAGCAGGAAGTCATACGGGCAGAAAAGTTCCTGCGGGGTCGCCTGGACTGGAGGGTGTATCTCTCCCCTTAGCCCGTCACGCGTTGACATGGTGATTAGTGCCGGACCATCTATCCAGCAGGGTCCCTTGGGTAATTCACCCAGATCATGTCATCACCACAGACACCAGCAACTAGGGGTGGTGGGCCCACTTAGGGGACCCTGTAGCCCAAGGAAGATGGACAGAATTAGAAAGGTCCGGTTCTTCAAACCTAAGGGAGCTCACGGCAGTTATAAATGCACTCAGGTGGTTCCTCCCGGCCATCGCAAAGTCTCATGTCCGTATCCACTCGGACAATACGACAGTAGTAGCATACTTAAACCACCAGGGCGGCACTCGCTCTTCCTCTCTCATGAGCGGGGCAGAAGACATCCTTTCCTGGGCAGAACTCCATCTCCTCTCTCTATCGGCCACTCCATCAGGGGATTAGACAATGTGCGGGCAGATTATCTCAGCCGTCTCGATCTCCATCAGGGAGAATGGTCCCAGTCTACGTGGGTTGTTATGTTTCGGTAGCTGAGGAGTGCAGGTAAAAAAGGCAATACACCAGAGCAGTTGGAATCTATGAGATTGCAGTACCCTGACTAACCACCACAACTAGAGGCAGCCGTGGAGCGTTCCTACGTTGGTCCTAGACGCCTCGTCACAGCCTGAGAAACTAACTACACCTAAAGATAGAAATAGGAAAACTATCTGCCCCGGAGCAGAACCCCAAAGATAATAGAAAGCCCCCAAACAAGTAATGGCGGTTAGACAAGATGAAATACTGACACAGAAAGAAAATAGTATGAGCAAACGCTGGGCCCAAACTAACTAAATAGAAAAGGATAGGAAGGGTACTTACTGCAATCCCAGAAAACCCTGAAAGGCACCAACTCTACTAATTTCAAAAACACCTGAGATCACACGACCTCTACCACCTAAATTAGTTCTCTGGTGTAACAAAATCAAAACACAGCCACTGAAAAAACTGGAAAAAGCAAAAGTACAAACATCAGTGGCTGAACTAAACTGAGAGGGCAAAAGCCCCCGGAGGGGACCCTTAAGGCCCCCACAGAAGTGCAGGACAAAATGCAAAAATATAGCACAAAAACAAAAGGAAGAAAATGTCTTATCTGTTAGCAGGAGATGCAGACACGACACAGCAGGCTACAAGGGAAACAGGAATGAAGGATTCAGACCAGAACAATTGATCACCGGCAACCCTGATGGGAAGGTGACTCCCTTATATAAGACCAGTCAGTAACACCTGATTCCCAGTCCTCACAATCTTCACTGGACAGACCAGCACCGCTTGTAACCACCAGAGAAAGCCTCTGCTCAGAACTCATCTCAAACCCATTCACAACAGTACCCCCCCCTTGAGGAGGGGTCACCGAACCCTCATTTGAGCAACCAGGTCGTCAGGATGAGTTCTATGATACGCACGGATAAGTCTCCTAGCATGGATGTCCGAAGCAAACACCCAAGAATTGTCTTCCTGACCATAACCTCTCCATTTAACCAAATACTGGAGTTTCCGTCTAGAAAAACGAGAATCTAATATTTTCTCAACCACATAATCCAGATTGCCCTCAACCAAAACAGGGTCAGGAGGCACAGCAGCAGGAACCACTGGCTCAACAAACCTCTTCAACAAGGACTTGTGGAACACGTTATGGATCTTAAATGTCCCTGGAAGAAGCAAACAAAAAGAAACAGGATTAATAATCTCCATGATCTTATAAGGTCCAATGAACCTAGGCTTAAATTTAGGAGATGCTACTCTCATAGGAATATTCTTTGAGGACAACCAGACCAAGTCCCCCACTTTAAACCGAGGACCATCAGTCCTATGCCGGTTAGCAAACCGCTGGGCCTTCTCCTGAGAGAGGGACAACCTCTCCACTACCTGGTCCCAAATCTGTTGTATACGCTCCACAACAGAGTCAACACCTGGACAGACAGAAGCCTCCGTCTGTCCTGAAGAAAATCGAGGGTGAAACCCAGAATTACAGAAAAACGGAGACATCAAAGTGGCAGAGCTAGCCCTATTATTAAGAGCAAACTCAGCCAAAGGCAAAAAAGAGACCCAGTCATCCTGATCAGCAGACACAAAGCATCTTAGATAAGTCTCCAATGTCTGGTTTGTTCTCTCAGTTTGACCATTGGTCTGAGGCTGAAATGCCGAGGAGAAAGACAATTGAACACCCAGTTTAGAACAAAAAGTCCTCCAAAATCTGGAAACAAACTGGACTCCTCTGTCAGACACAATGTTCTCAGGAATGCCGTGTAAACGAACCACGTGCTGAAGGAACAACAGCACCAATTCAGAGGAGGAAGGCAATTTAGGTAATGGCACAAGATGTATCATTTTGGAAAACCTATCACAAATTACCCAGATGGTGGTCATTCTCTGAGAAACAGGAAGGTCGGAAATGAAATCCATAGAGATATGGGTCCATGGTCTCTTGGGCACAGGCAATGGCATCAACAAACCACTAGAGCGAGAGCAAGGCTTGGAGCGAGAGCAAGTCCCGCAGGACTGCACAAATTCCCTGACATCACGAGACAAGGTAGGCCACCAAAAGACCGACTAACCAAGTCTCTGGTACCAAAAATTCCGGGATGCCCAGCCAATGCGGAACAATGAATCTCAGACATCACACTCTTTTTCCACTGGTCCGGGACAAACCATTTTCCAACAGGGCAGCACTCGGGCCTATCCTCCTGACACCCCTCCAGAGCAAGTCTCAAATTGGGCGAGATGGCGGAAAGAACTACACCCTCTTTCAAAATAACAGAAGGATCAGATAACTCAGGAGAGTCCGCAAGGAAACTCCTCGAGAGGGCATCCGCCTTAACATTCTTAGTGCCAGGAAGAAACGAAACCACAAAATTAAAACGTGTGAAAAACAAGGCCCACCTGGCCTGTCTAGATTGAGTCGCTTGGCAGATTCCAGATAGACCAGATTCTTATGGTCCGTAAGGACCACCACCTGATGTTTGGCTCCCTCCAGCCAATGTCTCCACTCTTCAAAAGCCCACTTCATGGCCAATAACTCCCGATTACCCACGTCATAATTACGTTCAGTAGGAGAAAATTTTCGAGAGAAAAAGGCACAAGGGTTACTTTTAGAGGTCTCTGGATCTTTTTGGGACAAAACTGCACCTGCCCCAATTTCAGAGGCATCAACCTCCACCTGAAATGGCAGAGAAACATCAGGCTGCCGTAGAACAGGAGCAGAAGTGAATCTCTGCTTAAGTTCCTGAAATGCAGAGACTGCCTCAGGAGGCCAATTCACCACATCAGAACCCTTTCTGGTCAAATCAGTTAATGGTTTAACAATAACCGAGAAATTACCAATAAATTTACGATAAAAATTGGCAAAACCCAAAAATCTCTGAAGAGCCTTTAAAGAAGTAGGTTGGACCCAATCACAGATGGCCTGAACCTTGACCGGGTCCATTTCAATAACAGATGGGGACAAAATGAATCCCAGAAATGAGATCCTCTGTACGCCAAAAAGACACTTTGATCCCTTCACATACAGAGCATTCTCTCTCAAAATCTGGAATACAGTTCGAACATGTTTCACATGAGAGTCCCAGTCATTAGAAAAAATCAAGATATCATCCAAATAAACAATCAGAAATTTGTCCACAAAATCCCTGAAAATGTCATTCATGAAGGACTGGAAGACGGAAGGAGCATTAGTGAGCCCAAAGGGCATCACTAGGTACTCAAAATGCCCTTCAGGGGTATTGAATGCCGTCTTCCATTCATCCCCGTGCTTAATGCGAATAAGGTTATACGCCCCCCTGAGGTCAAGCTTGGTAAACCAAGTAGCGTTTTTCACCTGGAAAACAGGTCAGAAATCAAGGGTAACGGGTATTGATATTTCACAGTAATATTGTTCAAGAGACGATAATCAATACACGGCCTTAATGAACCATCTTTTTTGGCCACAAAGAAAAAACCGGCACCTAAGGGTGAAGAGGATGTTCTGATATGACCCTTCTCCAATGATTCCTTGATATAAGACCGCATAGCGTCATGTTCAGGTACAGACAAGTTAAAAAGGCGACCTTTAGGGAATTTACTACCCGGCACTAATTCAATAGCGCAGTCATAGCTCCTATGGGAGGCAAGGATGCAGATTTACTTTCGCTAAACACATCAGAAAAATCAATCAAAAAGTCAGGAACATCCTGAGCCTGGGGGAGGCAGAAAAAACAGGAGTGTTGGTATTAACACATTGGCAGCCCCAACTGGTTACAGACACAGATTTCCAATCCAAAACAGGATTATGAGACTGTAACCAAGGGAAACCCAGCACGATAATGTCATGCAGATTATACAGAACCAAAAATTTGCAGCACTCCTGGTGATCAGGTTCAACCCTCATTATCACCTGAGTAGAAAACTGGGGTTTATTCTCAGCCAAAGGGGTAGAATCGATCCCCAGTAGGGGAATAGACTTCTGTAGGGGTATCAAGGGAAACCCACAACGTTTAGCAAAATCATAATCCATCAAGTTAATAGCTGCTCCAGAATCAACGAAAGCCTGAGCAGAAAATGAGGACAGAGAGCATATCAGAGTGACAGTTAATAAAAACTTAGTCTGAACACTACCCAAGACAACTGAGCGTGCAAAACGTCTTCCCCGCTTAGGGCAGACTGAAATAGCATGAGAGGCATCACCACAGTAGAAACATAACCCATTGCGCTTTCGAAACTCATGACGCTGTGCCCCAGACACCACTCTATCACACTGCATGGGTTCAGAAGCTGGTTCACAAGGCAACACCATTCCACGCATACTTCTCCGTTCACGCAAACGTCTGTCAATTTGAATCGCTAATGACATAGAATCATTGAGACCAGAGGGGACAGGGAATCCCACCATAACATCCTTTACATTATCTGACAGACCCTTCCGGAAAAGGGCTGCCAAAGCGTCGTCATTCCATTTGGTCAGGACTGCCCACCTACGGAATCTCTGACAGTATAACTCAGCGTCATAAGGCCCCTGATTTAATGCCAACAAGGCTTTTTCAGCTTGATCAGTGACATTAGGCTCATCGTACAATAACCCCAAAGCCTGAAAAAATGCATCAACATCACTCAAAACAGGATCCCCAGGTGTCAGGGAAAAAGCCCAATCCTGAGGATCGCCGCGCAGGAGAGAGATGATAATTTGAACCTGCTGCGCTGCGTTCCCTGAGGACTTAGATTTTAAGGGAAAAAACAATTTACAATTATTTTTGAAATTTGAAACTTAGCTCGATCCCCTAAAAACAAATCTGGCATGGGAATCCTAGGTTCCACAACAGGCAACCTAGCAAGATATGCAGCAATACTCTGAACCTCAGTGGCAAGCTGATCCACACGGCCAGACAACTGTGCAAACTCCATTGAGAGAAAAGATCCTCCCCAGCACCCAGAGATACAGAGGGAAAAAAATGCAACAAACAGAAAAATATCTCTGACAACTCTGACAACCTTTTTTCTTTCACAATATTTTTTCCCTTCTGTGAGTACCATACAATTTTCAATTTTTAGGCCGGTGATACTGTTATGTTTCGGTAGCTGAGGAGTGCAGGTAAAAAAGGCAATACACCAGAGCAGTTGGAATCTATGAGATTGCAGTACCCTGACTAACCACCACAACTAGAGGCAGCCGTGGAGCGTTCCTACGTTGGTCCTAGACGCCTCGTCACAGCCTGAGAAACTAACTACACCTAAAGATAGAAATAGGAAAGCTATCTGCCCCGGAGCAGAACCCCAAAGATAATAGAAAGCCCCCAAACAAGTAATGGCGGTTAGACAAGATGAAATACTGACACAGAAAGACAACAGTATGAGCAAACGCTGGGGCCCAAACTACTAAATAGAAAAGGATAGGAAGGGTACTTACTGCAATCCCAGAAAACCCTGAAAGGCACCAACTCTACTAATTTCAAAAACACCTGAGATCACACGACCTCTACCACCTAAATTAGTTCTCTGGTGTAACAAAATCAAAACAGCAGCCACTGAAAAAACTGGAAAAAGCAAAAGTACAAACATCAGTGGCTGAACTAAACTGAGAGGGCAAAAGCCCCGGAGGGGACCCTGAAGGCCCCCACAGAAGTGCAGAACAAATGCAAAAATATAGCACAAAAACAAAAGGAAGAAAATGTCTATCTGTTAGCAGGAGATGCAGACACGACAGCAGGCTACAAGGGAAACAGGAATGAAGGATTCAGACCAGAACAATTGATCACTGGCAACCCTGATGGGAAGGTGACTCCCTTATATAAGACCAGTCAGTAACACCTGATTCCCAGTCCTCACAATCTTCACTGGACAGACCAGCACCGCTTGTAACCACCAGAGGAAGCCTCTGCTCAGAACTCATCTCAAACCCATTCACAACAGTGGGTATTCAAGCAGATAGTCCGCCTATGGGGCATTCCCGAAATCGACCTATTTGCTACCAGGGCCAACAGGCGAGTTCAGAGGTTCGCCTCCTTATGGGCCAGCGACCTCCTGGAGTTGATCGATTCTCTGCAGGTTCCCCGGACCTACAATCTAGCATATGCCTTTCCCCCCCATGTGCTTGCTACCAGTGGTACTCAGGAAGATCAGGGAGGAGGGAGCAAGAGTGATTCTCATCGCTCCCTTCTGGCCCAAGAGACCCTGGTTCTAATGGCTAAGAGTGATGTCGTATCGGATCCCTGGGTCCTACCAACACCCCGGGATCTGCTCTCAGGGTCCATTCCGCCACCCCCAGGTGAAGGGTCTCCACCTGGCGGCCTGGAACTTGAGAGGCAGCTTCTGAGACTCGGGGTTCTCTGATGCAGTCATCTCCACCCTCTTGCAGAGTCGTAAACCCGTGACCTCCAGAATATATTATAGGGTATGGAGGAAATATTTACAGCTGTTTCCAGGGCCCTTGTCAACCCGGCTGCCCATTGCTAACATTTTAGATTTTCTCGAGAAAGGGCGTGATTTAGGTCTCGCCATCAGTACTCTTAGGGTACAGGTCTCAGCCTTAGGGGCCTTATATCACGCGAATATAGTAGGGGATAGATGGGTGGCACAGTTTTTTCAAGCCTTGAGCAAAATACCCCAGTGCATATCCCCAGCATGCCTCCTTGGGATCTGAACCTGGTCTTGGAGGCCCTGACAGGTCCCCCCTTTGAACCGTTATCCTCGACCTCCATAAAACATCTGACCCTGAAAACACTGTTATTAATAGCTCTAAACCTCAGCCAGGCAGGTAGGGGACATTCAGGCCCTTTCAGTGGATGCCCCGTATTTGATGATATTCCTGGATAGAGTTATGCTGAAGACAGATCCCGCATACCTCCCTAAAGTAGCATCTACATTTCACAGGAGTCAGCAGATCTGCCTTCCCTCCTTTTTTCCTGACCCTTCTACTCCTGAAGAGCAGCGCTTTCACACGTTAGATGTGAGAAGGGTACTATTAGAGTACCTGGATAGAACCCGGCCCTGGAGGAAGAGTAGGGCTCTGTTTGTCTCCTTCCAGGGCCACAGAAAGGGGTTGGGGGTCACGAAGACGACACTGGCCAGGTGGATTCGGGACGCCATCTTTACAGCCTATACCACCGCAGGTGAGACTCCCCCAGAGGGGATTAAGGCTCACTCTACTCGGGCTATGGCGGCCTCTTGGGCCAAATGGGCCAATGTTTCAATTGACCTGATCTGTAAGGCAGCTACCTGGGCCTCACCGTCTACGTTCTTTAGACACTATCGGCTTGATCTGTCCTCTCTTACGGAACTTGAGTTTGGTAGATCGGTCTTGGGCACAATAGTTCCCCCCACGAATAGATCTCTGTAAGTCTCTTGGTGGGTGCTGTCGTGGCGTGGGGGAAAACCCAAGATTACTTACCGGTAATCGTGTTTTATAGAGCCACGACAGCACCCACTCACATTCCCTCCCTGACTCACATTTGTTCACACAAGCCGTGTGTGTGCTTTAGGTCACTTGCACGGGGTTATCTCACCTTAGGATTCATATAGTTAGCGTGTATATACTAATCGCCTAATGGCGGTTCCTCTCAAATGCTCTGTAAACCAACTACGGGGTGAGGGGGACCGCCCCTTTTTATCTGTAGGTTCCCTGTCTTTGGGGGCAGATCCCCTCTCTCGGTGGGTGCTGTCGTGGCTCTATAAAACACGATTACCGGTAAGTAATCTGGGTTGTTTGTTTTTTTAATTAACATTCCAATTTCCTTTTTTGCACAAAATATATAGTTCCTGCTTGGAAATGTATCCAAAAAAGGAAATGTATTTTTCAGAAAAAAATAATTTAACCTTTGCCTACATCCTGCTGGAAGATCTTTTACAAGACCCAAGAAGGCAAATTTTGTTGTGATTTCATGCCTTTTAGGAATATAAATGACGGTAATACTGGGACAATGCGCAGATTTGGTGTCTTGATAGCTTCTCTTGCAGCTGTGAATATTTTGTGGATCCTTCTAATGCAACTTGCATCTACTTATTTTAAAGAAGCACTCCCTTCAAAATTTTTACCACCTTAATATATTGCAATCCTATGTATGGAACTGTGTACTTACAAGTGCTCATTTTACCCTTCTACCCAATTAATTCTCTTTTCCATTAGGTTTATGACATCACACGATTAAAGACAGACTAGCTAAATCATTCTAAGCTCTATGTAGAAACAGTAGGTTGTTTTTCCCTGGATTTTGTAATGTATTAACTATTAAAGGTTGCATGTGACTGCACCTTCTTACTTAAGCTGAAAAACAATTCTGACTTCTAACATGTAATAACTGCACTATATGAGAACAAGGAAAAGGGCCATTTAGAATTGAAAGAGGAACATGAAAGGAAGAAATGTCTAAAATAAAATAACATACATATTCAGTCCCTCACTGCTGCTCAGATAGTCCCCCCTGCAGCAATGACGTAGTCATCACGTCATTCACATGATTGCTGCATAGTTGTACGTACTTTTTTCAGTAGTGACTTTCTGTGTTCATGTGAATGATATACAGCATGTGTTTCTGAAAGAAAGCAGCCATGTTTTTCTAATTCTCTACAATTCCTTGCATTACATTTATATAACCTCAAACACAGGTAAATTTGTTTGGCAAGAGGCCAACCTTTTAAATTTGAGCAAAACTTAAGATAAAAACAAAACGAGCAATACCCTGCAGTAAATAAATAGGAATAGTGCATGTAAATAACGCAGAGTTCTTAGTTAACATAATTTTGATTTAAAAAAAAATTGTAAAAGCCATTCCGCCGCGTCATGGTGACCCCATTTGGGACTGTCCTAACCTCTAGTATTAAAATCTTACCATATGTCAAATTACATAAACGTGAATAAGGGCCGAGCAGGACCAAGACCCTAACTAACATCTTTATCAAAATTGTTAACTAAGTACCTTCTATTTTCTTGCACTATTGATATTTGTTTGCTGCAGGGTATTTGCTCATTTTGTTTTTTATTTTAGGTTTTGTTTTAGTGGCCAGTGTGAACATGCGCCTACGCATTGCATGCACACCAACTTATGTTCCAGATCATGTCTTTAGGTTTTTATTTTAGGTTTTTGCACTCTGTGCTGGTAAGGGAATGACCTCCGTTTTCTTTGAGCTGGACATTACGTTTATATAGCTCCCCATGGCTGGGTGTCTATTAGTTGAGGTCTCAGTCCTGCCTGGCCCTTATTCACATTTGCGTAATTTGACATATGGTAAGTTTAAATACCAGAGGTTAGGACCATCCCCGAAAAAGGTCACCTTGATGATGTGGAATGACTTTTACATTTTTTTGATCAAAATTATGTTAACTAAGTACCTCGTTATTTTCATGCACGGTTGCTGTTTATTTACTGCAGAGTATTTGTTCATTTTTGTTTTTATCTAAGGTTTTGGCTGTTTAGTGGCCAGTATGAACATGCACCTACACGTTGTATGCATACCAATTTATATTCCAGTTCATTGCTTTTGTTCTTTCTTTTAAATTGAAAGTGCAGCTTCTTTCCAGTATCTTTTCAGAGTGAGCGGTCATGTGTATACATGAAAAATAAACACTACTGCTGGACATTGTGACCTGTATTCTGTATTTTTCACCAGTTTCTCTTCTGCTGGCTCCATCTGTAATTTACCATTGAATCTGAGCTGTTTTAGGGTACCAGCTGCTATGATGTATATTCTAAACACTTTGAAATAATTTTTCCTGCTCATTTTCTCTTTGGTAGCACACAGTTGGAAGTGACAGCATGGAGGAAATTTTACAATAGTATCAATGTGGATGTGAATCCAGCACTGTGATAAGCTAGCTAGAACCTGCCGATCTGTTTCTGTGCCTCTCCCTCTGCTACTCACTTCACCACCCACTTCTCTCTCCATAGATTTATGTAATCTGTGTAATCTGACACTACTGTTATGGTAGTCTGTCTCGCCTTGAGCAAGGTGTGAGCTGTTTTTTTTTCTATATAGAGTGAATCACGAGTTCAAGTGTTGGTAGGAAGTGGCTCATAAGTGGAGAAAGAAGCATATTTATCTGGATAAGATATATTTACAAGTTGCTTATGTTTGCTTGCACTGAGGATTTATGCAGTTTGTTTAAAGGATGATTCAGATGAAAAGGTAAATGGAGCGCTGTCTTTTGGCATGGGCTTCTACCACACTTGCTGAAACCCCAGGAAATGGTTTGAAAATGCTTGAATTAAAATAATGTGAAGCTTAGCGATAGTATTGAAACATTTAAAACCTTAACCATGTAGTAGTGTATGTTGCAGTGTGTGCTGTCATCAAAACTGGTGTTTTGTACGTGATCTTGAGGCGCTGTGCACTCAAGTAAGATGCTCTTAATTCGTTAAGAATTTGCCTCTTCCAACTATCGTACACCATCACCAAAAGTGTTACACTTATCAGGGTCTGGAGTACATTTCTAGAATACTATGCCACTTTATTGGTGTATAAATGATCAGGAATTAGGTGGGCAAAGCTTGCACCTTTCCTGCCCCAGATCTTTCTACTTTTCTCGTTGGGAAGGGTGAAAAAATGACAACAGTTGCAAAATTGTTGTGCAACTTTGAGTTGTGCAAAAGGTTTGCAACATTTTCAAGATGTTTTGTTCCGCTTGAAAACAACTTGATGAATCGAGACCATAATATTGCTTCAATATCCCAAAAAATGCTGTCATACCCAATGGCTAGCTGCTGAACATAAGGAGAAATTTCTAAAGGAAAAATGGAAGATTTGAATGTGCCTTTCAAGGCCCTGGTTGTCTGAAGGCCAAACAGTGCAGGTTGCTTTATGCATATAGATTACTTCTATACAGAGAAATGTAATAAGGTATGTCCTGCAGTTGGCAATTCTGCAGAATCCATTTTAAAGTCCTTTAAAATAATGACTGCAGTCATCCAGAAGATGGTACCGATGATCCTTCAGATTTAATGTGAGCAGAAAATAAATATTTTTTTCTTAATGTCATGTATAGTACACAGTGCTTTAAGCCACAAACCTGAATGCTATCAAGTGTTTTTACATCAAGTAGGGATACAAGAAAAAAACGCACCATCCAGTTTAACAGTTGTCTGAATCACTCATAGATGTGGGGCATATCAGTTAGGGTTAAGTTTTGTGGTGCATGAAAAACTTGTGTATAAAGGTATAATTGAAATATGCAGAAAAAACAGCACTCACCATAACTTAAAAAATGTAAATGTCCTTAATTTCATGTGGCTGGACAATCCTTAGGAAAGCTGGGGAGCGGGGAAGTGAAGGAGGACAACAGCCGTTTCGCGCCTAACCCAGTGCTTCTGCGGGTCCATGCATGCTTAGACAAACCACCACTTCCCTTTTACCAGGTGTGCATGTGGTATACGTCATGATACAATTAACATAAAAATTCATAAAAACGTACAAATCAGACCTGTAATCTAACCCCATTGGGCCATTGGCATTTGTTCTTATAATCCATTTAGCTTCTTTTGGCAGGAGGTATTTTTTTATGATTTCCACTTCTTTCTGGATAATTAACCTGTTCAATGCCTAAAAACTGCAAGGCCTTTGGATCGGCTTTATGCTGTTCAACTACATGTTTAATTAATCTAGGTGATCCTTTTTCAGTTACAAGTGAGCACAGGTGTTCCCTAAAGCGAAGAAATAGAGGACGGATCATTTTGCCTATATAAAAATAGCCACAAGAGCAAAAATGACATATCCAATGAATTTTGATCGACCTGTAATACATTCTCTCGCTTCATGTACAAAGGAACCTATTCCCAAGGGATTCCTAATTAGATAGTGGTCACAAAAGAAGCTATTTCTGCATTTAAAGTTACCTCTAGGTTGGGATTTGTCCAGCCAATTGTTAATATCAGGAGAAATCCTATGTTTTATTAATATATCACCAATATTATGGCATCATTTATAGGATACAATTGGTCTATTAACTGTTTATTTTGATCCTTATTTTCCAATAAATGCCAATTTCTATATCGCCTGACGCAAAATATGAATTGGACTGTTTTAAATAAACAGATCTTTCTGCAATATCAGTAATTTTGACTTTTTTTTTAACATAAATCCTGTTGTGCAGAGATTTTAGCTTTATTTAAGAAAAATATTTAGAGTTGAGAGTCCTCAGTGGTTGATACCTTTTAATGGCTAACTGAAAAGATGGTAACAAATTGCAAGCTTTCATCAAAATGGAGGAACACGGTACGAAGATATACATCTTTACTGTAGCTTTATTTAAAGCATTTTTTAGAATACCCTCTCAGTAAAAATGCTAGTCAACTCTTCTGCTTGTCTTTATAAAGGAATCAGCTGTATTATTATTTTTTCTTAAACTTAAGTATTGACTAAACGGCAGTCCTGTTTTCACATTTTGGGGATGAGCACTGTTATAATGGAACGAATTAGTGGAGGTAGGTTTTTTAAAAGTCTCAGTGAGCAATTTCCCATTTTTTTATCATTACTTTAACATCCAGAAAATTCAAATTTGCCACCAAATTCTGTAGTAAATATCATATTTTCCGTATTTAAATGATTCAAATCAGCAAATTCAGAAAACTACGTAGCAGTACCGGACCATACCATGAAGATGTTATCAATGTAACACAGATAAGTTTAATATACTTGATATATATATCAAGTGTTTTATGTTTGTTTTTTTATTTTAGGGTGTGAATTTATAGTATGAAATAAAATAATTATATTCCCCTTTTTCATGTGATCATGCTGCAGTGCAGGTGCCGATGCCTACCTGCTGCAGGTGATTTTTTTTTTATTTCAGTATATAACCTTCATTATGTAAAATAGGGGTCATGTCACTGAGTGATCAGTGACCTGTCAGAAGCCATAATGATGGATACATAAGCAGAGCACCACATTAAGGTCCCCCCCACAGGCCACCTCGGAGCACGAGCATATCATTAACCCAAAAATGAAAATAAAGATTAAACAACAACCACAAGACGGATTTCATCAACCAAGGTATCATTTTAATCAGTATAACGGCGCCAGCCTGACACTGTATGTAGTTTACTGTGCACAATCCTGCTGACAGTCTCCCTTTAGGGCTTGTAGGCCTATATATTTATCAGAAACTGTTTCCTAGTAACTCCACCTAAACTATGATAAGTAGTTGAGAGCTCAACCATAAGAGAGTTTTTAATGTCTGCCTTTTAAAAGGTTGGCCACTTTATTTTAATAATTGTGCTGGGAACCTGATTTTTGTGGCATTTGCTAGTATGTATTTATTTCAGATTTTCCTCCTGTTAGTATAGACCGCACAGACTGCACAGTTCTCCTCTTCTCAGAATGGTTCCCTCCCCCCCTCCATGTCTGTTGGTAACCTAATGAGGCTGGGTGTGTGTAAGTTAGTTCATTAGTTAAGCCAGCCACCTTCTGCCTCCCCTTCATCTGTGATTGAAATTACACTTAAACAAAATGTAAAATAAAACATTTATTGTATATAACCACAGTGTAATATATGTAGTTATACTTACATTTATACTATTTCCCACAGATGAAGTGCCCAACATCTAAATGGCCTTCAACCAATATTTACACTGTGGAACCAATTATTTGTCTCTCTGTGGGTTACATTTAGTAGTCCACCACATTTCTTTGTCGTGTAAAGCTTCTTCATCCTTCTGTTTCAGTTCTATAAAGGTGGAGATAGTTGAGAACCACAGTATCTGTACATATATGATTCCCCCTGGTTGTGGTTATACAAAGCAGGTAGGTCATCATCTACATTGAAATGCAAGTTGACCACACAATCTTTAGATGTAGAATCCAAAACTAAGGAAGGCTCTAAGTTTGGGTACTGTGAGTTATGTATAGGTGACATTACCCAGGCCAGATTTTCCAGTGGTTGTATGTAGTTGAAATCTGAGCCATTTACATCATGATTTGTATTCCCTGCATGCTGGTCTTCATCACTTTGCAGATCAAAATCCATAGCAGAAGCAAGCCAATCTCCTTCGTTGTACTCTTCACTCTCATTGAAGCTGCTACTTCGAGGATTTTTACTCCACTCCAAATCATTTACATTTTCAGTAAAGTAGTTTTTCATCATGTGCTCATTTGTTGACTGATCCATCTCCATGTCATTTAAGTGAAGGAAAGCAGGACAGCTCTGCTGACCTAAAGCTGTGCTTGCAAGGTCTTCATGGTTCCTTATCTCTCCCGAGAAAGGGAGCTGGAAAAGAAGGGACAATCAATGCATTACATTCTCTGTAGATCTTTTCTTGTGAGGAAGGTAACATAACACTCTTGTACGTACATAATTTATGAATAATAGTTGTAAAACAAAATTCACACTTTTGTGTTATGGGAAGTTATATCTGCTGATAGTGATATCCCATACTATGATAAAGGGTATGATTCTGCAATATACTTCACAATGCTATTCCTTTATGAAGGAGCCAATACATCCAGAATGTACATGTCCCATCTATTCCATTTTGCAATGAAAGCTACATAGTGGTCATACAGCTTAGTCGGCATAGGAAACATTAAATATTGGCTGTATTAAATAGAGCTATTTCATGGAGAGCCTTAACTGAGCCAGGAGTCCAAATGGCCCCTATGTAAAAATACTAATGAGCCTACTGTGGTTGCAATTTTAAAATGGCACATCTTATTTAAATAACTTCTTTAAAAGGAATCAGCACAAAATGCATATGTACCTTTTATTTTGATTATGCTTAGTTTAGGGTCTACCACTATGACATCTCCTATGATCTATATTCTGACATTGGTCTTCTTTCGTATTGCTGTCTTTTGTGGTACAGTACATTTGTTTGTGAGTTCTAGATTATTTTTAGGGATCAACCAAGTCTACTAGGGCCAGACTACAAGGAGTGGGGCACCATCTTTTGCGTTGCCTTTTAGGGTGCCAACCTCCGCGGTCAGGCAGAGCCAGTCTTTAGGGCCACTTAGGGATTTTTTTTAGTTGGATTGTAACCAGTTTCTCTCTCCTTTCCCTGTTTACTCACGTAATCCTTTTTATCATTGTAATTTTTTCTGTTTTGCTTGTCTTTTAATGCATATCCATTAAAATATTTACAATTGTATTCTTATTACAATGGGGGATTTTCTATAGTGTTAACTTGCGTTTTTGTATCCCTTTACATGTATATACACATTTGTTAGTGCATTTTTTTTGTGATGGCAGGATTCCTCTCCTCACAGGCCCATCAACATTAACTCTTGGTTAGAGGATGCAAATCAGGTATTCTCTACAGAGGAGTATCTGATTGCAAGCAGTGACTATTTCATACTAAAAAACACTATTTAAGGACTTACAGGATTATTACAAGGAGAATTTGAGGTTTTAGTGGGAAATAAGTATTTGAGAATTATATAAAATAGAATATCGTCCTCAAAGTTTTCATGTGAATATCTCGCCCTCTATTAGACTACAAAGTCCCCAACTATTGTGCCTTTGGGAGAAGGAACCAGTGGTTTCCTCTGTGAAGTTTATGAACATACTCCTGGAGAAGAAACATTTTAGAGATTCAACTAAGAGGTTGAATAATCTTATAGCCAGAACATTATAATTGAAGACCCTCTCAGTCTTTATTAGAACAGAGGCTATCTAGCAGACAACTGTTGAGAAGTATCAGAGCACACAAACAATTCTTGAAGAACTTGAGTGACTTTAAGGAAAACAGCTTATAACTTTGCACGAATACAGCATAATTGATGATATTTCCACCTCTCAAGGGTTGAGCACAGGGAACGGTGGAGACTCTATTAATTCAAGATGGCAGGGCCAGAGAGGCAGACTCTCACGAAATTCAATGTACAAGGGACACCATTGGGTAGAGTGGGGTACAGAATCTCCCACCACCTCTACCTCATCATGACTCTTGCCAATCCTCTTTTTTTAGAATAGGGAACATCACATACCTGCTAAGGAAACTGACTTAGGTTGGCGTCACACTGCCGAGTTTGATGCGAGTTAGTCGCACGACTTTCTCGCATCAACACCCGGCACGGCCGCCCGCTCTCGGACCCGAGTGTGCGGCTGCATGTATTTCTATGCCGCCGCGCACTCGGGTCCGAGAGCGGGCGGCCGTGCCGGGTGTTGATGCGAGAAAGTCGTGCGACTAACTCGCATCAAACTCGGCAGTGTGACGCCGGCCTTAGTCCTCAATCTGGTCAGATCATTAATCTATCCTTTAATTTGACATGATATGCTTTTCATACTCTATTAAGGTCTGTCCTTTGACCCTACTGTATACTTTAGCATTGTTTTAATTGGGTAAAATAGTATCCTTTTATTTGGGGAAAAAACTTAAGTGGCACAGGTTCTTTAAGAACCATGCCAAAGAACAATGTTTAAAACTGGATTTTCCCAGAATCCTTCCCGACTTGCTTACAGAGGGAGAACGTGAACAGGGCATCAGTCCCTTCACAGACATTAAACCATCTAGGAAAATAATGCCTTCCTCAGCTCATCTGACAAGTATTGATATTTTCATCATAGTGGTAGAGGGCAAATTGAAGCTTATACAGTGATTTGCAAAAGTTTTCTCCTTGGATTTTTACCTATTTTGTTACATTACAACCTTTTTACATATTTTTGTAATCCAATTTGTGTGTGATGCATCAGCATTAAACAGTCTTAAGGCTGGGTCTCACATAGCGATACACCAGCGATCCCGACAACGATCAGGATCGCTGGTGTATCGCTACATTATCGCTGCTGAGCTGCCAAACAGGCAGCTCAGGCAGCGATCAGTACAAGCGACACTGCGGGTAACATCGCTTAGTTACCCACAGTGTACTTTGGATACCAGCGCCCTGATGCAGGGAGCTGGTAACCAAGGTACACAGCGGGTTTCCAGGCACTGCGCGGTGCCTGGAAACCCGCTGTGTACCTTAGTTACCATCTCCCTGTATCAGGGAGCTGGTATCCAAGGTACACAGCGGGTTTCTAGGCACAGCCCCGCGCCTGGAAACCCGCGGTGTACCTTGGTTACCAGCGGATCGCTGGTCTCCCGCCTGTCACACGCAGCGATGCGTGCCTGTCAGCGGGAGACCAGCGATCAAAAAAATGTCCTGACATTTCAGCGATATCCGGCAGGGGGGCTGATCGTCGCTGAATGTCACACACAGCGATATCGCTGGTGAGCTCGCTGCTGCGTCACAAAACTAGTGACTCAGCACCGATCTCGCTAGCGATATCGCTATGTGAGACGGGGGCTTTAGATTGGTGAAGTGAGAAAAATATGGTGCAAGAAATTACCTTCATAAGTCACATGCTTAGTGAAAGGAAGTCCACGTGTGCAATTAAGTGTCACATGGTCTGTCAGTATATACAACCTTTTCTGAAAGTCCACAGAAACTGCAACACCATGAAGCAAGAAGTACCACTAACCAAACACCATGAAGACCAAGGAGATCTACAAACAAGTCAGTGACAAAGTTGTTGAAGTACAGTCATGGCCAAAAGTTTTGAGAATGACACAAATATTATATTTTCACATGATCTGCTGCCCTCTGGTTTTTGTGTGTGTTTGACAGATGTTTTTATCACAGACAGAAATATAATAATTGCAAACATATGAGTAACAAAAGCTTATATTGACAGTTAGAATGAGTTAATGCAGCAAGTCAATATTTGCAGTGTTGACCCTTCTTCTTCAGGACCTCTGCAATTCTCCCTGGCATGCTCTCAATCAACTTCTGGACCAAATCCTGACTGATAGCAGTCCATTCTTGCACAATCAATGCTTTCATTTTGTCAGAATTTTTAGGTTTTTATTTGTCCACCCGTCTCTTGATGATTGACCACAAGTTCTCAATGGGATTAAGATCTGGGGAGTTTCCAGGCCATGGACCCAAAATCTCTACGTTTTGTTCCCTGAGCATTTAGTTATCACCTTTGCTTTATGGCAAGGTGCTCCATCATGCTGGAAAAGGCATTGTTGATCGCCAAACTGCTCTTGGAGGGTTGGGAGAAGTTGCTCTTGGAGGACATTCTGGTACCATTCTTTATTCATGGCTGTGTTTTTAGGCAAGACTGTGAGAGAGTTCCCTTGGCTGAGAAGCAACCCCACACATGAATGGTTTCAAGATGCTTAATAGTTGGCATGAGACAAGACTGGTGGTAGCGCTCACCTTGTCTTCTCCGAATGAGGCGTTTTCCTGATGTCCCAAACAATCGAAAAGGGGATTCATCAGATAAAATAACTTTACCCCAGTCCTCAGCAGTCCACTGCCTGTACCTTTTGCAGAATATCAGTCTATCCATGATGTTTTTTCTGGAGAGAAGTGGCTTCTTTGCTGCCCTCCTTGAGACCAGGCCTTGCTCCAAGAGTCTCCGCCTCACAGTGCGTGCAGATGCACTCACACCTGCCTGCTGCCATTCCTGAGCAAGCTTTGTACTGCTGGTAGCCCGATCCCGCAGCTGAAACACTTTTAAGAGACGGTCCTGGCGCTTGCTGGTCTTTCTTGGGCGCCCTGGAGCCTTTTTGGCAACAATGGAACCTCTCTCCTTGAAGTTCTTGATGATGCGATAGATTGTTGACTGAGGTGCAATCTTTCTAGCTGCGATACTCTTCCCTGTTAGGCCATTTTTATGCATTGCAATGATGACTGCACGTGTTTCTTTAGGGATAACCATGGTTAACAGAAGAGAAACAATGATGCCAAGCATCAGCCTCCTTTTAAAGTGTCCAGTGGTGTCATTCTTACTTAATCATGACAGATTGATCTCCAGCCATGTCCTCATCAACACCCACACCTGTGTTAATGGAGCAATCACTGAAAAGAGGTTAGCTGGTCCTTTTAAGGCAGGGCTGCAATGATGTTGAAATGTGTTTTGGGGGATAAAGTTCATTTTCTAGCCAAATATTGACTTTGCAAGTAATTGCTGTTAAGCTGATCACTCTTTATAACATTCTGGAGTATATGCGAATTGCCATTAGAAAAAGTGAAGCAGTAGACTTTGTAAAAATTAATATTTGTGTCATTCTCAAAACTTTTGGCCATGACTGTACAAGTCAGAATTGGGTTATAAAAAATATCCCAACCTCTAATGATCCCCCCAGAGCACCATCAAATGGAAAGAACTTGGAGCCACAACAAACCTGCCAAGAGAGGGCCGCCCATCAAAACTATCAGCTCTAGCAAAGAGGGCTAATCAAAGAGGTTGCACAGAGACCAAAGGTAACCCAGAAGGAAATGCAGAGTTTGCAGGTAGAGACTGGAGTATTTGTCCATACGACCACAATAAGCCATACACGCCATAGAGGTGGCCTTTATGGAAGAGTGGGTAGAAAAAAAAGCCTTTACGAACACAAATTGTAAGGCTAGTTTTGAGTTTGACAAAGACATGTGCGAGACTAAGGGGAAATGTGTAAATGTTTTGGAGTGACCCAGTCAAAGCCCAGATTTAGTCCAATTGAGAATCTATAGTCCGACTTGAAGATAGATGGTTTCTCTGGTAAACAGCAAACTTGAAGAAGCTGAAGCAGCTGTAATTGCTACAAAAAAGCTCTACGAAGTACTGACTTTAGGGATGAATAGTTATGCACACTGAAGTTTTCAGTAATTTTATCCTATTTATTGTTCGCTTCACAAAAAGAAAGCTAAATGTTCACAGTTGTAGGCATGTTCTTTACATGAACTGATGAAACCCTAAAACCCTAAAAAAAGTGCAATTCCAGGTTGTGAGGTAGGAAAACCCAAAAAATACCAAGGGGGTAAATACTTTCGCAAGCCACTGTACATGTTAGACAAGGCAGAAGCTTAAACCTCACTGTTAATGAGGAGACTGCTCTAGAGGACCTGGGGAGAAACTAAAATATAATCATCAAACCCTCAGATAAGGAGGGCAATCTGGTGATTTTGGACCATGAACTATTCTTTTGTTAGCCTCTTACACTTTTTTACCTTCTTGGGATCAGTGCCAAGATAGTCAGAGGTGTATACATCCTACACCCTGTAAAATATCTTGTACATGAGCCTCAAAGTGTGGAAGGTTACTGAAGTCAAGTCTCCGTATAGTCTCAATATTGTAGAAGTTAAGACCCCTTCAGAAAGGAAAATAGACACACATCCTACTTCCTCCCCAAATGCCGAACAGGAAATTCCAATGGAGGCAGACTGGAAGTGATCTGATACTTGTTTTTGGCTTTGGAATCCAAAAGTGACCTTAGTTTTCTCTATCACAACAACTTTTTAAGCTATAGGATACCCTCTGTTAGTCCCCAAAACCATAAAAATGTACACACAACCGAAAATATGTTTTAGAGCTATTTTGTTCATACAAAGGATATATTGTTACTGTAAGTCAAATTGTGTGCAAGTAGTAAAATTAGGTAGCTGTTCAGGTAAAAATGGACCCTAATAGCTTTTTTGGGAGTGTTCAATATGTGGACAATGTCGTCTGATGCTCCAATTGTCAGTCATCATATGTACTTCCCACCTACTCCAATTAAATACCTCCATGACCTTCAAATCTTGGTGGAATCGTTCTGCTTGCTCATCACTAACTGCACCAAGGTTTTCAGAGAAGTTAGCAAGATGGCTATACAAAAATGTACCTTGATGCTCATGTTGCAACCAAGCATTTTGTAGCTCTCCAAGAGTTTTTGGCCAATTTCAGTGTAATTGTTTGTGTATTTCCAAGAAAGTACTTGATGGGGTCTTTGAATAATAATTTTTCAAATGACAGGCTAGGAAATGCCAAAATTAGGTACTTGAAACCAAGCAAAAATTATGTTCAAAATCTTTCTTCAGTGTTATAAGAAAGGCTCCTGTGTCCCAAAAGCCAACTCCTCCATCATCCAGCACAACGTCCTGTAAGTGCTTACTTTAAAAAAAGAATGTGTGCCTAAGCCTCGCACTCTATAAAGTCCTCCTAGTGGTCAAACAGACATGTCTGTCTTTTGGGATGCCAAATGATGCCACCTCTTCTGTCAATGAAGTTGCCTGTAGATTATTGAGATGATTTGGTGCATCATTCCTCCTCCATCTACCAGCAGAGCAAGTGGCCTGAACATGCCCAGGCTGCCTACATCCATAGGATCTGCAATGTGTCACACTTTAGTTTAAGGATGGACATTAGGGACTGGAGGATAATGGACCAGTGGCATGGTGCTCAGATGTTGGAAGTCCTCTCTCCATCCAGTGAAGCTTGTTTATGAGAACCTCATCAGCAAAAATTGCTGCTTGCAATACTGTCATTGATTTACTCTTGCACACCCTTTTGCTGATCTCAGCAGTGCATTTAACATAGAACTGCTATTTTTGGGATGACCTGTAGGACCTCCAGATTTAAGGCTAAGGCTGGGGTCACACACACCGTCAACTAAATCTGATCGTTTTAGTGGGACGATTATCGCAGAAAAGTTTCATGAACATTGATGCGTCTAGCATCCAATTTTCCCTACCCATAGACTTGCATTGTCGATTGTTGACCCACAATCGGTGACAATCGCAGCATGCTGCGATTGCACTCGCACTTTTAAAACGGACCACAAAAAATCTGATACTGGGAGCTGCTCCATAGATTACCATTGATCCGACTGCAATGCGATATTTCATTGCTTTGCAGTGGTACGATTTTGTTGCCAGTGTGACCCCAGCCTTACTCTCCCACTAGCCAGCAATGACATGCTTGTTAAATCCTATGGGCATACATTTTAAAAGCACTTTTCCCATTGCATGCTAGAGAACGTAACTGAGCTATGTAAGTGTTTGAATAAAATTACTGTGTAATTGTCACAACTTTGTTGTCGGGTGTCTCCGGGGCGCTCTAGCTTGCCCTGTTCCCCGGATTACTTCTGTTGGTGAAGATGCGGGAGCACGTACCTTTCCTTAGCTCCTGAATCCGCCCTCAGTCTGCACCCTTCCCCCACCCAGATAAGAGGGGAGTAGTAGTGTACCGTAATGCACTAAACAAACTAACAAGGTAATACGAACGGAGGATAACGAAAAATACCAAACATACAAATATAATAACCCTTTTCTAGCATGTGCCGTACATATACAGCGCAGCGGAGCTGCATTCTCGTAAACTGCAGTATATGTATGGTGCCACAATCGCGTGACTATTTGAGAGCTGACACCCTGTAGCAATGCTCACGTTTAACCCCTCGAATGCCACTGTCAATAGGGACAGCAACATTGAGGGGCATTGCACAGGAGTGAGCTCCCTGTCTGCTTCCATCAGTACAACGCGATGTCTCAGTGATGACCACCGGCCGCAAGATGGCCGCGGGGTCCTTCATGGTTCTGCAGGGAAGGTGGCCTGTGAGCGCCTGCTAAGAAAAGGAGCTGACACGCCTCCTCCCCACCTGTTAAACGCTGCTCTGATGCCATGCAGTGCAGAAGCATTGCAGAGTATCAGATCAGCGATCTGTCAATATAAGGATGACGTCCGATAGTGGGACAATGTAAAAGGTTTAAAAATGTTATTAAATGTAAAAATATTTTTAAAAATCGCCAAATAAACAACAACAAAAAATTCCAATAAATACATTAAAAAAAAAAAAGTACACATTTCAAATTGCCAAATCCGGAACAATCTGCTTATAAAACTGTACCACCAGTTAACCCCTTCAGTGAATGAGAAAAATAAATGAGGCAAAAAATTATGCTTTATCATCATACCGCCGAACAAAAAGTGCAATAAAACGTGATAAAAAAAGAATGTACATAAAAATGGTACCGCTAAAATCGTCAAGCCGCCATAAAGCTCAGTCAGCAGAAAAATAAAAAAGTTATAGCTCTCAGAACAGAGATGCAAAAAGTGTTTTTTCTATAAAATAGTTTTTGTGTAAAAGCGCCAAAACATAAAAAAAACGAAATAAGTGTGGTATCTCTGTAATCATACTGACCTGAAGAATAAAGTTGCCTTATCAATTTTACCAAAAAACATACTTCAAGAAGCACCCAGAACTGGATGGAAACAAAACGATGGAGGCTTTTCAAGTGGCCAGCAATGTGTCCGGATCTAAATCCCATTGAACACCTGTGGAGAGATCTTAAAATTGCTGTTGGGAGAAGGCACCCTTCAAATATGAGAGACCTGGAGCAGTTAGCAAAAGAAGAGTGGTCCAAAATTCCAGTTTAGAGATGTAAGAAGCTTGTTGATGGTTATAGGAAGCGATTGATTGCAGTTATTTATTCCAAAGGGTGTGCAACCAAATAGTAACCCCTTTCTTCTAGCTGACATACTATTCCGTCCAGGTGCCCTGGGACTTAATTCCCATAGACGGGATAGTACGTCATATGCGATCAGCTGCGCTCACGGGGGGAGCGTGACCGGGTGTGAGCTGACACCCGGCACTAGGTGCCAGGAGCAGTCATGGACCGCTCCCGGCACTTTAATCCCCAGAACACTGCGATCAAACAAGATCGCAGCGTTCCGGAGCAGGCAGAGGGGCTGTCAGTGCTGACAGCCCCTCTGCCTTTGGATTGGAGACCCCACGTCATGACACGGGGTCCCGATCGCTCCCATGGTAACCTGATGTTGTCATGATAACATCCAGTTACCAGAGCTCAGAGTCTTCCTGCCATACGCAGTGCATGTCAGGAAGTCTGAGGTTAGTGACAAACCCCTGCAGCGCTGACAGCTTATATGGCATGCAGATGTACATGCCATATAAGCTATCACAAAAAAAAACCCACATAAGAGAAACAGGGGTCAAGAGTTTTGTTTTAATGTATACAATTTATTTTAGTTAAATAGCCCAAACCAAGCAGGTCAAGGGGAGAGGAATAATTTTTCACCTACTATGCAAGATAAATTGTATAATGCACCGTGCTTAAAGTTATATTCATTGCATAAAGGCAATAGCATGTAAAACCACACCAGCACATGAGTAACAAAAAATTCATATATAGTCCAAAATATAAGTGCTTAGTGCACAAAGAATCAATGCAATATGATCATAGACATTGCTCAAATACAAGTTCCAATATATCCTGTTTCAAGCTTGTGCATTAATAAATTACCCAGTGCAATTAATCAAAGTAAATAATAACAGCAAGAACATGAAATGGAAAGTGCATTACAAGCTATATTAATACCGATAAAGTGCATGTGCCAGTCAGAGAACTTACATGTGGGAGAAAGCCCCGACCTCAGCCTGCCGCCTCATGTAAGTTTCTCGACTCGCACATGCATTTATCGGTATTAATATAGCTTGTAATGCACTTTCCATTTCATGTTCTTTCTGTTATTATTTATTTAGATTAATTGCACTGGGCATTTTATTAATGCACAAGCTTGAAACAGGATATATTGGAACTTGTATTTGAGCAATGTCCATGATCATATTGCATTGATTCCTTTGTGCACTAAGCACTTATAAACTTTGGACTATATATAAATTTTTTGTTACTCATGTGCTGGTGTGGTTTTACATGCTATTGCCTTTATGCAATGGATATAACTTTAAGCACAGTGCATTATACAATTTATCTTGCATAGTGGGTGAAAAATTGTTCCTCTCCCCCTTGACCTGCTTGGTTTGTGTTACTCTGGATGAATTCTTGTGTGTGACATAAATTTTGTATATTTGTGCTTTAACTAAAATAAATTGTATATATTAAAAAAAACTCTTTACCCCTGTTTCTCTTATGTGGGTTTTTTTTTTGTGAAATTGATTGAATAGAGTTCTTTTCACTCATTGTGATTCCGGATTGGGATTTTCTGTTTAAGCAATCAGCATGCAGAAAATTAGTGTCCCATAGTGGGACACAGTGTAAAGGTAAGAATTAAACAATTTTTTTAAAATTTTAAAATATTTAAAAAATAAAAAAAATATTTAGTCTATCACTAAATATTTAAATAAAAAATCTAAACAATAAAAGTACACTTATTTAGTATCGTAACAACTCAACCTATAAAACTGTCCCACTAGTTAGCCCCTTTAGTGAACCCCATAAAAGAAAGCAAAAAAAAACAATTCTTTATCATCATACCGCCAAACAAAAAGTGGAATAACACGCGATCAAAAAGACGGTTATATATATAAACATGGTAACGCTGAACACGTCATCTTGTCCCACAAAAAACGAGCTGCCATACAGCGTCACCAGTGAAAGAATAAAGTTATAGCTCTCAGAATAAAGCGATGCAAAAATAATTATTTTTGATATAAAATAGTTTTATTGTATAAAAGCACCAAAACATAAAATAATGCTTTAAATGAGGTATCGCTGTAATCGTACTGACCCAAAGAATAAAACCGCTTTATCAATTTTGCCACACGTGGAATGGTATAAATGCCCACCCAAAAGAAATTCATGAATTGCTGGTTTCTGTTCATTATTCCTCCCAAAAATTGTAATAAAAAGTGATCAAAAAATGTCATGTGCCCGAACATGGTACCATTAAAAACGTCAACTCGTCCCGCAAAAAACAAGACCTCACATGACTCTGTGTGCCAAAATATGGAAAAATTATAGCTCTCAAAATGTGGTGATGCAAAAACTATTTTTTGCAATAAAAAGCATCTTTTAGAGTGTGACAGCTGCCAAACACAAAAACCAGCTATAAATAGTAAATCAATCGCCCTTTATCACCCCTAAAGGGAAAAATAATAAAATAAAAAAATGTATTTCCATTTTCCCATTAGGGTTAGGGTTGGGGCTAAAGTTAGGGTTGGGGCTAAAGTTAGGGTTAAGGTTGGGGCTAGGGTTAGGGTTTGGATTAGGGTTGGGATTAGGGTTGGAGTTAGAATTGGGGGGTTTCCACTGTTCAGGCACATCAGGGGCTTTCCAAACGTGACATGGCGTCCGATCTCAATTCCAGCCAATTCTGCATTGAAAATGTCAAATGGTGCTCCTTCCCTTCAGAGCTCTGCTGTGCGCCCAAACAGTGATTTACCTCCACATATAGAGTATCGGCATACTCGGGACAAATTGGACAACAACTTTAGGGGTCCAATTTCTCCTGTCCCCCTTGTGAAAATAAAAAACTGGGGGTGAAAATATCATTTTTGTGAAATAAATATTTTTTATTTTTACGGCTCTACGTTATAAACTTCTGTGAAGCACTTGGGGGTTCAAAGTGCTCACCACACATCTAGATAAGTTCCTTAGAGCAGGGTTCCCCAACTCCAGTCCTCAAGGCCGACCAACAGGTCATGTTTTCATGATTTCCTTAGTATTGCACAGGTGATACAATTATCACCTGTGCAATACTAAGGAAATCCTGAAAACATGACCAGTTGGTGGGCCTTGAGGACTGGAGTTGGGGAACCCTGCCTTAGAGGGTCTAGTTTCCAAAATTGAGTCACTTGTGGGGGGTTTCCACTATTTTAGGCACATCAGGGGCTCTCCAAACGCGACATGGCATCCAATCTCAATTCCAGAAATTTTGCTTTGAAAAATCAAATGGCACTCCTTCCCAGGGCCGGCGTCAGCACCCGGCACACCCGGGCAAGTGCCGGGGCCCTGAGCAGGCGGGGGGGCCCACTCGCAGTCTGGCACCCCCCTGCCCTTTAGCGGAGGAGAGCGGTGTCAGCGCCGCACTGGGCTCCCACCGCTTGCTCAGGGCCCCGGCATCAGCTGGCACAATACTTACCTCTCCCGTGCCTCCGCTGCCGCAGCTCCGGCTCCAGGGGGCGCCGGCGCTTCCTCTCACAGCAGGCCGCTGAATGACGTCATCATTCAGCGGCCGGCTGTGGCACAGAGCGTGCGGACGTCGGACAGGTAAGACGTGTGTGTGTATGTCTCTGTGTGTCTGTGTGTATGTAGTGTGGTGCTTTGTGTGTGTGTGTGTGTGTGTGTGTGTGTTTTAAGTATGTGAGAGAGTGCTTGTGTGCTGTATGTGTGTGATGATGGGCAGGCATTGCTGATAATGGGGAGGCATTGATGATGATGATGGGGAGAAGATGATAATGGGCAGGCATTGCTGATAATGTGGAGGCATTGATGATGATGATGATGGGGAGAAGATGATAATGGGCAGGCATTGCTGATAATGGGGAGGCATTGGTGATGATGGGGAGAAGATGATGATAATGGGCAGGCATTGCTGATAATGGGGAGGCATTGATGATGATAATGGGGAGAAGATGATAATGGGCAGGCATTGCTGATAATGGGGAGGCATTGATGATGATGATGGGGAGAAGATGATAATGGGCAGGCATTGCTGATAATGGGGAGGCATTGGTGATGATGGGAGAAGATGATGATAATGGGCAGGCATTGCTGATAATGGGGAGGCATTGATGATGATGATGGGGAGAAGATGATAATGGGCAGGCATTGCTGATAATGGGGAGGCATTGGTGATGATGGGGAGAAGATGATGATAATGGGCAGGCATTGATGATGGGGAGAAGATGATGATGGGCAGGCATTGATGATGATGGGGAGGAGATGATGATGGGCAGGCATTGCTGATAATGAGGAGGCATTGTAGATGATGGGGAGAAGATGATGATAATGGGCAGGCATTGATGATAATGGGCAGGCATTGATGATGGGGAGAAGATGATGATGGGCAGGCATTGATGATGATGGGGAGGAGATGATGATGATGGGCAGGCATTGATGATAATGGGGAGGCCATGATGATGATGGGGAGGTAATGATGATGATAATGGGGAGTCTTTCCACAGCACCCTTTCCTGAGCTGTAACAGTGCAGAACGCAGTACAGCGCAGAGGAGAGCTCCATATTTTGTATGGAGCATTATATGGGGACCAGTATCCTGTATGGAGCATTATATGGGGACCAGTATCCTGTATGGAGCATTATATTGGGTCCAGTATCCTGTATGGAGCATTATATTGGGTCCAGTATTCTGTATGGAGCATTATATGGGGGGTGACATCCTGCATGGGGTATTATATGGGTGATGAGGGGGAGACTGTGGTGCCCATAATATTGTATGGAGGACTGTACTGTCCAGTCTGTACTGTGCGCTGTGAGGATTTGGCGGTTTTTGAGCTATTGTACAATTTACAATAGATATCACTCATGTAATGTAAGAAGAGAAGTATTTGGCATTGTACTGTACCCATATTTCTCTGCTGTATCTGTGCATCATGAATCGTGGTCTGTGTTAAAGGGGCCCACTGAGGCTCTTTCGCCCGGGGCCCATAAAAACCTGGAGCCGGCCCTGCTCCTTCCCATCAGAGCTCTGCCATGCGCCCAGTGGTTTACCTGCATTTATGGGGTATCAGTGTACTCAGGACAAATTGTACAACAAGTTTTGGGGTCCAATTTCTCCTGTTACCCTTGGTAAAATAAAAAAATTGGATCTGAAGTACATTTTTTGCGAAAAAAAGTTAAATGTTCATATATTTTTTTAAACATTCCAAAAATTCCTGTGAAGCACCTAAAAGGTTAATAAACTTCTTGAATGTGATTTTGAGCACCTTGACGGGTGCAGTTTTTAGAATGGTGTCACTTTTGGGTATTTTCTATCATGTAGACCCCTCAAAGTGACTTCAAATGTGATGTTGTCCCTTAAAAAAAAAAAAAAAAAAGGGTGTTGTAAAAATGAGAAATCGCTTGTCAAATTTTAACCCTTATAACTTCCTAACAAAAAAACATTTTGGTTCCAAAATTGTGCTGATGTAAAATAGACATGTGGGGAATGTTAGTTATTAAGTATTTTGTGTGACATATCTCTGTGATTTAAAAATTCAAAGTTGGAAAATTGCGAAATTTTTAAAATTTTCACTAAACTTCCGTTTTTTTTTTCACAGATAAACGCAAGTCATATCAAAGAAATTTTACCACTGTCATGAAGTAAAATATGTCACGAGAAAACGATGTCAGAATCACCAGGATCCATGGAAGCGTTCCAGAGTTATTACCTCATAAAGGGACAGTGGTCAGAATTGTAAAAATTGGCCCAGTCATTAAAATGCAAACCACCCTTGGGAGTAAAGAGGTTAATTCTGGCACATTTTGGGGGGTTTCTGTTAAATTATGTCCAATTTGGCTTTTTCTCTGTTTTATTTGTGTTGTCCCAATACACAAAAAGGAAATATATACATCTGTAACAAAAAGTGTTATTGCAATAATTTTCTGGGTGAAATGGTTCATTTTCTGGAACATTTTCAAGGGTACCAATACTTTTAGCCATTACTATACATATAAAATACATTACTAATACATATATGGTCAATACAAAGGATTTATTCCTTCCAAGAACCTTACAAATCACTAGGTAACCTTCATTACAGGAGGAGGAAGGGTGATTTTGCTAGCTAAATGTGAATTGATTCTTTACAGTGCTTTTTTCCTCGTGCATTTTTCCAACGGCAAATGCAGCATTTTACTATTCCAGCAAAGTGAATGAGATTCCTGAAATCTCATGTACATGTTATGTATTTTTTCCTTTTGGATTTGAAGCAGTTTGAAATTGTCAATTCTTTAAGCGTTTTTTAGCGATTTTATGTGTATGTTACTCAGCGCTTTCCTGTCAACATGTGTTTGTAGCAGATGTTTTTACTGCAAATACTGAACGTGTGCATCTATCCTTAGGGTAGTCAGACCGTGGAATGCCCTAAAATAAGCTGTAGTAATGCCAGATACTACTGTATGTCAGCATTTAAAAATGGTCTGGATCCATTTTTTGTAACAAATGGCATTGAGGTATATAATCTAGCAACATATAATGTATTAGGCTATGTTCACATCACACTTTAGTGGCTCCATCTGGGCTTCCGTCTGAAATTCTAAATAATTGGATTCAGGTGTAGCGGCCAAAGGGATCGTTGACATTAAAGAAGCGGACAAAGTCAGCTTGTGCTCTGTCTGACCTCATTTTTGGCAATGTCCAAATAGCATGGTTGACTGTGTATTTTTGCCCACCTGAAAAAAGCCGACACTGCCAAAAAGGAAGTTAGACAGAACACAAAGTGACTCCATCTATATAATTAAAGTCGATGGCCCAACCTGTGGACATGCCTGACTGAATCCTCGATGGAGATACTGGCTTTTAGCTAAATCATGAGAATCCAGTCTAATTGAATGAGAAAAGTTGAACTTGATGGACCAATGTCTTTTTTCAATCTATGTAATTTATTGGGAGCAAACAAAATACTTGATGTGAACAGATCCTTTAGGTAGACAAAGTTGCAAAAATCAACTCCTGAAAAATAACACAGTGGTTTTCTCTAGTGAGACATGAAGCACTAAAGTAGCCATATTTACAGGCCATTTTCTTTTTAGTTCACATTTATGTGTCCTAAGCTGCAATAAGTAATGGTAGAAAGAATGACAAATAGAAGCTGCGCTCGGTTGTAAAATGCTGTAGAGCAAGTTGGCATGGCTTTCTTATGTATATTGCAATGAAGGTGTCCTAAAAAGTAGGTAAAGTATGTTTACCCTCTGGCATAGTTCAGAGCATGCATGTGTAGTCAGTGGAATGTTTTAACATTTCATTTAGCAGGTTGCAAGGATTTTTACAGAGAAAGCACAAGTACACTAACACTGCTATTTAAATAAAGATGTCACTGTGGAAAGATTGTAGCCCTGCAGCATGGTTGTATGTCATACAAATGGGAACGGACACAGATCAGGTTAAAGAACACTTTGTACTCCGTAAATGACCAATAAGAAAATGTATGTTTTGTGAGGAAGTGACCGGTGTCCTATGCGAGGGTCGCTATGTGTCCCCCAGGATGTGTAAAGAAGCATAGGGAGGCCGTGGAGTAAATTGCAGTCACAGGCATAGCTGTGATTGCAAGGCAGAATAGAAGTAAGTGTTGATCTTGGGCAAGCTATTTGTCCAAAGCGGATTTAAGAAAACCTGCCATGGGCTTGTATTTTGAAATGGACTACAGGATGGTAGTGGGGTGGTCCATTTCCTCCCCCGGCCACAGGTTCTGTTGTTGTAAAAGCTCTGCAGTAAAGTGTTTTGGTCTTGCAAGTAGGCAGAGCGGAAGGCTTTGCAGAACTCAACCGGTGTGAGGCAACACAGGGCCTAGCGGAGCCAAAAGGCCTGGCACTCTCAGCATATATGGCGGTGCAGTGGCCCACGGCAACAGCTGACTGACTGTTTTCTGGGCTGCGATCCCGAGGATACTGCGTGCTGTGCACTGTGTGAGTTTGGACATTAAACATGTCTTGCTGTGAATTTTCCTGTGGTCACTGCTTGTTTGTCACACTGCACAAACCCTGCTGCACTACATATGGTGGAGAATGCGGGTAGTGTGAACTGAGGCATACCCCAAAGCGTGCTTACATGTCAGTAGTGAAGCCAGCAATGCTGCAGCTCAACCCCACTGACAAGATCTAGGAGCTTTTGAAGCAGTTGGTCCTCACTCAGCAGCGGCAAAATGAGCAGCTGCAGCGTCAGCAGCATCAACGGCAGCAGGAGATATTTACTCAGCAACAGCAGCAGACAACCTGTTGATGCAGCAGATAGCGGCTTTTCGAAAGGCGGCCCCACCAGCAACCTCAATCCGTTCGTAGGCTCGGTATAAAGTTTGGTCAACTTTAACCCCTTAACCACCAGAACTTTTTTCAATTTTGCGTTTTAGTTTTTCTCTTCCCAGAACCATAACTTTTATTTTTATGGCCATGTGAGGGCTTGTTTTTTGCGGGACGAGTTGTACTTTTGAACCACACCATTGGATTTACCATGTCGTGTACAAGAAAACGGGAAAAAAATTCCAGGTGAGATGAAATTGCGAAAAAGTGCAATCCCTCACTTGGCTTTTGTTTGGCTTTTTTGCTAGGTTCACTAAATGCTAAAACTGACCTTGCTATTATGATTCTCCAGGTCATTACGAGTTCATAGATAAAAAAGAACCTAGACATGTTTTGTGTCTAAGTGGTGAAAAAGAATTCCAAACTTTGTTAAAAAAATAAAAATTGCGCCATTTTCCGATACCCGTAGCGTCTCCATTTTTCGTGATCTCGGGTTGGGTGAGGGCTTATTTTTTGCGTGCCGAGCTGACCTTTTTTTAATGATACCATTTTGGTGCAGATACGATTTTTTCTCCCATTACTGCATTTTAATTCAATGTCACGGCGACCAAAAAAATGTAATTCTGGCGTTTTGATTTTTTTTCTCGCTACACCTTTTAGCGATCAGGTTAACCCTTTTCTTCTATTGATCGGGCGATTCTGAATGCGGCGATACCAAATATGTGTATGTTTGATTTTTTTATTGTTTTATTTTGAATGGGCGAAAGGGGGGTGATTTGAACTTTTTATATTTTTAAAAACATTTTCTTTTTACTTTTGGCATGCTTCAATAGTCTCCATGGGAGACTAGAAGCTGCCACAACTCGATCGGCTTAGCTACATAGAGGCGATGATCAGTTCGCCTCTATATAGCTGAATTACTGACTTGCTATGAGCACCGTCCACCGGGTGGCGCTCACAGCAAGCTGGCACTGAAAACCATAGAGGTCTCCAGGAGGCCTCGGATTGTCACGCTGACACACTGGTGACAAGAGATCACTTGACACAGGTCACCGGTGTGCGTATTAGCGGCGCGATTGTCGAAAGCTCCATTTAAATGCCTCTGTCAGCGTTTGACAGCGGCATTTAACTAGTTAATAGCTGCGGGTGGATCGCAATTCCACTCATGGCTATTGTGGGCACATGTCAGCTATCCAAAACAGCTGACATGTCCGTGAAAGATGTGGGCTCACCACCGGAGCCCACATCAATGGTAGGGAGTCCAACATCAGTGTAAATGTATGCCCGATGTCAGTAAAGGGAGATGAGTCCTGAGGATGATATGGAGGCCTTTCTCACCATGTTTGAACGCACAGCAGAGCGGGAGAGCTTGCCGATGATCCGGTGGGCTGAAGTGGTAGCCCCCTTTCTGACAGGAGATGCCCAGAAGGCCTACCTGGACCTCAGTCATACTCTTGCCCCGGAAGAAGCCACCAGGCGAAACGGTGCCCGTTGGGCGTTCACGGACCTCCGGTCAGGACTACTCCACCCCGACTGATCTTGTGCTACAACTGCATGTAAGTGGGACTACATAATACTTATGATTCCCTGCTTTTAAGTAGTACGATTATACGTTCTTATAATACATGCAAGTTCTCTGCACAATTTACCGGGTGTTATATTACCACTCTGCCTTTGGTACAGCCCATCTGTCCTTTCCAATTTTGTCTCTGCACAGTGCAGTCCCAGGTGCAAGTTATAGCTCCTTCAAGCGGTTAGCCTCATATACCCCTTTTTACTCACATCACTTGCTTTTTGCATATCAAGATTAGGGACTTGGGGAATGTTCCGCTCTTTTTAGCCCTGTACCTCTTTTCTATTTCAACCCTTGGATAAGGTAGTATCCCTTGGCTCATTATGCATTGTAGCCCTAGGAGTCCATGATTGTTTAATTTTTTGCTATTCCCTTCTGTCTGTCTCTCACTGTTGGTTTTAATATTGTCAAAATAAAAATTTATATTTTAAACCATCACGTTTTTCTACATCACTTCTTCTATGGGATATTTCTCCACCATAGATTATGTTTACAATTATATTTTGAAGTGTTTCACTGCCTATATTATTTAGGATTATGGGAATTACTCAGTCAGGTCAATGCCTGGGACTATGGGAAGCTGAAAGTTGAGATCCTTGCCCGACTGGAGGTTAATACATACATGCGGGCTCAAAGGGTATTCCAGGTCTCAGGCATATGACTTGCTGCAGCTGGTTAAAAAATGGCTCCAGCCTGAGACCTTAAATCCTTTTTAGATGGTAGAGAGGGTGGTAGTCAACCAGCTAGTGAGGGCTCTGACAGCAGCCATACAGCGTTGGGTGGGACAAGGGGACCAGGGCATGCTGGACCAGGTGGTAGGACTGATTGAGCGATGTATGGCCACTCAGGACTTTATACGGGACACTGCTCCACTATGGCTCTCATGTCGTGCCCCACCAACCCAGGAGCCTGAGAAAAGTCCATGACCCTCTACTGGGGCCAATCAGGACCGAGCTCGTACTTAGGGGGTATCCCGAACGGAGAGTGACAACAGACCGGTGTTCCCTAAATCAGCCTCAAGGTCCCCGCGTATCGTGGCTATTAAGTGTTGGCTGTTTTAAGGGCCCGGACATGTGGCCCCTAACAACTGAGACCTTTGACTGTCGGTATACTCGCCGGGTGTCTATGTATGCCCAGCCAGTCTGTACCGCCACTACGGGCACTGCCGGCAATGAACCCCAACTGTGCCAGTTACTAGTCAACGGGTAACAGACAGGCTCTTTTCGACTCGGGGAGCTTAGTGACTGGTTCATGGGTCCCTTGTTGCCGGGGACAACCCCAATAGATGTAAAATGGGGGTAGTATGTATCATGGGGAACTCCGAGAGTACTTGACCACAGAGGTTAGTTTAACCATAGCATGTGGAGAAGTCAAACGTGGTGAAGACCCTTCCATATGGGACTGTGTTGGGAAGGGACTTGCTTCTATTCTGGTCCATGTGGGAGACCAGGGTTAGCCTCCCAAAATAAATGCTATTTCAAGCGCGGAACCTGCTGTAGGGGTCGCCAACATAGGGACAGAGTGTAACCCCGATAGGCTCCCCCGATCCCTGAGCTGGAGGTGTCCCCTGGTAAGTTCGGAACATCTCAGGTCCAGAATCCCACCCTGGCCCGGGCACATGAAAGAGTGGTTGAAATTAATGGAATAGCTCAGCAACCAGGTGCTGAAACAGTTTTTCCTCGCATGGCCACCCACCAGGAGTTGTACCATTTAGATAAAATCCGTGATGAGGTGGAATGTTTGGTCACGGAGGGGTCTCCGGTTGTACCAACGGGGATCCCTCAAGCAATGGCTAAGGACACAGCAGGGGATCAGGTTAAAATAAATGATGCCCTTGCCAGACAGCAGCCGCAGGAAGCTTGGGCTCTGGTGCAGCGGAATCTGGATGTATTCACAGAACTGCTGGGGCGGACCTCTGTGTTGCAACATGACATTGTCACTGAGCCCCGGGTAAGGGTACGGATGAAACCGTTATGAGTGCCAGAAGCCCCGAGGCAAGCCATTGCGGCCAAAGCGAAGCAAATGCTTCAGTTGGGAGTCATTGAGGAGTGCCAGAGTGAGTGGGCTAGCCCCATTGTGCTAATCCCAAAGCCAGACGGGTCGTTACATTTTTGTAATGACTTAAGGAAATTGAATGAGGTATCCAAGTTTGACCTCTATCCAATGACCTAGGTGGACGAGCTAATTGAGAGACTGGGGGAAGCCCAGTACTTCACCAAGCTCGATCTCACCAAAGGTTACTGGCAGGTCCTGTTAATGGCATCTGCAAAAGAAAAGACCGCTTTCATCACAGTAGAGGGTCTCTATCAGTATGTTGTCTTGCCTTTTGGGTTACATGGGGCTCCGGCCACCATCCAGAGGTTGATGGACATTGTGTTAGAGCCTCATCGGAATTACGCGTCGGCCTATTTGGATGACATAGTCATCTTTATTACCAACTGGGATACGCACCTGTCCTAGGTGCAAGCAATGCTGGAGTCTCAGAATCGTGGGGTTAACATCAAACCCAAAGAAATGCGCGATAGGACTCACGGAAGCCCGGTACTTAGGTTACGTGATCGACCACGGGTTATCAAGCCCCAAGTAAACAAGATTGAGGCAATTCTAAACTGTCCCAAGCCATAAAGTACCAAACAGGTGAGGGCATTCCTTGGCACCATTGGGTAGCACCGCCGGTTTATACCCAATTTTGCTGGGAAATCAGCACCCCTAACAGACCTGTTAAAAGGTAAGAAGATGGTGATGGTCCGGTGGAATTCTCAAGCGGAGTAAGCATTCCAGTCCCTGAAGTTGGCGTTGTGTGGACAGCCAGTCCTCACCAGTCCCAACTTCAAGGAAACTTTTATCATGCAAAGAGATGCCTCAGAGGAAGGCCTAGGAGCGGTGCTGTCACAAGAGGTGAACGGGAATCAGCATCCAGTCACCTATTTGAGCAGGAAACTGACCCCGGCGGTGAAAAATTATAGCTCAAAAGAGAGGAATGCTCGAGTCACCAGATGGTTCCTGTCCCTACAAAACTTTAGTTTCTCAGTGGAACACCAGGTGTGGAAGTCACAGGGAAATACAGATGCCTTGTCACAGTCCCCCTGTATGGTCACAAATGTTCAACCTCACAAGTTTGAATAGGGGGTATGTGAGGCAGTGATCAGTGTCATATGCGAGGGTCGCTATGTGTCCCCCAGGATGTGTAAAGAAGCATATGGAGGCCGTGGGAGTGCATTGCAGTCATAGGCATAGCTGTGATTGCAAGGCAGAATAGAAATGTTGATCTTGGGCAAGCTATTTGTCCAAGGCGGATTTAAGAAAACCTGCCATGGGCTTGTATTTTTGAAATGGACTACAGGATGGAAGTGGGGTGGTCCATTTCCTCCGCCGGCCCCAAGTTTTCAATGTGGCCTACGGCCACAGGTTCTGTTATAAAAACCATGCAGTAAAGGGTTTTTGTTTTGCAAGCAGGCAGAGCAGAAGGCTTTGCAGAGCTCAACCGGTGTGAGGCAACATAGGGCTAAGTGGAGCCAAAAGGCCTGGCACCCTCAGCGTATACGGCAATGCAATTGCTCACAGACTGTGTTTTCCGGGCTGCTATCCCGATGATACCGCGTGCTGTGCACTGTGTGATTTTGGACATTAAAACGTTTTGCTGTGAACTATCCTGTCACTGCCTGTTTGTCACACTGCACAAACCCTGCTGCACTACAGTGTGTGTGTATATATATATATATATATATATATATATATATATATACAGGGCCGGCTCCAGGTTTTTATGGGCCCCGGGCGAAAGAGTATCAGTGGGCCCCTTTAACACAGACCACGATTCATGATGCTCCAATACCGCAGAGCAATATGGGTATAGTACAATGCCAAACACTTCTCTTCTTCCATTACATGACTGATATCTATTGTAAATTGTACAATAGCTCAAAAACCGCAAATCCTCACAGCGCACAGTACAGACTGGACAGTACAGTCCTCCATACAATATTATGGGCACCACATAGTCCTCCATACAGTCTTATGGGCCAAATATAATGCTCCATAAAGAATATTGGACCCCATATAATGCTCCATACAAAATATGGAGCTCTCCTCTGCACTGCGCTGAGTTCTGCACTGTTACGGCTCAGGAAAGGGCGCTGTGGAAAGACTCCCCATTATCATCATCATTGCCTGCCCATTATCATCATCATTGCCTCCCCATCATCATTATTGCCTCCCCATCATCATCATCATCATCATCATTGCCTCCCCAACATTATCATTGTCTCCCCATCATCATCATTGCCTCCCCATCATCATCATCATCATTGCCTCCTCACCACCATCACTGCCTCCCCCACCACCATCACACATACAGCACCACACACAGCACCGCAGCACTCTCACATACACACACACAAAGCACCGCACTATATACACACACACTGATACACACACATATACCTCACATCTCACCTGTCCGGCATCCGCGCTCTCTCTGCCACAGCCGGCCGCTGAATGATGACGTCATTCAGCGGCGCTGCTGTGAGAGGAAGCGCAGGCGCCCTGCAAACGCCCCCTAGAGCCCGGAGCTGCGGCAGCGGAGGCACGGGGAGAAGTAAGTATCGCGCCAGCTGCTGCCGGGGCCCTGAGCAAGCGGGGGGGCCAGTGGCGGTGCTGGTACCGCTCTCATCCGCTAACGGGCGCCGGGGTGCCCGATGGCGAGTGGGCCCCCCCCACCTGCTCAGGGCCCCAACACTTGCCCGGGTATGCCGGGTGCTGACGCCGGCCCTGTGTATATATATTCTGTATATACAGAAATTCTAATATGCATACATTCTGAAACCTGTTTATTAAAAAACTGCCTACCCTCTGTCTCTATTATAACATCCATTCTTTTGGGGAGACTTGCTTTCAGTTTCTCAAAATCTGGATGGGTGTTTTTCTATGCTTCTATCTCTACATCCTAGTGTGAAGACCCGTGTACACTTTACATAGAAGCCAAAGACAGGGTTGTTGACTAAAGTTATCCAAAAGAAATAAGAAAATATTAGAAAATCACTGACAGCCAACAATTTTTTTGGACACTTTGTATAACCATAATAAATCTTTAAGATTTTAACTTTTAGAAGTCTATAGCCCAGAATAGCGAAATGAACACATTAACAGCATTCACTATCAACTGTAAATTGACAATTACAGTCATAAAAATTGGAGCAGGCTTCTCCAGATTAAAAAAGAAAAATCAAGGACAAGTAAAATTTTGTTTACGGATGAGTTAAATTAGTTCATTTTTTTTACTGACTCTCCAGAACTTTCTGTTCACTGGTAACCCTGGTTAAACATATTGGTGGGACCAGCTAACCATCTAACCAGCTAACCTTACTGTTTCTCTTATTCATTCTTGCCTGGACTATTGTAACTCTCTACTAATCGGTCTCCTCTTACCAAACTCTCCCCTCTACAATCTGTCTTGAATGCTGCAGCCAGGATCATATTCCTCACCAATCGTTATACCAATGCCTCTACCTTGTGCCAGTCATTACACTGGTTACCCATCCATTACAGAATCCAGTATAAACTTATTACCCTCACCCACAAAGCACTCCATGGGTCAGCACCACCCTACATCTCTTCCCTCATCTCAGTCTACCATCCTACCCGTGCCCTCCGTTCTGCTAATGACCTGACGTTAGCATCCTCAATAATCAGAACCTCCCACTCCCGTCTCCAAGATTTTTCACGTGCTGCGCCAATTCTTTGGAATGCACTAACCATTTTAATACGATTAATCCCCAATCTCCACAGTTATAAGCGTGCCCTAAAAATGCATTTGTTCAGACTGGCCTACCGCCTCAACGCATTAACCTAATTATCCCTCCTGGCCCATTCAAAATTTTTTACCATAATCAGGTACCTCATATTATGTTCTCACCCGCTTTATGCATTTAATATCCCTCTGTGTCTGTACTGGTATATACTTTGGCTGTTAACTGGTTCATGTAGAATTACATGAACACCCGATTCTTACACTTTGGCTGGTCCGAACAATGAAAGCAATTGTTACCATCTAGCTTTCCTGTCTCCCCTTTTTCCTCATAGATTGTAAGCTTGAGAGCAGGGCCCTCATTCCTCTTGGTATCTACTTTGATCTGTGTTTATTGTCATGCTGTCATGTCTATTGTCTGTACAAGTCCCCTCTATAATGTAAAGTGCTGCAGAATATGTTGGCGCTATAGAAATAAAATTATTATTATTATTATCTGAAGTGTATAAAGACCTCCTGACACTCCCCCCAACAAATGAGATTGGGGAGATAAGATCTGTTATCATGAAAAAGAAATTCGCTTTCTCCTTTCTGTCCTTTGAAAATACATGAACACTTGTTGGAAACATGAAGCAATTTAAAAGAAGCTCCAAAAATGCAAAGTGGTGAAACAAATTTATCTGACCACTCTTCAGGCAGCTTCCACGTGGAAGCTGCTCACTAATGTATACACTACTACTAATTTTCTTAAAAAACAAACGTTTCCTGAAGTGTCTTCTTGAGCTCAGCAGGTATGCATACTATGTAGCCAGGTGCACTTACTGCTTTTTACGATCTAAGAAATCTCAAATACATTCATTGCTGCTTGTACTCTGGGTTGACCAGTCCATTGTTCTCATGACACCAACAGATTCTCTAATTTTATAAGTACAGTGGAATGTAAAAGTTTGGGCAAAATTACTGTTATTGTGAACAGATAAGGAAGTTAAATATGTAATGATCTCTAAAAGGCCTAACGTTAACCCCTTTACCACCTAACGGTGGTTTGCACGTTAATGACCAGGCCAATTTTTACAATTCTGCCCACTGTCAGTTTATGAGGTAATAACTCTGGAGCGCTTCAAAGGATCCCCGTGATTCTGAGAGTGTTTTTTGTGACATATTGTACTTCATGATAGTGGTAAAATTTATTCGGTATGACTTGCATTTATTTGTGAAAAAAATGGAAATTTGGTTAAAATTTAGAAATTTTCACAATTTTCCAACTTTCAATTTGTATGCCCTTTAATCACAGAAATATCTCACACAAAATAGTTAAGTAACATTTCCCACATGTCTACTTTACATCAGCACAATTTTGGAACCAAATTTTTTTTGTTAGTAAGTTATAAGGGTTAAAAGTTGACCAGCGATTTTTCATTTTTCCAACAAAATTTACAAAACCTTTTTTAGGGACCTCATCACATTTGAAGTCACTTTGAGGGGCCTATATGACAGAAAATACCCAAAAGTGACACCATTCTAAAAACTGCACCCCTCAAGGTACTCAAAACCACATTGAAGAAGTTTATTAACTCTTGGGGTGCTTCACAGAAATTTTTGGAATGTGGAAAAAAAAATTTCACAAAAAACTTACCGTACTTCAGATCCAAATTTTTTTATTTTGACGAGTAAAAAGAAGAAATGGACCCAAAATTTGTTGTGTAATTTCTCCTGTGCATACCGATACCCCCTATGATGGATAAAACCATTGTTTGGGCGCATGGTAGAGCTCAGAGCGCCATTTGACTCTTTGAATGCATAATTTGCTGGAACAATTGGCGGATGCCATGTCGCGTTTGGAGAGCCTCTGATGTGCCTAAACAGTAACCATTTTGGAAACTATACCCCTCAGGAAACTGATCTAGATGTGTGGTGAGCACATTGAACCCTGGGGTGCTTCACAGAAGTTTATAACGTTGAGCCGTAAAAATAATAAAAATCAAATTTTCCCCAAAAATATGTTTTAGCCCCATAGTGGGACAAAGTAAAAGGTAAAAAAAAAAGTAAAATAGTTTTAAATAATTGTAAAAATATTTTTTACAAAAATCAAGAATAATTGTAAAAAAAATCAAAAGATATTATATCTATAAATTAGTATTTGTATGAAAAAAATACATAGAATAAAAGTAGACATATTTAGTATTGTCGCGTCTGTAACGACTCGACCTATAAAACTGTCCCACTAGTTAAACCCTTTAGTGAACACCATAAAAAATAAAAACAAGGCAAACAATGCTTTATCATGCCGCTAAACAAAAAGTGGAATAAAACGCGATCAAAAAGACGAATATACACAAACATGGTACCGCTGAATATGTCATCTTGTCCTGCAAAAAACAAGCCACCATACAGCTCCATCAGTGGAAAAATAAAAAAGTTATAGCTCTCAGAATAAAATGATGCAAAAATAATTATTTTTTCTTTCAAATAGTTTTTATTGTGTAACAGCACCAAAACATAAAAAAGCAAAAGTAAGGTATCATTGTAATCTTACTGACTCAAAGAATAAAACTGTCTTATCAATTTTACCACACACGGAACGGCATAAATCCCCTCCCAAAAAAAATGCTGAATTGCTGGTTTTTGTTCATTCTGCCTCCCAAAAATCGGAATAGAAAGCGATCATGTGCCTGAAAATGGTACCAATAAAAATGTCAATTCGTCCCGCAAAAACAAGCTTGTACAGCATGGGGATACAGCAGCATCCCCATAGTATGAATACTGTAGACTCTGCACTGACAGGAAAAGTTGCTGATCATGCTCTGGTGACCTGGATGTCATCATGACGACATCGGGTCAGCATGGCAACGATCGGGACCTTGTGTCACGCCGCGAAGTCTCCGATCCAAAGGCAGAGGGGTCTGTCATCCCTTTGCCTTCTCCCAGAATGCTGCAGTTGCATTCGATCGCAGCATTAAGGAGGATAAAGTGCCGAGAGTGGTATGTGACTGCTCCTGGCACTTAGTGCTGTCAAAATCAACTGACACCTGTCGGCGATCGCCCGTGCATAGCCCATGTGCGCAGGCGATCGCGATTACATAATAAGCCGTCCCTGGTCAAATAGGCATAGGGATGAATTATTACGTCAGATGTCAGAAAAGGGTTAAAGATTCCACATTTCCTTTGTATTTTCGACAAATATATATAATTTATATACAGTGGGCAAAATAAGTATTTGATCCCTTGCTGATTTTGTAAGTTTGCCAGTCTATAATTTCAAGGGTAGGTTAATTTTAACCTTGAGAGACAGTATATCAAAAATAAAATAAGTATTTGATCCCCTTCCAACTATTAAGAGTTCTGGCTCCTACAGACTAGTTAGACGCTCCTAATCAACTCGTTACCTGCATTAAGACAGCTGTCTTACATAGTCACCTTTATAAAAAACACTCCTGTCCACAGACTCAATCAGTCAGACTATATATTTATCTTTTACATTTGAAAAATGTCAAAAATAAAAATGGCCCGTTTCAAAAGTTTGAGCACCCTGCATGGTTAATAGTTCAAGTAGCTCCCCTTTTTTAAATATCACAGCTTGTAAACACTTTTTGTAGCCAGAGAAGTCTTTCTATTCTTGTTTAAGGGATTTTCATCCATTCTTCTTTGGAAAATTCTTCCAGTTCTGTGCGATTCCCAGGTCGACTTGCACACACTGTTATTTTGAGGTCTAGCCTCAGATTTTCAGTGATGTTCAGATCAGGGGACTGTGAGGGCCATTGTAAACCTTCATCTTGTGCTTTTTGAGGTCATTTATTGTGGATTTTGACATGTATTTAGGATCGTTATCCAGTTGCAGATGCCATCCTCTTTTCAATTTCAGGGTTTTTTTTGCTTTTTTTTTTTTTTTTTACAGATGTTGGTATGCTTGTATCAATAATTAGTTGAAATTTAATTGAATCCATTCTTCCCTCTACCAATGGAATGTTCCCTGTGCCAGTGGCTCAAACACAACCCCAAACCATGATTGATCACCCCCATGCTTAAGCCTCGGAGGTATTTTCATTTTGCGTTTTCGTTTTTTGCTCCCCTTCTTCCCAGAGCCATAACTTTTTTACTTTTCAGTCAATATGGCCATATGAGGGCTTATTTTTTTTGTGGGAAGAGTTGTACTTTTGAACAACACCGTTGGTTTTAACATATTTTGTACTGGAAAACTGGAAAAAAATTCCAAGTGCGGTGAAATTGCAAAAAAAAGTACAATCCTACAGTTGTTTTTTGTTTGGCTTTTTTACTGTGTTCACTAAATGCTAAAACTTACCTGCCATTATGATTCTCCAGGTCATTACGAGGTCACAGACACTAAACATGTCTAGGTTCTTTTTTATATATGTAGTGAATAAACATTCCAAGGTTTGTTAAAAATAAAAAATTGCGCCATTTTCCTATACCGTAGCATCTCAATTTTTCTTGATCTCGGTTTGGGTGAGGGCTTATTTTTGCGTGCTGAGCTGAGATATTTATTGATACCATTTTTTGCAGATATGATCTTTGATCGCCCGTTATTGCATTTTAATGCAATGTTGCGGCGACCAAAAAAACATAATTCTGGCGTTTTGCCTTTTTTTCTTGCTACGCAGTTTAGTGATCAGGTTAATCCTTTTTCTTTTTATTGATAGATCGGGCGATTCTGAAGTCAGCGATACCAAATATGTATATCTTTGATTTTTTTTTTTTAATATTTTGAATGGGGCGAAAGGGGTTGATTTGAACTTGTATCTTTTTTATATCTCTTAAAATATATTTTTTTAACTTTTGGCATGCTTTAATAGTCTCCATGGGAGACTAGAAGCTGCCATAACCCAATTGGCGCTGCTACACACAGGCGATGATCAGATCGCCTGTATGTAGCAGAATTGATGACTTGCTATGAGCGCCGACCACCGGGCGGCACTCATAGTAATCAGGCAGTGACAACCTTAGAGGTCTCCTGGAGATCTCTGGTTGTCATGCCAACCCATATGTGACCCACAATCACGTGACGAGGGTCACCGATGGGCAGATTTCAGGCGCGATTGCAGTAAGCGCATGTTAAATGCCGCTGTCAGAGTTTGACAGTGGCATTTAACAGGTTAATACTCGTGGGTGGATCGCGATTCCACCTGCAGCTATTCCAGGCAAATGTCAGCTGTTCAAAACAGTTGACATGTGCTGGGAAAGATGTGGGCTCAGCACCGGATGTCGGAAAGGGGTTAATGGTTGGCGAGATGTTTTTTTCCTGAAATTCTTTGCCCTTATTTCTCCCCACATACCTTTGATCATTGTGGCCATAGAGTTTTATTTTAACCTCATCAGGCCATAGGACTTGTTTCCAAGATGCATCAGGCTGGTTTAGATGTTCTTTTGCATACTTCTGATGCTGAATTTTATGGTGAGCATGCAGGAGAGGTTTTTTTCTGATGACTTTTCCATGAAGGGCATATTTGTGCAGGTGTCTCTTAACAGTAGAACTATGCACCACAACTCCAGGGTCTGCTAAATATTTCTGAAGGTCTTTCGCAGTCAGGCAGGGGTTCTGATATGCTTCTTTAGTAATCCTACAAGCAGCTGTCACTAAAATTTTGCATGGTCTTCCAGACCTTATCTTGACCTCCATTGTTCCTTTTTAACTACCATTTCTTAATTCGATTTCGAACTGAGAAAAGGGAAACTTTAAAACGCTTTGCTATTTTCTTATAGTCTTCTGCTTTGTGGGCTTCCACTATTTTCATTTTTAGAGTGCTAGTCAGCTGCTTAGAAAAACCCCTGTCTGCAGTTTTTTGGCACAAAGTTAAAGGAGTCTGGATTTTTATAAACCTGGGAAATTTGCATCACCTGGCTTTTCCTAATGATGATAGTGAATAAGCCATAACCTAACAGGTTATTTAAGTTCTGTAACCTTGGTCAAAGTCATCTGAGAAAACAAATCTCCAAGGGTTCCCAAACTTTTGCCTCGGCCCATTTTCTTTTTTTGTAATTTTTAAAATGTAAAAAATTACTTTTTTCTGTTGTTGCCTAAAATACAAACGAAATGTGTCATCTTTAAATTTAGGCTTTTTAGAGATCATTTCATCTTCAGCTTGCTTAACAGTTCACACTAAGGGTATGTTTCCACGGTCAGGATATGGCAGCGCTTTGGACGCAGCACATGTGGGCTCCATCCTAAGCGCTGCCGGCTTTTGAACGCCGGTGATTCCATATGTGTTCATTGAACCATGTGGAATCACCGCATCCAATACATTGTATGGGATATTTTTCTTGCGGAGATGGAGCGTCTCCGCAAGATAAATAGACATGCTGTGGTCTAGAAAGACGTGCCGCATGTGCGTATACGCAGGGCCGCATCCACTGTGCTGTGACATCTGGCCGCTGCGGGTTTGATGCTGCGACTGTACGGTACAGTACACAGTATGGTACAGTGACAGTAATTTTGACAGGGGTGTTCCAACTTTTCTATGCCACTATAAGCCATTATTGTCCCCACAATTGATTGAGTTAATTTTGCAGTAGAATTTTTTTTTTTTGTGTAGACTTTTTCAAGATGCTGCTGCATGATGCATAGAATGTGTTTGTATTTTGCGGCATTAATTTGTTAAATCAAATTAATAAATCGGCTGATACTGACAGCAGCAATCCCAGTAAGGTGCAGTCCCAGTAATGGTTCCATTCTATTCTCAACAGTGACTGTCATTCTCACTATACGCTACAACATCAAATTAAACTATTTAAGCCGTCATATAGGGGACTTAGCCCATATTTATATCAAACTTGTTCTGTAGATTTTACTAGATCGGTTTTAGAGTAAAACGGTTATTACATATGTAAACGAGGGGGCTTGGTGTTCCTTTTTCCACCAATTCAATTATAATACTCTGTCTCTCCCCTCATGGTGATTATCAGCGCTTGGAGCAATGCCTGACCTAACTCCCTAGCTGCAGTGCCGGCTCCAGGTTTTTATGGGCCCCGGGCGAAAGAGTCTCAGTGGGCCCCTTTAACACAGACCACGATTCATGATGCACAGATACTGCAGAGAAATATGGGAATAGTACAATGCCAAACACTTCTCTTCTTCCATTACATAAGTGATATCTATTGTAAATTCTACAATAGCTCAGAAACCGGAAAGGGCGCTGTGGAAAGACTCCCCATTATCATTGCCTCCCCATCATCATCATTGCCTTCCCATCATCATCATCATTGCCTCCCCATCATCATCGCCTCCCCATCATCATCATTGCCTTCTCACCACCATCACTGCCTCCCCCCACCACCATCACACATACAGCACCACACACAGACAGCACCGCAGCACTCGCTCACATACACACAAAGCACCGCACTGCATACATACAGACACATACACCTCACATCTCACCTGTCCGGCGCTCTCTCTGCCACAGCCGGCCGCTGAATGATGGTGTCATTCAGCGGCGCTGCTGTGAGAGGTAGCGCGGGCGCCCTGCTGTCGCCCCCTGGAGCCCGGAGCTGCAGAGGCACGGGGAGAAGTAAGTATTGCGCCGGCTGCTTCCGGGGCCCTGAGGAAGCGGGGGGGCCCAGTGGCGGCACTGGTACAGCTCTCATCCGCTAATGGGCGGCGGGGTGCCCAATGGCGAGTGGGCCTCCCGCCTGCTCAGGGCCCCGGCACTTGTTCTGGTAGGCCGGGCGCTGACGCCGGCCCTGCCTAGCTGTGTACATTCTGACAATAGTGCAGCAGAGGACCTGCATACACAGTTTGTGTGCACAGGAGCAGAGTTCTCATCCCTCTCCTTTTATATAGCAACTACCCAAAGGATTAAAAGGCAACGGCAGGTGATGCTGACAGATGAGAGATGAGAACACACAATTTCAATCTATGCGTACCGTAATCTCCCTTTTCCTGTGTATAGTAGCCACTGGCTACACACAGGATTACACAGTAGAGTGCGGTCAATATATATAGTGGCGGGAAATTAAAGCGGGCATACATTGACATGCAATCAGAGAATCAGTGACTCTAATCAGAGAAGATGTCATCTATAAGGTACTTGGATGTAAATGTTTATTTGTGATACTGACTACATCTCATCAACAATGTAGTTTTTATATGGTCTGATGATGGAAGTTAACTTAAGTACATACTGGGAGTAGTACAGTCATGGCCAAAAGTTTTGAGAATGACACAAATATTAATTTTTACAAAGTCTGCTGCTTCACATTTTCTAATGGCAATTTGCATATACTCCAGAATGTTATAAAGAGTGATCAGCTTAACAGCAATTACTTGCAAAGTCAATATTTGGCTAGAAAATGAACTTTATCCCCCAAAACACATTTCAACATCATTGCAGCCCTGCCTTAAAAGGACCAGCTAACCTCTTTTCAGTGATTGCTCCATTAACACAGGTGTGGGTGTTGATGAGGACATGGCTGGAGATCAATCTGTCATGATTAAGTAAGAATGACACCACTGGACACTTTAAAAGGAGGCTGGTGCTTGGCATCATTGTTTCTCTTCTGTTAACCATGGTTATCTCGAAAGAAACACGTGCAGTCATCATTGCAATGCACAAAAATGGCCTAACAGGGAAGAGTATCACAGCTAGAAAGATTGCACCTCAGTCAACAATCTATCGCATCATCAAGAACTTCAAGGAGAGAGGTTCCATTGTTGCCAAAAAGGCTTCAGGGCGCCCAAGAAAGACCAGCAAGCGCCAGGACCGTCTCTTAAAAGTGTTTCAGCTGCAGGATCGGGCTACCAGCAGTGCAGAGCTTGCTCAGGAATCGCAGCAGGCAGGTGTGAGTGCATCTGCACGCACTGTGAGGCGGAGACTCTTGGAGCAAGGCCTGGTCTCAAGGAGGGCAGCAAGAAGCCACTTCTCTCCAGAAAAAACATCATGGACAGACTGATATTCTGCAAAAGGTACAGGCAGTGGACTGCTGAGGACTGGGGTAAAGTTATTTTCTCTGATGAATCCCCTTTTCGATTGTTTGGGACATCAGGAAAACGCCTCATTCGGAGAAGACAAGGTGAGCGCTACCACCAGTCTTGTCTCATGCCAACTGTGAAGCATCCTGAAACCATTCATGTGTGGGGTTGCTTCTCAGCCAAGGGAATCGGCTCTCTCACAGTCTTGCCTAAAAACACAGCCATGAATAAAGAATGGTACCAGAATGTCCTCCAAGAGCAACTTCTCCCAACCCTCCAAGAGCAGTTTGGCGATCAACAATGCCTTTTCCAGCATAATGGAGCACCTTGCCATAAAGCAAAGGTGATAACTAAATGGCTCAGGGAACAAAACATAGAAATTTTGGGTCCATGGCCTGGAAACTCCCCAGATCTTCATCCCATTGAGAACTTGTGGTCAATCATCAAGAGACGGGTGGACAAACAAAAACCTAAAAATTCTGACAAAATGAAAGCATTGATTGTGCAAGAATGGCCTGCTATCAGTCAGGATTTGGTCCAGAAGTTGATTGAGAGCATGCCAGGGAGAATTGCAGAGGTCCTGAAGAAGAAGTGTCAACACTGCAAATATTGACTTACTGCATTAACTCATTCTAACTGTCAATATAAGCTTTTGCTACTCATGTTTGCAATTATTATATTTCTGTCTGTGATAAAAACATCTGTCAAACACACATAAAAACCAAAGGGCAGCAGATCATGTGAAAATATAATATTTGTGTTATTCTCAAAACTTTTGGCCATGACTGTAGGTTTATATGATATAATTATATATGGGGTTAATCTGACACTGCAATTGATCGCTGTACTAATCTTTGTGCTGTATTCATGCCCTGATAATGGTTCTGGTAATGAATTTCAGTTCTGTTTGTGGTTCTGTTGAAGCTGTATTTATGTACTGTTGGTGATTTTGGTGCTTTATTGCTTTATTCATCTACTGAAAGTGGTTATGGTGATTGTATTCCTGTACCGTTGTTTGTTTTGGTTATGTATTCCTGTATTGATGATTGTGATGCTGTATTTCTATACTGTTAATGGTTCTGGTGGTGATTTTGTGTACTATTATTGATTCTGATCCTGTTTAGCCCCTTTCCAACATCGGGCGTACATTAACACTGTGTTACACCCGGTCCCGGTTCTGGCGCTGCCCCCAGTTCTGGTCCCTCATGCGCCCCTGCTCCCGAGGCTGCCCCTGTACCTCTGCGAGGTCCCTGTCAGGATCCTCGCTCTCAGTCTGTTCCTTGGCATCCTGCTGCTGCTTCTCTCTCTCTCTCCTACTTCCCTACTTCCTGGCACACTGCCAGCAGGCCTCCAGGGAGAAATGCTTAGGACGCGCGCGCTTCCCTCTGGTCTCTTAAAGGGACAGTGTGCATTTTTTTTAATTGAAACGCACTGATTACTAAAAATTGGGGACTAAAAAATCTTTTTTGTGGAATTTTTTTTTTTTGTCACACCCAGGCATTATAAACTTTAGTGAAACACTTGGGGGTTCAAAGTGCTCACAACAGATCTAGATAAGTTCCTTAGGGGGTCTAGTTTCCAAAATCGTGTCACATGTGGGGGGTTTCCACTGTTTAGGCACATCAGGGGCTCTCCAAATGCGACATGGCGTCCAATCTTAATTCCCGCCAATTTTGGTTTGAAAAAGTCAAACGGCGCTCCTTCCCTTCCAAGCCCTGCTGTGCGCCCAGACAGTGGTTTTCCCCCACATATGAGGTATCGGCGTACTCAGGAGAAATTGCACAACAACTTTTTCTGTCCATTTTCTCCTTTTACCCTTGTTAAAATAAAAAAAAATGTTTGTAAAAGATCATTTTTGTGACTAAAAAGTTAAATGTTAATTTTTTCCTTCCAAGTTGCTTCAGCTCCTGTGGAGCACCTGAAGGGTTAATAAACTTCTTGAATGTGGCTTTGAGTACCTTGAGGGGTGCAGTTTTTAGAATGGTGTCACTTTTGGGTATTTTCTGCCATATAGACAGAAAATAGACATGTGGGAAATGTTATTTAGTAACTATTTTGTGTGACATATTTCTCTGTTTTAAGGGAATAAAAATTCAAAGTTTGAAAATTGCAAAATTTTCAAAATGTTCGCCATATTTCCATTTTTTCATAAATAGGCGCAAATTATATCGAAGAAATGTTACCACTATCATGAAGTACAATATGTCACGAGAAAACAATCTCAGAATCATGAAGATCCGTTGAAGCGTTCCAGAGTTATAGCCTCATAAAGAGACAGTGGTCAGAATTGTAAAAATTGGCGCGGTCATTAACGTGCAAACCACCCTTGGGGTTAAGGGGTTAATGGGTCAAAGTAGCAATCCATACTTCTTCAGATAATGTGATATATAGCTACATTAATAATGTATTGTGCTGCCTGACAAGTTAAGGGTTACTGCATCTGTATTTACGTATGTGTTACATTTATTTTTCGAATTTAGTACTGTAGCATACCAAATCCTAACAGAGTGTAATATACTCACTGCTAGGATTTCACATTACCGCTCATCTGCAATATTTGTACTTACGGTCATGTGACTAACTTCTCTTCCTTCTGTCAATAAAGCAGGGGCTACAGTTTTTCACTGAACATTGAGAGAAGTTGGTCGGCATATGACTGTACACATATGAAAAGTCACATGACGACAACGCAAACCGCTTAATTTGTGCATAGGAGGGGGAAACAAACTGAATTTATGCAGGAAAACTTTGATTTGTCTCTGATATATGTGTATTTACTCACACAAGAAAAAAAAAACTACAAGCAATACCATACCTCAATATCAGGATTTTGCTTAATCTCTGCAGTTGTAGATACAATGGTTGTGCGCTTCTTCTGTGTAGGCTTTCTGCCATCTGACTCTAGTTTTGTTTCTGGTTTTGGATGGTCATGTACACCTTTTGTCTTGAGGAAAAAAAAAGGGTTATGTAAGTAGATGTACTAATTCTACTAAAATCTCTTTCCTGTAAAATATAATAAAAAATATAAACCAGTGAAACATAGATTGGAATTCCTAATGGTTCTTTAGAAATTCTATATAAACAAGAGGTTGTAATAAAATGATTTTCTATGTTCTTTGTATTTTCTGGGTGTAACTTGTGGCATGTGCCTCTAAGCAGCACCTGTTTATTCTGTTTGGTTGTCACCAGTGGCGTTCCGTGAATAGAGCAGACTAAGCAGCAGCTATGGGGCCCAGACAGGTGAGGGGGCCCACGACGGCCGCTGTCGTTTGGCAGCTGTGCTGTGCTGACACAGTACTATCTCCTTTAATTAAATATAAGCGACGGCTGGACACTGTAAACCCCCTTGAAGGTCCCCTTTCCTTGTTGTCTCCTGGTCAGCAGTTGGCTTAAGTCTCTGGCTGCATTTGCATAAGAAAGCCAGCCTGCAGCCAGAGACACGTGCATCACAGGAAGCAGAAAACATTCATAAGTTTCACTCAGGGAGAGATACACAAGAAGGTGAGCCCTGCTGGCTGGGGTATGGGGTGGATTTTTTTGTTGAATGTGTCCCCTCACTGTGCTGGCACTTTATATTTACAATGGCTAGCCTCTGGCTGCACTTTGCACCTTAGGGAGGGGGGCCCGGCTGCACGCACTGTGGAGGGTGTAGGGGGCCCTGCATGCACTGCAGGTGTGTGTGTGTGTGTGGAGTTAAGAGCACCTGTTTTTTTTTTTTGGGGGGGGCCCCATTCAGACTTTTGCTATGGGGCCCCATGATTTCTATGTACGCCCCTGGTTGTCACATAGTCCTTTAACATGGAGTAGTACTATAAGTTCTTCAGTCCCAAAAGAACTTCAAATACTAGGATATGGATGTGCAGCATGATGTATAATATGAAGATATAGATTTCCTCAAGGTCTTTTAAGTCAAGGTACAACCATAAAGGTATATTGATATAATAAGTAAGAGATTATTTATGATGGCTATTCAGTAAAAGCAAGAAAATAGACTTACATAAGAGGAGAAAGATGACATGAACTTTGATTTTATGATTTTCCAATTCCAAATTCATTATTACGATTTTAGATATTGTTTGTGCAAACTGCACATTGATGACCTTTAAGACAATAAGTTTCTGAGTTGCTATGTGTGGATATCAAATATTAACATAAGTTATGCATCTCAGTAATCGTGGGATTTGAGAAACAAATATTAAGGTGGCCAATTCTAGCTAAAATAGCTGAAAATCTAATTTGCATGGAGGCATATTACAGTTGCAATCAAAATTATTCAAATCTCAATTGCAAATTGGGTTTTATTAATATGTAGAAACTTTTTGCTGTTTATAATAAACCAATCAAATAAGAACAAGTTCAATATAGCGAAGCTTCTCCAAATTCAACACAAAATGACACTTTTACTGACCACTGCATTTTCAGAAATATTCATCCCTTCATGCCAAATATCCTTAGTACTTAGTTGAGCTTCTTTTAGCTTTTATGACCTACTGCAAATGTGATGCATAGACAGATCCCAGCTTCTAGCTATGTTCTTAAGGAATCTTAACCCATTCCTTGTGTGCAATGGGCTCCAGTTCACTACTATTCTTTGGTTTGCATGCTACAACCAACTTCTTCTAATCCAGTCAAACACTTTCTATGAGGTTCAAGTCAGGTGACTGTGATGGCCACTCCAAAGTGTTCCAAAACTTCTTCATACAATAAGCCAGTGTTTCTCAACTCCAGTCCTCAGGACCCACCAACAGGTCATGTTTTCAGGATTTCCTTAGTATTGCACAGGTGATAATTTTACCACCTGCTCAAGCATTAATTCCATCACCTTTGCAATACTAAGGAAATCCTGAAAACATGACCTGTTGGTGGGTCCTGAGGACTGGAGTTGAGAAACACTGCACTAATTCTTAGTAGACTTTAGTTATGGTTGGGATCATTATCCTATTGGAATGTCCATTGACATTGAAACTTCTGTATTTTCATTGAAGGCATGACTATTTCTCCTAGTATTTCCTGATACTTGACTGAATCCATCTTGCTCTATGCATGCTGTAAAGAGCAAAGCAGCCCCAGAGTGTCACTGAGCAACTTTCATGCTTCACTGTAGGTAGCGTGTTCTTTTCAGTGTATGCTTTATTCTTCCACCTCCAGACATACTGCTGATCTATAAGCCTGAAAAATTCCTGTTTGGCCATGAAGCCTTTTTAATGTTTTAGTATGCTTTAGAGGCGTAGCTATGGGTTCAGCTCGGGGCTAAACATCTGAATGGGCCCCTAACCGGTAATCCTGATTACAACTACAGTGGTGCAGCCTAATCAAGGGTAACTAGAAACCTTAGCAGATGACTGTGTTGTTAAGCCACGTTCACATGTTCAGTATTTGGATAGCATTTGTAAGCCTAAACCAGGAGTGGGTGAAAAATGGCAAAGTGGTGAATGTGTTCCTATTATACTTTTCCTCAGTTCAAGTCTTGATGTAAAAATGAAAAATACTGAATGTGTGAGTGTGGCCTTTATAGGTAGATATGAGTCCTGCAGAACATGTAAGAAATTACAGCACAGTTATAGAAAGTGACTTACAGCTGACTTTCTTTCTTATGGAATTATTCACTTTTCTTGTCTTTTCCATCTGGTCCAGAGAGACATGACAACTTCTCCAGCCACGACTTGTCTGCAGAGATGACAGTATCGACACATTTAACTTCTCACATTTCCAACAGCGTCCCCATCTGTTCCCAACCTGCACAAACCCTTATCCTCCTGATACCCCAATGCAGAGTCATTGCTGCTGTGTTCCTATTACTGCAGTTTCTGTGTGGTACAATAACTGCCCAACATAATAATGCCCACCACTGTGCCCCTTACATAATAAAAATGCCTCTTTTGTGCCCTCTAGAAGGTAAAATTGCCCATAGAAAATATATATATATATATATGCTTTTGCAAGTGCCCTAGAAAACAGTGTCCACATTTTGCCTCTGGAAAGTAAATGTGCCCCCTGTGCACTTTTGACAGTCACAGTACTCAGAGTACCCCTATAACAATAATGCTTCTTAAGTGCCCTGAGTCCATTTCCCCAATGTACAGCTCCTCTATATACATTAGGATGGGCCTCTGCATTATTTTCAAGCTGTATAATGACCCTCACATTAGTCCCCAAACTATGTAATGACCCTGCTTTAGTCACCAAGCTGTATAATGGCCCCTGCATTAGTCCCTAAGCTGTATAATGACACCCACATTAGTTCCCAAGTTGTATAATGGCCCCTACATTAGTCCTCAAGCAGTACAATGGCCCCGCTTTAGTCCTTCAGCTGTATAATGGCAACCACATTAGTCATCAAGATGTATAATGGCCCCCACATTAGTCCTTAAGCTTATATAATGGACCCAACATTAGTTCCCAAGTTGTACAATAACCCCTACATTAGTCCCCAAGCTGTATAATGGCCCTTGCATTAGTTCCTAAAATGTATGAGGCCACCCACACTGTTTCAGGGTCCCCCACACTATGTATAAGGGTCCCCCATTGTTTATGATGCCCCGACATCAGACCACAAGTTTTAAGAAAAAAAAATATATATATCCTCACCTAAGCCAGGATCCTTACTAGTCCAGCGGCAAGGCAATGCGTCATTATATTGCTGGCGAACGCACAGAACGTTAGAGTCCTGATGCAACACAAAGACGTCACCGCACTGGGACTCTGACATCTTGTGCATGCATCTGTGCCTCGGCAGTTCTGCAGACCACAGGATTAAAGCGACCTGTGATCTACAAAACAGAGAGCAGTAGTATGGAGAGACGATGTCTCTATGCTCTCCAAACTGCAACAGCGTGCTGTGCATGCTGATCAGGTAAGGGTAACGTAACTCCAGGTGGGCGTCTCTGAATGTGGAGCCTCCTCCCTCTGCCCCCGCCCCCCAGGAGCTATACAACTGGTATGCGCATTACTGTGGAAATTGAAACCTCTGTGTCTCATGACATCAAATCTTTCTGCAGAACTTTTTCAATCACTTGAGTGTTTTTGACCACCTTCCTCCTCGGGAATCTGGTGGTTTCCTTTTTCTGCCACACCCAAGTAGTGTAGACAGTGTTGCTTTCACCTTGAACTTGTGAACTACAGTCATGGCCAAAAGTTTTGAGAATGACACAAATATTATATTTTCACATAATCTGCTGCCCTCTGGTTTTTATGTGTGTGTTTGACAGATGTTTTTATCACAGACAGAAATATAATTGCAAACATATGAGTAACAAAAGCTTATATTGACAGTTAGAATGAGTTAATGCAGCAAGTCAAAATTTGCAGTGTTGACCCTTCTTCTTCAGGACCTCTGCAATTCTCCCTGGCATGCTCTCAATCAACTTCTGGACCAAATCCTGACTGATAGCAGGCCATTCTTGCACAATCAATGCTTTCATTTTGTCAGAATTTTTAGGTTTTTGTTTGTCCACCCGTCTCTTGATGATTGACCACAAGTTCTCAATGGGATGAAGATCTGGGGAGTTTCCAGGCCATGGACCCAAAATCTCTATGTTTTGTTCCCTGAGCCATTTAGTTATCACCTTTGCTTTATGGCAAGGTGCTCCATCATGCTGGAAAAGGCATTGTTGATCGCCAAACTGCTCTTGGAGGGTTGGGAGAAGTTGCTCTTGGAGGACATTCTGGTACCATTCTTTATTCATGGCTGTGTTTTTAGGCAAGACTGTGAGAGAGCCGATTCCCTTGGCTGAGAAGCAACCCCACACATGAATGGTTTCAGGATGCTTAACAGTTGGCATGAGACAAGACTGGTGGTAGCGCTCACCTTGTCTTCTCCGAATGAGGCGTTTTCCTGATGTCCCAAACAATCGAAAAGGGGATTCATCAGAGAAAATAACTTTACCCAGTCCTCAGCAGTCCACTGCCTGTACCTTTTGCAGAATATCAGTCTGTCCATGATGTTTTTTCTGAAGAGAAGTGGCTTCTTTGCTGCCCTCCTTCAGACCAGGCCTTGCTCCAAGAGTCTCCGCCTCACAGTGCGTGCAGATGCACTCACACCTGCCTGCTGCCATTCCTGAGCAAGCTCTACACTGCTGGTAGCCCGATCCCGCAGCTGAAACACTTTTAAGAGACGGTCCTGGCGCTTGCTGGTCTTTCTTGGGCGCCCTGAAGCCTTTTTGGCAACAATGGAACCTCTCTCCTTGAAGTTCTTGATGATGCGATAGATTGTTGACTGAGGTGCAATCTTTCTAGCTGTGATACTCTTCCCTGTTAGGCCATTTTTGTGCATTGCAATGATGACTGCACGTGTTTCTTTCGAGATAACCATGGTTAACAGAAGAGAAACAATGATGCCAAGCACAAGCCTCCTTTTAAAGTGTCCAGTGGTGTCATTCTTACTTATCATGACAGATTGATCTCCAGCCATGTCCTCATCAACACCCACACCTGTGTTAATGGAGCAATCACTGAAAAGAGGTTAGCTGGTCCTTTTAAGGCAGGGCTGCAATGATGTTGAAATGTGTTTTGGGGGATAAAGTTCATTTTCTAGCCAAATATTGACTTTGCAAGTAATTGCTGTTAAGCTGATCACTCTTTATAACATTCTGGAGTATATGCAAATTGCCATTAGAAAAAGTGAAGCAGTAGACTTTGTAAAAATAAATATTTGTGTCATTCTCAAAACTTTTGGCCATGACTGTATTCTACCAACTCTATCTCTTGGAACATTCAATACCCTTTCTATATTTTTATATAAAATTCCTTGTTTGTGAATGACAATGATCTCTTAACTTTTTGGCCACTCTTGACAACCCAAGAATACTAGTGAACTGAAGGCCATTGCGTGTGAGCAATAGACCAAGTTTAAGGAACACTGCCACAAGGTGGTATCTGTCTGTACATCACGCTTGCAGCAGGTTATAACAGCCAAAATACTAAAGATGTCATGACCGGGTTGAATAATTCTAAGACTGGAATAGTAATACTGGCATTTTGTGTTGCATTTTCAATTGCTATATTAGGTATGCTGAGATATTTAAATTGATCTTGTTTTATTAGTTTATGGCAAATAGCAGAAAGTTTGTAAATATTGCTAGTAAGTCTAATTTGCAATGGGGGTTAATACTTTCAATTGTAACTGTATATACATTAGATCATGAACAATTGAATATGTTGAATTTCAACATGCTTAATACTGCGTGCCAGGGCCGGACTGGCCATCTCTCAATTCATGCGAATGCCAGGTGGGCTAGTCCGGCAATGGCCACAATTGTTAGATGATCAGTCCTTCCCTGGCACGCAGCATTAAGCATGCTGAAATTCAATTGTTCATAATTTACTGTATATTTAATTGCAATCAAAATTATTTTACCCCCATTGCAAATTAGTCTTATTGCTAGCAACATTTGCAAACTTTGTGCTGTTTGTAATAAACTAATGCAACAATAATGCAATGAAAGCCCATGATCTTTGTCATGTGGGATATCTTGGTTTCTCCCTCCCACTACACGATAAGTGTTTACTAAAGATGAGTGAATCGATTTGAATGACCCCGATCCTATAGCCTTGTTTGTATACCATAGCCAAGACGAGAGCCCTGCAAACTGCCTCCTACCCGCTGGCACACCTAGTGCTTTTTTGTTTTTTATTAGCTGGGCAGGCATGACTTTATTGCTGTCGCATGATGCACACACAATGTCACGCCACTCTGAGGATGCTGGCAGATAGGAGGAAGGGTTTGATTACGGTAGTTTATTTCTGTTGCACATACATTGTAAGTACATGCCACATGAAAATTTGGTTTGTCACTAACCTGAAAATATATGAATGGACCTTCGTGTCTCCAAAAGTTGGTAACTGGAAATCCACCATGGCCACGACATGACACTAATTTCAATGATCCTTTACAGTTTGGGCATAGTTTACCTAGAAGATTTAGACATTTTATGGATGCTACCCTGCATGAATCTAAATAACATTGATATATCCTGTAGTAATCAAATCATATCCATTCTTAATCCTGGGGTTTTCTCCAGGAAACCATTATGAATGAGACCTATAGTAAAGTTGAACTTTGCTACAAATTAATACAATTTTCAAATAGTAGAGAAATCCATGAAAACCAAAAATACTTGAAATAAAATGATCATTTAATGTGTTTAATAAATCATAAAAAAACTGATAAAGTTTGTTTCTGTGCCTCCAACCTCAGGTTTAAAGGTTATGGTGAAAGCTGTATCAGCAATTAGTCTGGTTGCAATTGCTCTTCTTAATGAAATGTTCCTGCTAATTGTTTTCTAGTTTAAATTTTTAATTTGAAAATAAAGCCTATAATTCGGATTCCTGGTCATCAGACTGCGCTAGCTTGTAGCAATAGTAACAGTAACTGTGAGTATCTGAACTTACTCTGCTGCTTTTGTCGAGCTTTGTCACATATGGCAGGCCTTAGGTATATCTTCCTGCCATTTGCTGTCGTACAGTCGTTGCTGCAGACTAAGACACCAAGACATGACTTCTTCAAGATTCGTGAATTATGATTATTGGTATTTCGCATTGCCCAACCACTCAGGTGTCTCTGTGCATTTTTGTCTGTAGAGCTATAAATATGTTTCACGTAAGAATCAGGCCACTCTTGGAACCAATCTGTTTTCTTCAAATCCTGGAAAGAAGAATAAATAATATAATATGCTTATTAAACTAACATGAGTTTCTTGCTCAGAGGTGACAGTATCATCTTACAATTCAAGTTTGATAGAAAAGCCACAAGATTTAAGCTAATGGTGCGGCAATCAAGCTTCTGGCCAGAGCATTAATACCAAATTAAATGTCAAAATAATTAATAAAAGCGTTTCAATGAAAGAAAGTGATAAGCACAAAGAACTGGTAAGACCAGTTTCCTAAAGGATAAAGTTGACAAGTCAAGACAGACAAGTTGTGTCCAGCATGAGCCTCCTATCCATGCTGTTACACTGATAGCGTTGATAAGAAAGGGTGGATGGGTGACTCTCCCACTTTATTGACTTGTTTTAGGTAACATATTGTCTCTCCTCTCAGTGTCACTATTCTCAGGTATTTCTGAGTCACTCCTCTCAGGTATGTGAATGTGACTCCTCTCAAGTATTGCAGATTCACTCATCTCTATGGTTTCACAAGCCTTAGGTTTATATAAACCACCTCTATCAGGCACAACTGGGAGACGTTCAGTTATTTAAGACCAAGTCTCTCTTCCCTCAGTTGCCTTAAAGCCTCACCTGTTCTACAAAAATGAAAAAAAAAGTACAATCATAGAATGGTAGAGTTGTAAGGGACCTCCTGGGTCTTCTGCTCCAATCCCCTGCTCAATGCAGCATTCACACAGAATCACAGAATGGTAGAGTTGTAAGGGACCTCATGTTTTTAAAGCATAAAAAATACTTAACAATAAATTAGAAAAACACGGCATTTTCTCGTGGGCATTAAAGTGGTATTCCCATCTTCAAGATCATATCCCAATATTACAAAATATCCTACAAATTTTGACCTATTTAAATGGCACTATTGTCAGTAATGTGTGGATTTTTTCTAATAAAGAAGTGTATTTTTTGGCAAAATGCTTCCAATGCTTCTCTGGATTCATATCCCAATATGTAGTAGGTGTAATAATAATAGCAAATACCTTCAATTAGCTAATCAGAAGAACTCTACTACGTTTCTGTGTGTCTTGTACCCCATGTGCAGGGCATTGCAGGAGCTTAGGCATCCATGTTTATGACCACTAACAACTGTCAATATTAGAATGGTTGTAGTATGGATGCCTAAGTTACTGCAATGTCCTGCACATCAGGTAAGCAACATAACTAATCAGAAATACTATACTACATTTCTAATTTCTAATTGGAGGTACTTGCTGATATTGCTATTCTTACATATCGTAGATATTGGGATAGGATCGTGGAGATGGGAATACCCCTTTTAATATGAGGATTTCCTAACTTTCTCCAACAGGAGATGTTAAGGGAAAGAAGAATCAGGCATGTTGGATTTTAATATGCTTTATTCTTTGATTTTGTGGGAGGGAATTCACCACACTGCCAACTTAAGCAAGCATGCCCTTTTATTTATTTATTTTTATCTTTTTTTCACTATTTAAAATCTGATATTGATATTTTTTTCTAATCTATTTCAATTTTCTAATGGTAATTTTCATTATCCTACTGTTTGAAAATGATTTTTTGGGGGTGCTTCATGCCTGGGCAGCTGGTAATAGCATTCATAGAAATGCTTTACAGCAGCTACATGGACAAAGTAAACTAGATATGTTCATTGACTTCTATGGGTGCATTTTCTAGACCTGTTCTGTGACTAATCCAGAGGTTGTTGTACAAATGGTGGATGGTGTTTTATCTGCATATACAGTTGTGCTCAAAAGTTTACATACCCCGGCAGAATTTTTGCTTGCTTGGCCTTTTTCAGAGAATATGAATGATAACACCAAAACTGTTTCTCCACTCATGGTTTGTGGTTGGGTGAAGCCATTTATTGTCAAACTACTGTGTTTTCTCTTTTTAAATCATAATGACAACCCAAAATATCCACATGATCCTGATCAAAAGTTCACATACCCTGGTGATTTTGGTCTGATAACATGCACAGAAATTGACACAAATCGGTTTGAATGGCTTCTAAAGGTAACATCTTCACCTGTGACCTGTTTCCTTGTAATCAGTGTGTGCATAAAAGCTGAGTGAGTTTCTGGGATCCAGTCTGACTCTTGCATCTTTCATCCAGCCATTGATGTTTCTGGATTGTGAGTCATGGGGAAAGCAAATGAATTGTCAATGGATCTATGGGAAAAGGTAGTTGAACTGTATAAAACAGAAAAGGGATATAAAAAGATATCCAAGGAATTGATAATGCCAGTCAGCAGCATTCAAACTGTGATTAACAAATGGAAATTCAGGGGCTCTGTAAAAACAAAACCACGGTCAGGTAGACCAACAAAATTTTCATCCACAACTGCCAGGAAAATTGTTCGGGATGCAAAGAAAAAACCACAAATAACATCAGCCGAAATACTGGACTCTCTGAAAACTAGCAGTGTGGCTGTTTCAAGATGCACAATAAGGACGCACTTGAAGAAAAAAATGGGCTGCATAGTCAAGTTGCCAGAAGAAAGCCATTACTGCACAAATGCCAAAAGTATTTCGCCTGCAATGCGCAAAACAGCACAGAGACCAGCCTCAAAACTTCTGGAACAAGATAATTTGGACTGATAAGACCAAAATTCAACTTTTTGGCCACAATCATAAACGTGACATTTGGAGAGAGGTCAACAAGACCTATGATGAAAGAAACACCATTCCTACTGTAAAGCATGGAGGTGGATCGCTGATGTTTTGGGGATGTGTGAGCTACAAAGGCACAGGAAACTTGGTCAAAGTTGAAGGAAAGATGAATGCAGCAAGTTATCATCAAATACTGGAGGAAAATTTGCAATCATCAGCCCAGAAGCTGTGCATGGGACGTACTTAGACGTACCAACATGACAGCGATCCAAAACACAAGGCCAAGTCGACCTGTCATTTGCTACAGCAGAACAAAATGAAGGCTCTGGAGTGGCCATCTCAGTCTCCTGACCTCAATATCATTGAGCCACTCTGGGGAGATCTCAAGCACGCAGTTCAGGCTAGACAGCCCAGGAATTTACAGGAACTGGATGCTTTTTGACAAAAAGAGTGGGCAGCTTTACCATCTGAGAAAATTAAAGAACCTCATCCACAACTACCACAAAAGACATCAAGCTGTCATTGATGTTAGAGGGGGCAATACACGGTATTAAGAAATGGGGTATTGTGACGCGAGTCACTATAGTAAATATTAGTCCCAGAAGTGGAGCAATAGACTACAATGACAGATAATAAAAATATATACTACTTACTGAATAAGTAAAGGGAGGTCAAACAATCTGAGGTCAGGTCCAGGAAATGGCACAGTACAACAGGGGAAGTCAGAGACGAAATCCAATTCACGAGCCGATGTCAGAAAAGTCAGAGAGACTAAACCGTTTACAGAGAGCAGGCACAAGAGAAGTCAGGTCACAAGCAAAGGGTCTGAGTCCGGGAAAAGAATCAAGTCAAGCTGGGTCAGGCACATAGGGATCAATGTTACACAGGCAAGAGCAAGTGTACGATTGACACTGGGAGGAGTAGCTAGCCTGCTTAAGTAGAAGACTAATCAAGGAAAGTGAACACAGATGATTGCAGCACAGACCCAGCACAACCAATACACAAAGAAACATATCAGACAGCAGCAGAATGGAGATTGTGACAGTATCCCCTCTTCAAGGGGGGCCACTGGACCCCCAAGTTTCCCAGGAAACCTGCGAGAAAAGGCCTGGACTAACCGATCAGTCCTTACATAATGAGCTATAACCCATGACTGTTCCTCAGGTCCATACCCAGGGCCGGCGTCAGCACCCGGCACACCCGGGCAAGTGCCGGGGCCCTGAGCAGGCGGGGGGGCCCACTCGCAGTCTGGCACCCCCGCGCCCGTTAGCAGAGGAGAGCGGTGTCAGCGCCGCCACTGGGCCCCCCCGCTTGCTCAGGGCCCCGGCAGCAGCTGGCACAATACTTACCTCTCCCGTGCCTCCGCTGCCGCAGCTCCGGGCTCCAGGGGGCGCCGGCGCTTCCTCTCACAGCAGCGCCGCTGAATGACGTCATCATTCAGCGGCCGGCTGTGGCACAGAGCGCGGGGGACGCCGGACAGGTAAACAGGTAAGACGTGTGTGTGTGTGTCTCTGTGTGTATGTAGTGCGGTGCTTTGTGTGTGTGTGTATGTATGTGTGTGTATGTGTGTGTGTATGTATGTGAGAGAGTTCTTGTGTGCTGTCTGTGTGTGATGATGGGCAGGCATTGCTGATAATGGGGAGGCATTGATGATGATGATGGGGAGAAGATGATGATAATGGGCAGGCATTGATGATAATGGGCAGGCATTGATGATGGGGAGAAGATCATGGGGAGGCATTGATGATGATGATGGGGAGAAGATGATGATAATGGGCAGGCATTGATGATAATGGGCAGGCATTGATGATGGGGTGAAGATGATGATGGGCAGGCATTGCTGATAATGGGGAGGCATTGATGATGATGGGGAGAAGATGATGATAATGGGCAGGCATTGATGATAATGTGCAGGCATTGATGATGGGGAGAAGATGATGATGGGGAGGAGATGATGATGATGGGCAGGCATTGATGATAATGGGGAGGCCATGATGATGATGGGGAGGCAATGATGATGATAAGGAGGCAATGATGATGATGGGGAGACAATCATGATGATAATGGGGAGTCTTTCCACAGCGCCCTTTCCTGAGCCGTAACAGTGCAGAACGCAGTACAGCGCAGAGGAGAGCTCCATATTTTGTATGGAGCATTATATGGGGACCAGTATCCTGTATGGAGCATTATTTTGGGTCCAGTATTCTGTATGGAGCATTATTTTGGGTCCAGTATTCTGTATGGAGCATTATATGGGGGGTGACATCCTGCATGGGGTATTATATGGGTGATGAGGGGGAGACTGTGGTGCCCATAATATTGTATGGAGGACTGTACTGTCCAGTCTGTACTGTGCGCTGTGAGGATTTGGCGGTTTTTGAGCTATTGTACAATTTACAATAGATATCAGTCATGTAATGGAAGAAAAGAAGTGTTTGGCATAGTACTATACCCATATTTCTCTGCCGTATCTGTGCATCATGAATCGTGGTCTGTGTTAAAGGGGCCCACTGAGGCTCTTTCGCCCGGGGCCCATAAAAAACCTGGAGCCGGCCCTGTCCATACCCCTTCCAATGTACCAGATATTCAAGGGAATTCTGGACCATACAGGAAGCAATGATCCTTTGTACCTCATATTCCAAACTTCCTTCAATAGACACCGGAGGTGGCAGGGGTGAGAAGGACAGAACGGGGAATAAACTCCTTCACCAACGACTTGTGGAACACATTAGGAATACGGAGAGACGGAGGGAGCTTTAATCGGAAGGCAACTGGATTGACCACCTCCAGTATTTCATACGGACCAATGAATCTAGGACCCAACTTCAGTCAGGGCATCTTCAATCTAATACTCTTATGCATAGCGGACCACCAAAAGAATCTAGCAACTGCCTTCTGGGTGGCAGTGACCCCTGGATGACCATTCAACACAGAATCATGGAATTCCTGCAAAAGACATAATCTGAGATACACAGGGATAAACAGCTTGCATTCAGGGGTATTGGAAGGAGACAAGGACTGAGCAGTGCGGATTTCAGCTTCCAGCTTGGAGGAAACCATGGACACAACAGACCCTGAGGAAGAATGGAGGAAGGAGGTTCTGGAGGAGACGCAGAATCAAGAGTATGAGACAGGGCATCCGCCCTCACGTACTTAGACCCTGGTCTGAACGTAATAGAAAAATTAAATTGTGAAAAAAAATAAAGCCCATCGGCCTGTCTTGGTGTCAACCGCTTGGCAGTTTCAATATAAGCTAGATTTTTGTGATCCATCACCACAGTGACTGGATGAACGACTCCCTCTAAAAAATGCCTCCACTCTTCAAAACCCAACTTGACTGCAAGCAACTCCCAATTACACACATCAGTTTCTTTCAGCAGGAGAAAACTTTTTTAGAGAAGAAGGCACATAGTCACAGGTTAGTTAGTTTCAGGACCTTAAGACAATACATCCCTCACCCCGACCTCAGAAGCATCTACCTTCACCTCAGGTGCACAAACCGGGCCAGTTGGACAAAATGGAACCTCTTTTTGCACCTCGCGTCTCTCCTGCATCCTCCGATCCATGCGGATAGCCTGAGTCATGGCCTCTACCAAACAACCAGGTGGAGCATGTAGAGCTAGAGTGTCCTTTAGAGACTCCGAAAGACCCGAGGAATTGGCATCTGATAGCTGCGCCATTCCACAGGACCTCAGAAGACCACTGACGAAACTGTGCAGTTCCCTGTGTCAGGTTCATGATCCTTGTCTCTGCCACCTTGACCCTGTCAGGTTTGTCATAGATCTGTCCTAAAGTGTCAAAAGAGGCGTCCATCGAAAGACGTTCAGGAGCAAGCGAGGGTAGGGAAAATGATCAGGTCTGAGGACCTCCCCGCAAAAGTGACATTATAATTCCCACCCACTGTGACTCATTCCCTGATGACCGAGGGTGCAAGGTAACCAATTATTTTACAACTCTCTTTAAAAATTCTGAACTGATCTTTTTCTACTGAAAATTTGTCAGGGAGTGCTATAACAGGTTCAGGGGGCTCAAAGATATGTCAGATGATTCAGAAGTCATAACAGTGGTCTGAGGAGAGAGATTCTGAGGGGCAGTAAGAGTACCAGAAATCTGGCCCTGTAACCGAGTCTGTGAGGATGCCAGTTTGTATTGTTCCAAGGCCAAATCTTGGACTAACTGATCACACAAAGTATGTAATGGATACATAGAAGTGGAGCAAAAGACTATAATGACAGATAATAAAAATTTATACTACTTGCTGAATAAGTAAAGGGATGTCAAACAATCCGAGGTCAGGTCCAGGAAATGGCGCAGTACAACAGGGAAAGTCAGAGACGAAATCCAATTCACAAGTCGATGTCAGGAAAGCCAGAGAGACAAAACAGTTTACAGGGAGCAGGCACAAGAGAAGTCAGGTCACAAGCAAAGGGTCTGAGTCCGGGAAAAGAATCAAGTGAAGCTGGGTGAGGCACAGAGCACAGAGGGATCAATGTTACACAGGCAACAGCAAGTGTACGATTGACACTGCATGGAGGAGCTAGCCTGCTTAAGTAGAAGACTAATCAAGGAAAGTGAACACAGATGATTGCAGCACAGACCCAGCACAACCAATACACAAAGAAACATATTAGACAGGAACAGAGTGGAAATCGTGACAGGTATGTGAACTTTTGATCAGGGTCATTTGGATGTTTTGGGTTGTCATTATGATTTAAAAAGAGAAAACACAGTAGTTTAGCAATAAATGGCTTCACCCAACCACTAACCATGAGTGGAGAAAAAGTTTTGGTGTTATCATTCATATTCTCTGAAAAAAGGACAAGAAAGCAAAAATTCTGCTGGGGTATGTAAACTTTTGAGCACAACTGTAGCTGCTACCCATCATTGTAATCCTGTCTATGATGAAAATTAATTAACTACTGACTAGTGATATCTGAAAAACAGGTAGTATCAGACTATTTTGAAGCTTTGCATACAGAGAAAGAACTGCAAAATTTGAGAATTTAAAAAAAAAATATTGATACTTAAAAGAAGAATTAAAACTAAATATTTGAAAAGAAAACAAATGACAAAACTTAATAAAAATGTGTTTAACAGAAAATGACCTAAAAAATAGGTCATTTTATGATAACACTTTCCCTTTAAATAGATCCTGTCATCAGAAATAATGCTGTTAACCTGCAGATATGGGGTTATTCTGCAGGTTAACAGCGTTATGATGCTGCCCGGCGCCTGTACATCTGAATGCAGGGGGAGAAAATGATCTTTATTCTCTCTGCCATCATTCAGTATTCAGTCATAGCAGCGTCGCCAGTTCAGTCACTGTTCTGAGCAAATAGAGCGGCCACTGGAGGCGCGGTTAAAGGGGCCACTCTGTATACTCAGAGCATGACTGAACCAGTTATGGCGCCACCCCCCATGACTGAATACCGAATGCTGGCAGGGAGATTTAAGATCATTTTCTCCCCGCTGCATTCGGCTGCATGCAGGCGCTGTACAGCACGATAACGCTGTTAACCTGCACATATGCAGTTAATCTACAGGTTAGCAGTGTTATTTCTGTTGACAGGTCCCCTTTAAAGCCTACTTTGGTGACTATCCTTGAATATAGTAAATATTGTGCATTTTACATATTATTCACCCACACAAAGCAAAGAATCCTCATGAAATGGAAACAGTGGAAACATTTCTGAGGTGATAAAAAGGCTGTTCAAAGTCCATTGTAAAAGTTTTTATGAAAAGTCAGGAAAATTAAATGTACTTTCTACCTCCTAGTTTACACTGGCCCGACCCATGGTCGTCCAATAGCCTGTTTACACAGGCCGACATCACTTCTGATGTACACAGAATTATTCTTAATAGACTGTCCTGTGCACATAGCTTGTCACTGTTCTAGGCAGCACACATTCTGTGTACACAGCTGCCAAGCAAGCTTAAAAATAATTTCATCCATTGAAGGAGCATTTTGCTCATTTGGTGGCTGGTTGATAACTGCTTGATTATTGCAAAATGAGCAACCAATGTACAATAGTGTTCAAAATAATAGCGGTCCAGATTAATCACTGTTTTTGGTATAAATTATATTACCATAAGTAACAGTTTACTAGTTGGTGCAGTAGATTCTAAGAAAACCAACTGACTCCGCATTCACGAATCTGCAGGTTTTTGAGTCTGTGTATTAGAATAATTAATTGAAAGGTGGTGTGTTCAAAATAAGAGCAGTGTGGAGTTCAATTAGTGAGGTCAATCATTCTGTGAAGATACAGGTGAGAATCAGGTGGGTGAAGCCAGAACATGTTGTACATGCATTTCTCCTTAAAAACCTGAGAAATATGGGTCGTTACAGACATTCTTCAGAAGAACAGTGTACTTTGATTAAAAAATTGATTGGAGAGGGGAAATCTTATAAAGTGCAGACAATGATAGGATGTTCAGCTAAAATGATCCCCAGTGCTTAAAAATGGAAAACCAGACCAGAGAGACATGGAGAAAACTGAAGACTACCATTCGAATGGATGGAAGAATAGCCAGAATGGCAAAGGCTCAGCCAATGATCAGCTCCAGGATGATCAAAGACAGTCTCAAGTTACCTGTGAGTACAGAAAAATATTTAGACTTGAGAGTCCTCAGTGGTTGATACCTTTTAATGGCTAACTGAAAAGATGGTAACAAATTGCAAGCTTTCGAGACTACTCAGGTCTCTTCATCAGGCGAAGACTAATACAAAATCTGAAGAATCACATATTTATACACAAGAGGACACAGGAATAATGCAATAGGTAAGACATGTGAAGTGAAGCAGAACTGTCATTATGGCAAGGGATGAACATAAATATTGGAACAGTTCATAGATAAGGAGTGAGAGTTTTATTGCCCTCTGATTGGGGTCTGGTATTGTGTTTTGATGCCCCCAGGTCAGAGAAGCAGATTCCTTAATTGATGTACACAGACATGAATCCATGTGATACGTTCATTCCAGCACTAAGAGTGTCAAAGGTCATCATAAGTTTTATTCCCAAATCTTTCTATCTTTCTCAGATTTGAAGTTAGCTTTTAATACCAGTAATTCCATATCCATCATGCTAAAACTCTCACTCCTTATCTATGAACTGTTCCAATATTTATGTTCATCCCTCTGCCATAATGACAGTTCTGCTTCACGTCACATGTCTTACCTATTGCATTATTCCTGTGTCCTCTTGTGTATAAATATGTGATTCTTCAGATTTTGTATTAGTCTTCGCCTGATGAAGAGACCTGAGTAGTCTCGAAAGCTTGCAATTTGTTACCATCTTTTCAGTTAGCCATTAAAAGGTATCAACCACTGAGGACTCTCAAGTCTAAATATTTTTCTATCTACTGGCTAACACGGTACGAAGATATACATCTTTCCTATATCAAAATGGAGGATACCAGAATGTACCGCATCTTTATGGAACTAAAACCACTTCTGAAGAAACGCGCACAAATGGACAGCGACATTTTTTTCTTATCTAAATGCAAAAAGGAGAATCTTATTCTCAAAGGACTCTGGATTACAAACCCAATTCTTCACACCTACAATACCCATTATGCACAAAACCTTTGTCACAGGACGTCTGAGAGACTTAGGAACCATCTTTTGCATGTCTGCTACAGCATAAGGAGTAAAGTCCAAGGGCAATTTGAAACTCTGAGGAAAACACTTACAGAAAGCACAGAGCAAAAATTACAACAATACTATAACAAACTACGGACCTTTCTGATTCAAAACAAGGAAAAGAAACTACACAGACTGCGCCTCCATTCCGGACTCTATACAAACAGATACAAAACAAAACCAAAACCTGACAACTCTGACAACCACTCCATTCCAGACACAAAAGCATCTAACTGTGTCATCAATCTCTCAGATTACAAACCCAACAAAGTGGAGCTTGCCGTGCTTTCTAGAGGACTCTCATTTTGTCCTACTAAGGCCCTGGATAAAACCGAACTCTGCAGTGATATGGAACATTTTTTCAGGAGACTGCGCCTGAGGGAATACTTCAATGATACAGAAGATTCAGAAAACACTCGGACTGAAGGAAAAGGGATCCCAACAATCAAGAAGAGGTCAGACTGGACACCTCCACCTGGACGTAACCCTCATTTGGATAAATATATAGACTCATTCAGACATTTGATAAAATCCACCATCATAGCCACCAACAAGAGACAAGCCTCCAACATCAGTGCCCAGGAGAGAAAGGCCATACAGTCTCTGAAAACCAACAAAGAAATCATCATTAAACCTGTTAACAAGGGAGGTGCAATAGTCATGATGAACACATCAGACTATACAGTCAGGGCCAGAAATATTTGGATAGTGACACAATTTTCGTGAGTTGGGCTCTGCATGCCACCACATTGGATTTGAAATGAAACCTCTACAACAGAATTCAAGTGCAGATTGTAACGTTTAATTTGAAGGGTTGAACAAAAATATGTGTTAGAAAATGTAGGAATTGTACACATTTCTTTACAAACACTCCACATTTTAGGAGGTCAAAAGTAATTGGACAAATAAACATAACCCAAACAAAATATTTTTATTTTCAATATTTTGTGGCGAATCCTTTGGAGGCAATCACTGCCTTAAGTCTGGAACCCATGGACATCACCAAACGCTGGGTTTCCTCCTTCTTAATGCTTTGCCAGGCCTTTACAGCCACAGCCTTCAGGTCTTGCTTGTTTGTGGGTCTTTCCCTCTTAAGTCTGGATTTGAGCAAGTGAAATGCATGCTCATTTTGGGTTAAGATCTGGTGATTGACTTGGCCATTGAAGAATGTTCCACTTTTTTGCACTCATGAACTCCTGTGTAGCTTTGGCTGTATGCTTGGGGTCATTATCCATCTGTACTATGAAGCGCCGTCCAATCAAGTTCGCAGCATTTGGCTGAATCTGGGCTGAAAGTATATCCCGGTACACTTCAGAATTCATCCGGCTACTCTTGTCTGCTGTTATGTCATCAATAAACACAAGTGACCCAGTGCCATTGAAAGCCATGCATGGCCATGCCATCACGTTGCCTCCACCATGTTTTACAGAGGATGTGGTGTGCCTTGGATCATGTGCCGTTCCCTTTCTTCTCCAAACTTTTGGCTTCCCATCATTCTGGTACAGGTTGATCTTTGTCTCATCTGTCCATAGAATACTTTTCCAGAACTGAGCTGGCTTCTGGAGGTGTTTTTTCAGCAAATTTAACTCTGGCCTGTCTATTTTTGGAATTGATGAATGGTTTGCATCTAGATGTGAACCCTTTGTATTTACTTTCATGGAGTCTTCTCTTTACTGTTGACTTAGAGACAGATACACCTACTTCACTGAGAGTGTTCTGGACTTCAGTTGATGTTGTGAACGGGTTCTTCTTCACCAAAGAAAGTATGTGGCGATCAGCCACCACTGTTGTCATCCGTGGACGCCCAGGCCTTTTTGAGTTCCCAAGCTCACCAGTCAATTCCTTTTTTCTCAGAATGTACCCGACTGTTGATTTTGCGACTCCAAGCATGTCTGCTATCTCTCTGATGGATTTGTTCTTTTTTTTCTGCCTCAGGATGTTCTGCTTCACCTCAATTGAGAGTTCCTTTGACCGCATGTTGTCTGGTCACAGCAACAGCTTCCAAATGCAAAACCACACACCTCGAATCCACCACAGACCTTTTCACTACTTCATTGATTACAGGTTAACGAGGGAGATGCCTTCAGAGTTAATTGCAGCCCTTAGAGTCAATTGTCCAATTACTTTTGGTCCCTTGAAAAAGAGGAGGCTATGCATTACAGAGCTATGATTCCTAAACCCTTTCTCCGATTTGGATGTGGAAACTCTCATATTACAGCTGGGAGTGTGCACTTTCAGCCCATATTATATATATAATTGTATTTCTGAACATGTTATTGTAAACAGCTAAAATAACAACACTTGTGTCACTGTCCAAATATTTCTGGCCCTGACTGTATGAAGGAAGCAAACAGACAACTTACGGACACACGCTACTACAGAAAACTGGAGTCGGACCCTACACAGGACTATTACAAGGAACTAAGCAAGTTGGTATCTTGTCTGTCTGACAAATCCATAAGAGCTGATGACCTGATACCAGAAAGTCCAAGAACAGGAACGTTTTACATGCTTCCCAAAATCCACAAAGCTGGGAATCCAGGGAGGCCGATTATTTCATGTGTGGACACCCTTACTGAGCAGGTATCTGGATGGGTAGAGGGTATTCTTAAACCCCTGGTAAAGGATACACCCAGCTACATTCAGGACACAACTGACCTACTGAATAAACTTGCAGCAATAGGTCCCTTACCAGAAGGAACCATCCTGGCCACCATGGATGTGGAATCTTTGTACTCTAATATCCCACACCAGGATGGATTAAATGCCTGCAAAGTCTTCATGGGAAACACCGCGAATGATGCTGATTCTGTGGTGAAACTCACAAAATTCATCCTCACCCACAATTACTTTGAATTTGACAACAAGATATATCTTCAGGAGACTGGCACAGCGATGGAAAGTAAAATGGCTCCACAGTATGCAAATCTTTTCATGGCCAAGCTTGAAAGCGAATTTTTGTCCTCATGTCCCATCAGGCCTCGGGCCTACTACCGCTACATTGATGACATTTTAATCATCTGGACGGAGTCTGAACAACAGCTAAAGACGTTCCATGAACAGTTCAACCAATTTCATCCCACCATCAACTTAACACTTAACTACTCCAGCACTGAAATTAACTTTTTAGACACCACCATTAAGCTAAAGAACAATGAAATAGAGACATCCCTGTATCAGAAGCCAATCGACCGTCCAACATACCTTAAATGGGACAGTTTCCATCCAAAACACATAAAAAACTCTATTGTCTACAGCCAAGCCATCAGATACAACCGTATATGTTCCAACCCTATGGATAGAGATGAACACCTTGGTTGCCTCAGAAAGACTTTTTTGAACCAGGGCTACCATCCAAGAACAATTGAGAACCAAATTACAAGAGCCACCAGAATATCAAGGAATCACCTGCTACATTACAAAGCTAAAGAAGAAAATAACCGGGTGCCTCTAGTGGTCACCTACAATCCAAATCTGGAGATGCTAAGGGGAGCTGCACGGAAACTACAACCTTTACTACAAAAAGATGCCCGATTACAATCCATATTTCCAGACCCCCCACTACTATGTTTTAGGCAGCCCCCAAATCTAAGAAACATCATTGTCAGAAGCCCCCTGTCCTCCCCAACAGCTGCAGGAACCTTTCCTTGCAAACAGAAGAAGTGCAAAACCTGTCCATCTATAATGACCATGGACAAGATAAAGATCCCCAACTCCCATCAGGACTACAAGATCCCAGGTACTTTCAGCTGCATCACATCTAATGTGGTGTACCTAATTATTTGTACGAAATGTCCAACTGGGGGTCTGTATGTGGGGGAGACCGGGCAAAAACTGAGAACAAGGATGAATTCTCATCGCCACACAATAAGAGAAAAAAGAATGTATCTACCTGTGGCCAAACACTTTTGTATGCCCGGTCATAGCATGATGGATATGGAATTACTGGTATTAAAAGCTAACTTCAAATCTGAGAAAGATAGAAAGATTTGGGAATATAAACTTATGATGACCTTTGACACTCTTAGTGCTGGAATGAATGTGTCACATGGATTCATGTCTGTGTACATCAATTAAGGAATCTGCTTCTCTGACCTGGGGGCATCAAAACACAATACCAGACCCCAATCAGAGGGCAATAAAACTCTCACTCCCTATCTATGAACTGTTCCAATATTTATGTTCATCCCTCTGCCATAATGACAGTTCTGCTTCATGTCACATGTCTTACCTATTGCATTATTCCTGTGTCCTCTTGTGTATAAATATGTGATTCTTCAGATTTTGTATTAGTCTTCGCCTGATGAAGAGACCTGAGTAGTCTCGAAAGCTTGCAATTTGTTACCATCTTTTCAGTTAGCCATTAAAAGGTATCAACCACTGAGGACTCTCAAGTCTAAATATTTTTCTATCTACTGGCTAACACGGTACGAAGATATACATCTTTTCTGTGAGTACAGAGACAGTTAGAAGACGCCTGTGTAAAGCTAATCTGTTAGCAAGAAGTACCCACAAAGTCCTACTATTTAAAAAAAAAAAGACATGTACTGAAGCAGATACAATTTGTGAAAAACACATCAACTGGCCTAAAGGTAACTGGAGAAACATTTTGTGAACTGGTGAAAGTAAAATTGTTCTTTTTGGGTCCAAGGGCCTCAGACAGTTCATCAGACAACCCTCAATCTCTGTATTCAAGCCACAGTACACTCTGAAGACATTGAAGCATGGTAGTGCAAGCATCGTGATATGAGCATGATTCTCTTACTATGGTGATGGACCTATTTACCGGAAAAAGAGGAGATAATGCCAGGTCACCATAGAAGTCCAGTATGCACGGAACCACAAACCGACCACTTGTGTTAGGAATATGTTAGAAAAACAGCCTTTGAAATTAAGCCAGGTATAATTGTTCTGTTTTGCTCGGGAAAAAAAACTAGGTGAAAGTTGATTTGCTAATGAAGGCGCTTTCTTTGCTATCACTGAACATCCTGATCTCCGAATAGAAGAAAGAATGTCATCTTCTAAGAGCAAAGGTAAATGTCTCTGCACGATGTTTTTAATGCGGAGATATCGGGGACTATATTGTTTTGATTGGATGTTTTGTATCCAAGAAGTGAAGATCGGTTTCTTTTGTGTACAATGGAGCATGCTCTTTTGAGTACCCAGGGAGGATATCCCCATTTAGCAAGTCTGTCTAATTGGTTGTTTTTAAATGTACAATCAACGGGGTTGCTAAAATTCCTTTTAGTACAAATGTATTCGCCAGTGGGAACAGATTAAGTTGCATGTTTAGGATGACTACTTTTCTACTGCATAATAGTATTCCCCGCCAAAAGTTTCCTGAATATACAGTCATGGCCAAAAGTTTTGAGAATGACACAAATATTATATTTTCACATGATCTGCTGCCCTCTGGTTTTTATGTGTGTGTTTGACAGATGTTTTTATCACAGACAGAAATATAATTGCAAACATATGAGTAACAAAAGCTTATATTGACAGTTAGAATGAGTTAATGCAGCAAGTCAATATTTGCAGTGTTGACCCTTCTTCTTCAAGACCTCTGCAATTCTCCCTGGCATGCTCTCAATCAACTTCTGGACCAAATCCTGACTGATAGCAGTCCATTCTTGCACAATCAATGCTTTCATTTTGTCGGAATTTTTAGGTTTTTGTTTGTCCACCCGTCTCTTGATGATTGACCACAAGTTCTCAATGGGATTAAGATCTGGGGAGTTTCCAGGCCATGGACCCAAAATCTCTATGTTTTGTTCCCTGAGCCATTTAGTAATCACCTTTGCTTTATGACAAGGTGCTCCATCATGCTGGAAAAGGCATTGTTGATCGCCAAACTGCTCTTGGTGTCACGGGTGTGTCGCCACGAAGATCGTCGCGATTGCACAGCCTGACTTCTCGCAGCTGAGTTTTTGGTGCTTGGTGTTTTTCGGCAGTGAGGGAGTTAATTCTCTCTCTCTGTGCTAGACGAGGCCCAGCCTCACCCAGCTGCAGTTAATTCTGCAGTATTGGGACTCCTTCAAATACCTGCCGGTCTGATAGGGTAGTTGTCGGTGAAAGCATTTCATACAGACCATCAGAGCGGATCGTGGTATTGAAGAATTTGGAGCGAAGTGTACTCGGTGTGGTTTTTTCCCTTCCTCGCTTTTATCATTTATCTCCTTACCCGTTTGTGTTCCCTCTGTTATTGTGGTGTGAGTTTTTGTATGCAAGGTGGTTTTTGGTTTTCCCCTTGTACTGTCTGGTTCGTCTAGTACTGTGTATAAGCATTTACTACCCTGTCCCCTACTGTTGTGATCGGGGTCCTTCTCAGGACTAGATTACTGAGGTTCAGGGATTCTCAGGAGGTAGGGTTACGCTGGCGGCCTGGACCTCTGTACGATTAACAGTACCTCCAGGTAGAGGGATTAGTCAGGGCCCAGCTTAGGGTCAGCATAGGACCCTGACCTCCTGTACGCAGTGACAGCGTGACATTTTCACTGACCGACAAAAGATTCTCTCCAGCCTCCATGGATCCAGTAGCCAGTCTAGCTCGGCAGTTGCAGAGTTTGTCCATGGAGCTGGCGGACGTTAAGTCCAAGGTTTTGTATCCCCGGAGCAAGCCGGACCAGAACCTAAAGTAGCTCTCCCTGACAGGTTTACTGGGGGGCGGGACAAGTTTTTTGTTTTCCGGGAGGCATGTAAGTTGTACTTTCGGCTGCGGCCACGGTCATCGGGGAGTGAAGAACAAAGGGTGGGAATTGTCATCTCGCTCCTACAAGGGGACCCACAATCATGGGCGTTCTCTCTTCCCCCAGGCTCCCCGGCTCTCCAGTCAGTGGATAGGTTTTTCGCAGCTCTGGGTCTCGTATATGATGACCCGGATCGGATCTCTCTTGCTGAATCTAAGTTACGTAGGATCCAGCAGGGAGATCGTCCGGTGGAGGAATTCTGTTCGGAGTTCCGTAGGTGGGCCACGGACACCCAGTGGAATGACCCGGCTCTTAGGAGCCAGTTTTGTCAAGGTTTATCTGACAAATTAAAGGATGTATTAGCACAGTATGACCCTCCCGCGTCACTGGAAGCCGCTATGGCCCTTGCTATTCGCATTGACAGACGGCTTCGGGAGAGGTGCGGGGTAACTCCGCCCCCTGTGATGACTCCACCTTCTACAAGGGCCCCTTATATGGAGGTTCCCCTGGTCAGTCCAGAGGAGCCTATGCAGTTAGGAGGGACATCATTTCGGGGGAGGGGACCGGCAGTGCGCCACAAGACAGGAAGGTGTTTCTTCTGCGGGAGAAAGGGACATTTTATTGGGGGGTGTCCATCCCGTCCTTTGCAGAGTAAAGGGTCGTCGGAAAACTATTGATCCCAGGTTGTGTGGTGGACGGCAATCTGGGAGTAGGTATTTCGTCCCTAGGTTCGTCTCAGTTTCTCGTACCGGCGGAGGTGGTGGTGGGTACAAGAACTGAGAGGATATCTGTTCTTCTGGATAGTGGGGCCGGGGCTAATCTGGTGGACGCTCAGTTTGCCTGGGTTCAAGGTATGCGATTGAGTGTGTTGGCTAAACCCATCCCCATATTCTCGATCGACGCCAGGCCTCTCGGTCAGGGAAGTTTTTTGCAAGCAGTGCATAACGTAAATCTTCAAGTGGGGGCGATACATAAAGAACTGTTGTCTTGTTACGTGTTGGAGGGTCTTCCCACTCCTATAGTGTTGGGCCTTCCTTGGTTAACTAAGCATAACCCGGTTATTAATTGGCAATCCAGAGAGATAAGCCAATGGAGTGAATTCTGTAATAAAAACTGCATGAATACGGTCATCGGTGCGGTCGCTCCTAGAGTCTTACCTCCATTTCTGGCGGATTTTGAGGATGTATTCTCGGAGAAAGGGTGTCAGGAACTACCTCCTCATCGCGTGTATGACTGTTCTGTAAAACTGCTCCCTGGGGCCAAGTTACCTAAATCTAGGTTGTATAACCTATCTGGTCCTGAGAGGCAGGCCATGAAGGATTATATTTCAGAGAGTTTGGCTAAGGGGCATATTAGACCTTCATCTTCCCCGGTGGCCACGGGGTTCTTCTTTGTGAAGAAGAAAGATGGAGGCCTACGCCCTTGCCTGGATTTCCGTGAACTTAATCGGATTACGGTCCGAGATCCGTATCCGCTCCCACTTATCCCCGATCTCTTCAATCAGATGTGGGCGCCAGATGGTTCTCTAAGTTGGATCTCAGGGGGGCGTACAATCTGATTAGGATGAAGGAGGGGGATGAGTGGAAGACGGCGTTTAACACTCCGGAGGGGCATTATGAGAACCTTGTCATGCCATTCGGTCTGACTAATGCTCGGCGGTGTTCCAACACTTTGTTAATGACATTTTTCGCCGCCTGGTGGGACAGTTTGTTGTCATATATCTGGAGCATATCTTAATTTACTCGCCAGATCTTGTGTCTCATCAGGAGCATGTTAGGCAGGTGTTACAGATCTTGCGGGATAATAAACTGTACCCAAATGGGAAAAGTGTGTGTTCGCCGTACAGGAACTCCAGTTTTTAGGCTTCCTGGTGTCAGCATCCGGTTTTCGTATGGACCCTGGGAAAGTGCGGACAGTTCTTGAGTGGGATCTGCCAGAGAATCTTAAGGCACTACAACGTTTCCTGGGGTTTGCTAATTATTACCGGAAATTCATTCGTAATTTCTCGTCCATGGTTAAACCTCTCACAGACATGACAAAAAAAGGGACGGATTTTCTAGGTGGTCTGACAAGGCTTGTCAAGCATTCTCCTCCTTGAAAAAATGTTTTGCCTCGGCACCATACTCATTCAACCTGATGTGTCACAGCCGTTCATTGTAGAGGTAGACGCTTCTGAGGTAGGGGTGGGAGCAGTATTATCACAAGGTTCGTCCCCTGGTAAGTGGCATCCGTGCGCTTTTTTCTCTAAAAAATTGTCGTCCGCTGAGAGGAATTACGATGTCGGCAATAGAGAACTCTTGGCCATTAAGTTAGCTTTTGAGGAGTGGCGCCATTTTTTGGAGGGGGCAGTCCATCCGGTCACCGTCATCACCGATCACAAGAACCTGCTATATCTTGAGTCCGCAAAATGTCTGAATCCCAGACAAGCTAGGTGGTCGTTGTTTTTTACCAGGTTTAATTTTGTCGTCACATATCGTCCGGGGTCAAAAAATGTAAAGGCGGATGCCTTATCTCGTAGTTTCCCTGGGACCGGGAATACGGATGACCCGGTTCCTATCCTTCAGGAGGGGGTGGTGGTGTCGGCAGTATGCTCTGAGCTTGAGGAGGGGTATTGGAGGCTCAGGGGGACGCCCCTGTTGGACCTCCAGGGAGACTGTTTGTTCCAGATAAGTTGCGACAAAAGGTGATCGAGGCACACCATAACTCAGCTTTGGCAGGACACCCAGGGAGTAAAGCAACTGTGGATCTCCTCTCGCGTCGGTTTTGGTGGCCTAACTTACATAGGGAGGTGGTAACTTTTGTTACGTCCTGTGGGGTTTGTGCGCGCTTTAAGACCCCACATACCCGTCCGTCTGGGGCCCTCTTACCTTTGAAGATCCCGGAGCGTCCTTGGACTCATCTGTCTATGGACTTTGTTACGGACCTCCCGCCGTCTTCGGGTAAAACGGTCATATTCGTTGTAGTGGACAGGTTCAGCAAGATGACACATTTTATCGCTCTTCCTGCTCTTCCTAATGCTAAAACTCTTGCGCAGGTGTTCATTGGGGAGATTGTGAGGCTTCACGGGGTACCCTCTGATGTGGTGTCGGATCGAGGGTCTCAGTTTGTGTCCAAATTCTGGAAGGCATTTTGTACACGGCGGGGGATGCATTTGTCATTTTCATCGGCTTTTCATCCTCAGACCAATGGTCAGACGGAACGTCTGAACCAGAGCTTGGAGACATATCTCCGGTGTTTTGTGTCAGAGAACCAGGAGGACTGGGCTTCTTTCTTGCCTCTGGCGGAGTTTGCTCTTAATAATAGGCGGAGCGAGTCCACTGGTAAGTCCCTGTTTTTTGAGGCATATGGTTTTCACCCCCAGTTTTCTACTTTCAGTAGGGGGGGCTCTTCAGGGGTTACTGAGGAGGAACGATTTTCGTCATCACTCGCTTCAGTGTGGAGAGGGGTGTTGAATAATCTGAGTACTATGGGGAACAGATACAAATGTATGGCTGATAGGAGGAGAGTGTCTGGTCCGAACCTAAGTGTGAACGGTCGGGTATGGTTGTCTACCAAGAATATAAAACTTAAGGTTCCCTCCTGGAAACTGGGTCCCAGGTTTATCGGGCCATACAGGATCAGTTCTATAATTAATCCGGTGGCATTCCGTCTTGACCTCCCCTACGTTTAAAATTCACAACGTGTTCCACAAATCTTTGCTTAAGAGGTATGTGGCACCGGTGATACCGTCACCTTTACCTCCTCCTCCAGTGGTGGTCAATGGTAACTTGGAGTTTCAGGTATGGAAAGTCGTCGATTCACGTTTTAATCGCCGGTCCCTTCAGTACCTGGTTCATTGGAAGGGGTATGGTCCTGAGGAGAGAATGTGGGTTCCTGCGTCGGATATTAACGCAGACCGATTAATTCGGGCCTTCCACACGACTCACCCGGATAAACCTGGCCCTGAGGGTCCGGAGGCCCCTCGTAGAAGGGGGGGTACTGTCACGGGTGTGTCGCCACGAAGATCGTCGCGATTGCACAGCCTGACTTCTCGCAGCTGAGTTTTTGGTGCTTGGTGTTTTTCGGCAGTGAGGGAGTTAATTCTCTCTCTGTGCTAGACGAGGCCCAGCCTCACCCAGCTGCAGTTAATTCTGCAGTATTGGGACTCCTTCAAATACCTGCCGGTCTGATAGGGTAGTTGTCGGTGAAAGCATTTCATACAGACCATCAGAGCGGATCGTGGTATTGAAGAGTTTGGAGCGAAGTGTACTCAGTGTGGTTTTTTCTCTTCCTCGCTTTATCATTTATCTCCATACCCGTTTGTGTTCCCTCTGTTATTGTGGTGTGAGTTTTTGTATGCAAGGTGGTTTTTGGTTTTCCCCTTGTACTGTCTGGTTCGTCTAGTACTGTGTATAAGCATTTACTACCCTAGATTACTGAGGTTCAGGGATTCTCAGGAGGTAGGGTTACGCTGGCGGCCTGGACCTCTGTACCATTAACAGTACCTCCAGGTAGAGGGATTAGTCAGGGCCCCAGCTTAGGGTCAGCATAGGACCCTGACCTCCTGTACGCAGTGACAGCGTGACATTTGGAGGGTTGGGAGAAGTTGCTCTTGGAGGACATTCTGGTACCATTCTTTATTCATGGCTGTGTTTTTAGGCAAGACTGTGAGAGAGCCGATTCCCTTGGCTGAGAAGCAACCCCACACATGAATGGTTTCAGGATGCTTAACAGTTGGCATGAGACAAGACTGGTGGTAGCGCTCACCTTGTCTTCTCCGAATGAGGCGTTTTCCTGATGTCCCAAACAATCGAAAAGGGGATTCATCAGAGAAAATAACTTTACCCCAGTCCTCAGCAGTCCACTGCCTGTACCTTTTGCAGAATATCAGTCTGTCCATGATGTTTTTTCTGGAGAGAAGTGGCTTCTTTGCTGCCCTCCTTGAGACCAGGCCTTGCTCCAAGTGTCTCCACCTCACAGTGCGTGCAGATGCACTCACACCTGCCTGCTGCCATTCTGAGCAGTTCTGCACTGCTGGTAGCCCGATCCCGCAGCTGAAACGCTTTTAAGAGACGGTCCTGGCGCTTGCTGGTCTTTCTTGAGCGCCCTGGAGCCTTTTTGGCAACAATGGAACCTCTTTCCTTGCAGTTCTTGATGATGCGATAGATTGTTGACTGAGGTGCAATCTTTCTAGCTGCGATACTCTTCCCTGTTAGGCCATTTTTGTGCATTGCAATGATGACTGCACGTGTTTCTTTAGAAATAACCATGGTTAACAGAAGAGAAACAATGATGCCAAGCAGCAGACTCCTTTTAAAGTGTTCAGTGGTCTCATTCTTTCTTAATCATGACAGATTGATCTCCAGCCATGTCCTCATCAACACGCACACCTGTGTTAATGGAGCAATCACTGAAAAGAGGTTAGCTGGTCGTTTTAAGGCAGGGCTGCAATGATGTTGAAATGTGTTTTGGGGGATAAAGTTCATTTTCTAGCCAAATATTGACTTTGCAAGTAATTGCTGTTAAGCTGATCACTCTTTATAACATTCTGGAGTATATGCAAATTGCCATTAGAAAAAGTGAAGCAGTAGACTTTGTAAAAATTAATATTTGTGTCATTCCCAAAACTTTTGGCCATGACTGTAGAAAAGACAATTTATTCATCCACTGTACTGGTGAATTCCAAATCAAGAACTGTAATTGTGGAGAAATGATAATTAATAGTGAATTGGAAATTAAATTAATTTGCATTAATATATTTACTGAAGAGTGGTAAGACAGACACATCGCCATTCCAGATAAGGAGTGCATCATCGATGCATCTGCTATACAGTGGCAGAAGATGAGTGCAACAGAAATCAAAAAGGGATTATGTGAAGAATAGAAAAATATTTTCTCCCAATATGACATCACCAAATTTGCCAGTGAGTGGGACAATGTAGCCCCCATCGACACTCCCTTGTGTTGTAAATAATAAGAACCATCAAACAGAAATAAATTGTGTGACATAAGAAATTAGGCAGTTTGAATAATGTAATTTTGAAGAGTTGAACTATAGTTACCGTATTTATTGAGATGAAAAATTAAAGCTTCAATTGCTATTTGTTGTGGAATGGATGTATATAAGGAGACTACATCACAGCTATCAAAAGAAACCAGATGACCACTTAATTTAATAAAATTGATCCACAATGTCATTGGAATCACTGATATACCCAAGAGAGCATTATGCAAGAGGTTGAAGGAGGAAATCTAACCAGTCACCCAACAGTTCATTTTTATTTATTTTTCTTTCACAATTTATTTTGTTTCTTGGTTTCTTCACATCTACTTGTCAGTCTTAATTATTGAATTATTTTTCCATTTGTATTGATTTTAATTGATGACCTGTGCATTTAAGGCTATTACTTGGTCATGCCAGACTAAGCTTTGACAAAGAACAACCTGGTTCAGACCTATTTATTGCATGCCAGGGATCATGGACCAGTTTGCATATACAGTTGTGCTCAAAAGTTTACATACCCCAGCAGAATTTTTGCATTCTTGGCCTTTTTTCAGAGAATATGAATGATAACACAAAAACTTTTTCTCCACTTATGGTTAGTGGTTGGGTGAAGCCATTTATTGTCAAACTAGTATGTTTTCTCTATTTAACCCCTTTCTGACATCGGACGTAATGATCCGTCCATGTGACCTGGGCCAATTTGACCATGGACGGATCATTACGTCATCGCGATCTCCCACGATCACGGGGGGGGGGTGTGCGCGGGTGATCGCCGCCGGAAGTCATAGACCGCTCCGGCAGTTAAACTTCTGAAATACTGCGACCGAACAAGATAGCAGCTGACAGCCCCTCTGCCTTTGGATCGGAGACCCCGCGCCACGGGGTCCCGATCGTTGCTATAGTGACCCGATGTCATCGTGACGACATCTGGGTTACCAGATCTAGGAAAAGTGTTGATCATGCGCAGTGCATAATCAGCAAGTCTCTCTGTCAGTGCAGCACTGAGTGCTTCTATGGCATGCAGATGCTGATCAGCCTGTAAAAAATGACTGTCCCATAGTGGGACAAAGTAAAAAAGTTAGAAAAAAGTAAAAATTTTTTAAAATAATTGTAAAAATATTTTTTACAAAATCAAAAATAATAAAAATATCAATATATATTCTATTAATAATTAATTATTTGAATGAAAACAAATCTAAACAATAAAAGTACACATATCTGGTATCGCCACGTCCGCAACGACCCGACCTATAAAACTGTCCCCTAGTTAACCCCTTTAGTGAACACTATAAAAAAAGTAAGGCAAAAAACAATGCTTTATCATCATACCCCCGAACAAAAAGTGGAATAACACGTGATCAAAAAGACGGATATAAATAAACATGGTACCGATGAAAATGTCATCTTGTCCTGCAAAAAAACATGCTGTCATAAAGTTCCATCAGCGGAAACATAAAAAAGTTATAGTTCTCAGAATAAAGCAATGCAAAAATAATTTTTTCTATAAAATACTTTTTATTGTATGTAAGTGCCAAAACATAAAAAAAATATATAAATGAGTAATCGCAGTAATTGTACTGACCCAAAGAATAAAACTGCCTTATCAATTTTAACACACATGGAACGGTATAACCCCCCCAAAGAAATTCATGAATTGCTGTTTTTTATTCATTCCTGGCTCCCAAAAATTGGAATAGAATATGATTAAAAAAAAGTCATGTGCCCGAAAATTGACCAATAAAAACAACAACTCGTCCCGCAAAAAAAACAAACCTCACATGACTCTGTGGACCAAAATATGGAAAAATTATAGCTCTCAAAATGTGGGACCCAAAAACTAATTTTTGCAATAAAGTGTCTTTTAGTGTGTGACAGCAGCCAAACATAAAAACCCGCTATAAGGCCTCTTTCACACATCCTCATGTTTCCGGTACCGGAGATGTCAGTGTCCGTGTGTGTAATACGTGTGCATGCGTGTGCGGCATCAGTACCTCATGGACAGTCACCAGGGAAGAAGCTTTACAGTAAGCACTGTTCCCCAGTGCCGGGTGCTGAACACGGCTCTCATCAGTCTCCCCTGCTCTGCCGGTGATCGTTGCGAGCAAGGGAGAATGATGAGAGTTATATTTAAGTGATAAAAGAGACAGCAGGCGGCGGCTCTGATGCGTGTCACATGGTTGACATCCATGTGTGTGTATGCATATGCATATGTGCGGGATGTTTTATGGCCCATGCTGACATTAAAAAATGGACATGTCAGCGTGTTTTGCCCACAGACACACGATTCGTGGAAAACATACGGACATGTGCACAAACCCATTCACTTGATAGGTAAATAGAGCTCCGTTCCTCTCGAGTCTCTCGCACGGCTAAGTAGTACTGTACAGCCACATATGGGGTATTGCCACGTTCAGTAGAAATTGTGGGACAAGTTTTGTTGCCATTTTTACCCACTTCTTGTGTGAAACTGTAAAACAAAATTTTGGTGGTAAAAATGTTATTTTGTCTTCACTGCCCAATGATATAAAATTCTGTGACACATCCATGGAGTCAATATGATCACTGCACCCCTAGATGAATTATTGAGAGGTGTAGGTCGTATAATGGGATCACTTATGGGTGGTTCTGCTGTTTTGACACCTCATTGGCTCTCCCAGTGGGTCATGGCACTTGCAAACCATGACAGTAAAATCTGGTGCTCCTTGCCTTCTGAGCTTTGCACTGTGCCTGAAAAATATTTCCCGATTACATGTAGGGTAATGGCACACTCAGGAAAAAATGGACCTTAGTTTATTGTAAAAAAAATTCCTATAAAGCCCTTAAAAAATTAAAAACTTGGGGCTAAAACAACATTTTAGTGGTAAAAATGTAATTTATTCATTCTTCACCGTTCAGTGGTATAAAATTCTGTAAAGCACATGTGGTGTTAATATGATCACTGCAACCCTAGATGAATTCATTGGGGAGTGTAGTTTGTAAAATGAGTTCACATAAAGGGGGTTTCTGTTGTTCTGGCACCTCAGGGGCTCTGCTAATGTTACATGGCACCCTCAAACCATTCCAGGAAAATCTGAACTCCAAGATGGTGCCTCTTCCCTTCTGAGCTTTGCACTGTGCCTCAAAAGTAGTATTCCCCTACATATGGGGTATCAATGCACTCAAGAGAAATTGAACAACAACTTTTGGGGTCACTTTCTCCTGTTACCCTTGGTAAAATAAAAAATTGGAGTGAAAACATTATTTTTGTGGAAAAAAATATGATTTTTTTGTTTTCACGGCTCTATGTTATAAACTTCTGTGAAGCATTTGGGGGTTCAAAGTGCTCACCACAAATCTAGATAAGTTTTTTGGGGGGTATAGTTACCAAAATGGTGTCACCTGTGGGGGGTTTCCACTGTTTAGGCACATCAGGGGCTCTCCAAATGTGACATGGCATCCAATCTCAATTCCAGCCAATTTTGCGTTGAAAAAATCTAATGGAGCTCCTTCCTTTCTGAGCTCTGCCATGCGCCCAAAAATTGGTTTACCCCCACATATGGGGTATCAGCATACTCAGGACAAATTGCACAATAACTTTTGGTGTTCAATTTCTCCTGTTACCCTTGTTAAAATAAAAAAATTTGGATCTGAAGTAAATTCTTTGTGAAAAAAATGAAATGTTCATTTTTTTTTAAACATTCCAAAAATTCGCACCTGAAGGGTTAAAAAACTTCTTGAATCTGGTTTTGAGCACCTTGAGAGGTGCAGTTTTTTATAATGGTGTCACTTTTGGGTATATTCTATCATATAGACCCCTCAAAGTGACTTCAAATGTGATGTGGTCCCTTAAAAGAAAATGGTGTTAAAATGAGAAATCGCTGTTAACTATTAACCCTTATAACTTCCTAACAAAAAAAATTTTTGGTTTCAAAATTGTGCTGATGTAAAGTAGACATGTGGGAAATGTTACTTCTTAAGTATTTTGTGTGACATATCTCTGTGATTTAAGGGCATGCAAATTCAAAGTTGTAAAATTGCAAAATTGTTTAAAATTTTCGCCAAACTTCCATTTTTTTTCACAAATAAACGCACATCATATCAAAGAAATTTTACCACTATCATGAAGTACAATATGTCATGAGAAAACAGTGCCAGAATCACCACCAGAATCACCAAAATCCATGCAAGCATTCCAGAGTTATTACCTCATAAAGGGACAGTAGTGAGAATTGTAAAAATTGGTCATTAATATGTAAACCACCTTTGGGGATAAAGGGGTTAAATCATAATGACAACCCAAAACATCCAAATGTCCCTGATCACATACCCCATTTCTTAATACCGTGTATTGCCTCTCTAATATCAATGGCAGCTTGAAGTCTTTTGTGGGTGAGGTTCCTTATTTTCTCAGATGGTAAAGCTGCCCACTCTTCTTGGCAAAAAGCCTCCAGTTCCTGTAAATTCCTGGGCTGTCTAGCATGAACTGCAGCCCATTTTTCTTCAAGTGCCTCCTTATTGTGCATCTTGAAACAGCCACACTGCTAGTTTTCAGAGAGTCCAGTATTTCAGCTGATGCTATTTGTGGGTTTTTCTTTGCATCCCAAACAATTTTCCTGGCAGTTGTGGATGAAGTTTTGGTTGGTCTACCTGACTGTGGTTTTGTTTTTTACAGAGCCCCTAATTTTCCATTTGTTAATCACAGTTTGAACACTGCTGACTGGCATTATCAATTCCTTGGATATCTTTTTATATCTCTTTTCTGTTTTACACAGTTCAACTACCTTTTCCCATAGATCCACTGACAATTCTTTTGCTTCCCCATGACTCACAATCCAGAAATGTCAGTGGCTGGATGAAAGATGCAAGAATCTGTCTGGATCCCAGAAACTCACTCAGCTTTTATAAACACACATTGATTACAAGCAAGCAGGTCAGATATTATCTTTAGTAGCCATTCAAACCCATTTGTGTCAACTTCTGTGCATGTTATCAGGCCAAAATCACCAGGGTATGTGAACTTTTGATCAGGGTCATTTGGATGTTTTGTGTTGTCATTGTAATTTAAAAAGAGAAAACACAGTACAATAAATGGCTTCACCCAACCACTAACCATGAGTGGAGAAAAATTTTTGGTGTTATCATTCATATTTTCCGAAAAAAGGCCAAGAAAGCAGAAATTCTGCCAGGGTATGTAAACCTTTAAGCACAACTGTGTTAAAATACTTTAAGAGGTCATGTTGCCTTATGCTGAAGAGGATATGCCCTTGAAATGGGTGTTTCAAAGCCAACATGCTAAACAATAGTGGGATGTAGTCCAAGCATCCTGGGCTGGAATAACAGTAGACAGGTGCCAGAAGTTGATTGACTCTATGCAAGATAGATATGAAGCAGTTCTAAAAAACTGTGGGAACACAGCTAAATATTAGTGATTCAAAGGAATGTTAAATCCAGAAAAGTAGTACATATTGTGAGTTTGCAAAGACAAATGCAGACCATGCTATTTTTTAGGCAGCCTAATGTTTATTTTTTATTTTTTTCTGTAAAGTAGTTAAAAATTGTATACATTTCTCTTCATGTTTTGAATTAGTAAACAGTGTGCAATGTTCCTAATGCATGGAAATAAAAACTAGTATAAAGATTTTGTGATTAACTCATGTTTTCTGTAAGTGTACTCTTATCTTAAAGCAAATCTCCAGCAATCTTAGCATCTCATTTTTAGGTCCATAGTTCTAAGCTGTTTAATCTTATTAATGAGGTTTTTTTTTAGAGGTCAACACTTTTTGTTTTTCTAATAGAGTTCCAAATTCCCTACATAGACAAAGATTTAAAAGATAACTTTCTTGCTTTCTACAGCTGCATAGTATATTGTTATATAGGGATATGTACACTCCCTGACAGAAGTTATGTCGCTTATACCATGTTATGTAAATAAAAGCTTATAACCTGACCTTAAATTCATCCATTGGTTGTATAAATTATTCTTTTGAAAGCTGAAACCCTCCGAAATGTGGTTTAGTTTAAGAAAATAAATTGACATCAATTCAAAAATATTGATCATTTAATGGACACAGAATGGTCAGATTTTGGCAAGACAAAAGTTTTGTCACCTGGTCATATAATGCACCCAATCCTAGTTTACATCCTCACCTGTGCTCAGTAAATGATCTATTAATTAGTGGGTGTGTATAAAAAGGAACCCAGCATCCCAGACCTTCACTTGAACTGCAACTTGAGCTCTGACAACATGCCAAAAATCCACCCTGCGACCAAAGCCTGGATTATCAAGAGGCTGAAGACCAGATTCACTGCAGAGGTGGCTGGCACCTTTAATGTGTCTCAGCATCAAGAACAAAGAATTAAAAAAAGATTTGAAGAGACTGGAGATGTGTTTGACAAGCCCAGGTCCGGCAGACCCGCAAGACAACTGCTGAGGAGGAACATTTGTTGGTTAGAAAATCCAAAGCAAGCCCCTCTTCCACTGCAGCAGAGCTCCAACAGGCCTGGTCACCTCAAGTCCCTGTGTCAACTAGAACAGTTTGTAGGATTCTGTCTTGAAATGGCCTCCATGGTCGAATCAGTGCTCAGAAGCCAGCACTAAATAAAAGGCAAAGTGGCATTTGCAAAGTCCCATAGCCTGCTAAACAAATGGACGCTGGAAAAGTGGCAGAAGGTGGATTTCTCTGATGAATCTTCAGTAGAATTAACCACAGCCGCCGAAAATACTGCAGGAGACCTACTGGAGCCCGTATGGATCCAAAATACCCCCAGAAAACAGTTAAATTTGGTGGACAAAGACCATGGTCTGGGGTTACATTCAGTATGGGGGTGTGCAAAACATTTGCAAGGTGGAAGTCAATATCAATAGCCTAAAATATCAAGAAGTATTAGCTACGTCTTATATTCCAAATCATAAAAGGCATCAAATTCTGCAGCAGGATGGTGCTCCATCTCATACATCCATCTTTACAACAAAGTTCCATCAGGGAAAAAAGATCAAAGTGCTCAAGGACTGGCCAGCCCAGTCACCAGACATGAACATCATTGAGCATGTTTGGGGTAGGATGAAAGAGGAAGCTTGGAAGACAAAACCAAAGAATCTAGATGAACTCTGGGAGGCATGCAAGACTGCATTCTTTGCTATTCCTGATGACTTCATTAATAAATTGTATGAATCATTGTTGAACTGCATGGATGCAGTCCTGCAAGCTCATTGAAGTCACACAAAATATTAAATATGACTCTAATAGCACCACAACTTCATTCACCAATGTTATGCAACACATATTTGTATTTTAAGTTAATTATTTGTTTGAATATCACATTAGTTTCTGTAGGCGACAAAACTTTTGTCTTGCCAAAATCTGACCATTCTGTGTCCATTAAATCAGGGGTCCCCAACCGCCGGTCCGCGTCCCAGGACCGGGCCGTTGCAGTTCTGTTGCCGGGCTGCGGAGCCATGGCACAGAACGCTGGACACACATGGAGCCGGCGGCTGTAGCACTGTAGTGACAGCTACAGCCACCGGCTTCAAGAAGACTCAATACTCACCTTCCGTTGCTGCATCCCTGTCGGCCGCATCAGCTTCATGCAGTGCTGAGCGGTGACGTAATACCGCTCATTAAGGTTATGAATATGGACGCGATGCCACTCCCATAGGCGTGGTGTCCATATTCATGACCTTAATGAGCGGTACTACGTCACCGCTGCGCACAGGAGGAAGCTGACGCAGCCGACAGGGACGCAGGGAAGTTCAGCGACGAAGCGAGGAGGGTAAGTATGGGGAAGGATGGGGGAGCGGAGCCATGCATACCAGTGTGGGAGCGGAGCCACGTATACCAGAGTGGGAGCGGAGCCACGCATACCAGGGTGGGAATGGAGCCTTGCATACCAGAGTGGGAGCGGAGCCATGTATACCAGTGTGGGAGCGGAGCCTTCCATACAAGGGTGGGAGCGGAACCTTGCATACAAGTGTGGGAGCGGAGCCTTGCATACAAGGTGGGAGCGAGGCCGGGGACGAGCCTTGCATGCAAGGGTGGGAGCGGAGCCATGTATACAAGGGTATACAACCCCGTCCATAGCCACGCCCCCTTATGACCAAAGCCCCACCCCTGCCACACCTCCATCCACGCCCTGCCGGGCCATGGAAGAATGGACTTGCTTGAAGCCGGTCCCTGGTGCAAAAAAGGTTGGGGACCACTGCATTAAATGATCAATATTTCTGCATTGATGCCAGTTTATTTTCTTAACCTAAACCACGTTTCAGAGGGCTTCAGCTTTCAAAAGAATAATTTATACAACCAATGGATAATTTAACGTCAGGTTATAAGCTTTTATTTACATAACATGGATAAGCAACATAACTTCTGTCAGGGAGTGCATAGACAGTATGTAGTAAGATTCCCCTACTCTCATCTGCAGACACCCAGGCTTCAAAATTTATATCTAGGCAGGTCATTTAGTATTGTACTGTACCTTAGAAAGGCAGGACTAGACAGGCAATCAGTGTGTGCACGCCAGTAATACATATTTTACAAGTGAAATTCCCATGCTGGTTGATTGGATCTTCCAACTAATCACATGTTCCATAGATCTACAATGATGCGTTGTACGATAAATGCTGTTTCAAGTTACCATGGTCAAGGAAAGACGATTGTATTTTAAATATGACACTGGAGGACATTGTATTTCAAGTGCATAAGTGATAAAAATATTAAGTGAAACCTCTTTGAGTTGACCACCCAAATTTGCAATGAAAAAATCTTCTAGGGGGAGTTGTCCTCTGAAGGATATAGACAATATACTGTATATAGAGAAGATGGGGGAATCTGTCAAAGAGCGCTACACGCACCAGAAACACGTTGGGGTGCATCGCTTTTGGTCTGTAACAAATGTTTGGGGGAATTTTTAATATTAACCCCTTTCTGACATTGGGCATAATAGTACGCCGATGTTGGACTCCCCCTGTTCGGTGCGGGCTCCGGCGCTGAACCCGCACCTTTCCGGGCACATGACAGCTGATATATACAGCTGACATTACCCGCAAAAGCTGCGGGTGGAATTGCGACTCACCCATGGCTGTTAACTAGTTAAATGCTGCTGTCAATCTCTGACAGCGGCAATAAACTCGCGTTTCCAGCAAGCGAGCTGGAAATCCCGCCCCTCTATGACCCCGTCACGTGATTGCAGGTTTGGCATGACAACCAGAGGTCTCCAGCATACCTCTATGGTTGTCCTAGCCAGATTGCTATGAGCGCTGCCCGGTGGACGGCACTCATAGCAAGTGAGAATTTCTGCTACATACAGGTGATCTATCATAGCCTGTATCTTGCAGAGCTGATCGGAAAAGTGCAGCTTCTAGTCTCCCATGGAAACTATTGAAGCATGCAAAAAGTAAAAAAAAAAAAAAAGTTTTTAAAAATATTAAAAAAAATAAAAAAATAAAGTTCAAATGTCAGCTCGGCATGCAAAAATTAAGCCCTCCCCCAACCCGAGTTCACAAAAAATGGAGAAGCTACCGGTATTGGAAAATGGCGCAATTTTTTATTTTTAAACAAACGTTGGAATTTTTTTTTCACCTCTTAAATAAAAAAGAACCTAGACATATTTGGTGTCTATGAACTCGTAATGACCTGGAGAATCATAATAGAAGGTCAGTTTTAGGATTTCGTGAACATTCTAAAAAAACAAAACAACTGTGGGCACTTTTTTTGCAATTTAGAAAAAGGTGTGGGAAGAAACCTCCAGCTATGAAATCAAAAAGGAAAGTTATCCTTTTTGTAAAAAAATGAAAATACTTTTATTCAGAATAGTAGTACATTAAAAAAGACATGGTTCTGGTCACCACAGCCTGGGATGAACAACCAACATGTTTCAGCTAAGAGCCTTAGGGTGAGTGTACACGTTGCGGATTCAGTGGCGGATTTTTCCGCTCGAATTATGCTAAATCCGCAGGTAAAATGACCTTCATTTTACCTGCAGATTTAGTGCGGATTTACTGTAGTTTTACACCTGCGGATTTCTATAATGGAGCAGGTATAAAACTGCTGCGGATTCCCCACAAAGAACTGACATGCTGCAGATTCAAATCCGCGCGGAAAAATCCGCAGCATGTGCACAGCGGTTTTTATTTTCCATTGCCTAACATTGTACTGTACATCACTTGCGAATCTGCAGCGGATCCGCAGGACCAAATCCGCTGCGGATCTGCAGCACAATCCACAACGTGTGCACAGACCCTTAATCATGGTATATAACCTTGGACTGAACAGGTTTCTAATATAGATCACAAGTAGTGTTGAGCGATACGATACCGCAAGTATCGGGTATGGCCGATATTAGCTGTTTCGGCCTTTCGATACTTAGTTCCGATATTTTCCATATATCGTATACCGGAATCGGAAGTTCCCATAATTCTTTGAGAGGCAATGTGATTTTAGTCAGCCAATGAGGAATCCTAAGAAGTGTGGGCACATCCTGTACTGCTGCGGTCATGTTAACTAATGGCATGGCTTGTGATTGGATGCTGAAATTATGTCAGAATGCACTATAAAAGGCGCCGCCGCCATTTTAGCGTCACTGTGCTGTGAATTCAGTAAGGGACAGAACGCTGCTGTGCTGACTCTGAGGGACAGTTAGAGATTGCGATTTAGTGTACTGTGCTGTAGGCAGGCTAGCACCAACCGCTGTGTAAAGCTTCCTTTTGCCTGCAGTGTTGTTTTAACAGCTCTGCAAGGTGTGTGTGAGTGCAGGTGACGCTGCAGTTTGCTCTGCATGCAACGCAGTCTGTAGGCATCTGCACGTGTCACTCACAGACTCTTTTTTTTTTCTTCAGTGTAATTCTTGCTGCTCCATGCAATTTAACTATTAGTGTGACGCGCTTCCATCCGTATCCAATACATTGGTTGCAAACACTATAGAAGTAGACAAAGGAGTAGCCTTTCACAGATTGTGAACAGTTGTGTTTCAGTGTTCACTTCAGTCTGTGTTTTTTATTTTTTGAGTGCACATCACGCTCCAGTTACTTGTTCAAGCACTGCTGCTTGTACTCTGCTGAGCGTGTCTCAGTGCCTCATCCTTTTCATTTCTCTCCAATTGGTTCTGCTCCATTCCATTTAAAATAAATATAATCTATTAGTGTGACGCGCTTCCATCCGTATCCAATACATTGGTTGCAAACACTATAGAAGTAGACAAAGGAGTAGCCTTTCACAGATTGTGAACAGTTGTGTTTCAGTGTTCACTTCAGTCTGTGTTTTTTATTTTTGAGTGCACATCACGCTCCAGTTACTTGTTCAAGCACTGCTGCTTGTACTCTGCTGAGCGTGTCTCAGTGCCTCATCCTTTTCATTTCTCTCCAATTGGTTCTGCTCCATTCCATTTAAAATAAATATAATCTATTAGTGTGACGCGCTTCCATCCGTATCCAATACATTGGTTGCAAACACTATAGAAGTAGACAAAGGAGTAGCCTTTCACAGATTGTGAACAGTTGTGTTTCAGTGTTCACTTCAGTCTGTGTTTTTTATATTTTTGAGTGCACAATCACGCTCCAGTTACTTGTTCAAGCACTGCGCTTGTACTTGCTGAGCGTGTCTCAGTGCCTCATCCCTTTCATTTATCCCAATTGGTCTGCTCCATTCCATTTTAAAATAAATATAATCTATTAGTGTGACGCGCTTCCATCCGTATCCAATACATTGGTTGCAAACACTATAGAAGTAGACAAAGGAGTAGCCTTTCACAGATTGTGAACAGTTGTGTTTCAGTGTTCACTTCAGTCTCTGCGTAATAACCACACTTAGGCCTTATAACTTTTCTGACTTTCTTTATCAATCTACCAAGATGAAGAAGGCAGGGAGTAAGGCACGTGGTCGTGGCCGTGGAGTTTCAGCAGGGAGAGGACGTGGGGATTCTGTGGCTGCTGCCGCCCTCAGTGACACAGCATCCACCAGTTTTACCCATGAGCGTTCCTTTATGCGCACTTTGGTAGGAGCTCGGCGTGCCCCCCTGCTGCGGGAAGAACAAATTGAAGCGTGTTGGTTGGATGGCAGCCAATGCATCGACTTCAATTCCTTCCACCTCCTCTCAGGAACACAACACTGTTGAGCAACCATCTGTCTGTTCACCGCCTGTCAAATTGCCCAGGCAGTCAGAGAGTTCTGTACAGGAGCCAGCTGAGTCTCTGCTTCTGTTCTCAGAATCTGTTGGCTCGCAAACACGGGCACAGGCAAGCAGCATTCTGCAATTTGAAGAAGAGGGAGTATGCAGTGATGCGCAACAGCTGTGTCTCTCTCAATCTGAAGAGGCGGGTGAGCCAGTGCCGATGGACAGCACACCGCAGAACGCATCTTATGATGATGATGAGACTCAGGTGCCAGGTTTTGTGGAGCATGGTGCTGCCAGACCATCCAACAGCAGCAGGTGTTGGAAGAGGGTAGTGGAGATGATGAAGTCCGAGACCCAACATGGCGTGAGCAACAGGAAGGTGGTGGGAGCAGCTCTGAGGAAGAGATTGTCCCAACGGTACAAAGAGGAGGGAGAGGTAGGCTGCAGACTCGCTTGCCTGTAGCCTCCAGTTTGGCACCTGTTGGGAGAGTTCTCTTAGAAATGTCAAAATTGGCGCTCCCATGACTTGCACTGCGTGGTCCTTTTTTGACAGACTTGTAGATGATATTTGCTATGTTCAATGCAAGCTGTGTAAGCAAAAAGTTAAAAGAGGTAAAAATATCAGTAACCTGAATACCACAAATATGTGGAAACATGTACGGACAAAGCACGTAGCTGAGTTACAAAGACACACTGGAGATGTAGGCCAACCTACAGCAGCACCTACATCTTCAGGTCGTGTTGGAGCCTCTACCTCCAGCTCACACACACCTGGTTCGGCTTCCTCACAGGATCTCCATGGAAGAACCTCGGTCACTGTTGTCCATAGACAAACTGTTATTCCACCCACAGCAGCAAGTTCACAGTCATCGTCACACTCCCAGACCACAAAACAGCCATCGGTACCACAGGCATGGGATAAAAGACGGCCATACTCGGCAAACCATCCACGAGCACAGGCTCTGAATGCTGGCATTGCAAAACTCCTGTCCCTTGAAATGCTGTCATTCAGGCTGGTGGAGACTGACAGTTTCAGGAACTTTATGGCATTGGCAGTCCCACAATATAATGTGCCAAGCCGATTTTATTTCAGCAGGCAAGCCGTCCCTGCTCTGCAAAAACATGTCGAGGGAAACATTAAACATGCGCTACTAAACCCGTCAGTAGCAGGGTCCACCTGACCACCGATGCGTGGACGAGTACCCATGGCCAGGGACGATACCTTTCCCTCACTGCCCATTGGGTCAATGTTGTGGAGCCGGGTACAGATCTTGCCAGTGGCGCTGTACGTGTTCTGCCAACTCCAAGGATTGCAGGAATCCAGTCTGTACACATTGATTCCTCCTCCTACTCCAGTTCCTCAGAATCATCGCTGCACGAGCCGTCACGGTATACCTCCACATGGACCCGTGAACGCTTACCTGTTGCGACCGATATGAGCACAGCCGTGGCCAAACGTCAACAGGCCGTCCTGAAATTAATTTCCATGGGGAATCGAAGCCACACAGCGCAGGAGCTCTGGGATGCCATCAAGCAGGAGAGCGACGTGTGGTTTTTGTCAGCTAATCTCCAGCCAGGCTTGGTAGTGTGTGACAATGGCCGAAATCTGGTGGCAGCTCTGGGCCTTGGCAACCTCACTCACATACCATGTCTGGCACATGTGCTCAACTTGGTCGTGCAGAGTTTTTTGAGGGACTATCCGGATCTTGATGCACTGCTGCACAAGGTCCGCCTAGAGTGCGCTCACTTGCGACGTTCCAGCATGGCCAGATCGCGCATTGCAGCTCTGCAAGTCAGATTTCGCCTTCCTGAACATCGCATCATATGTGACGTACCCACCAGGTGGAATTCCACGTTACATATGTTGGAGCGTTGTGTGAGCAGCAGCCAGCAGTAATGGAGTATCAGCTGCAACAGGCGCAATCAACTCGCAATTTGCGCCGTTCACACTTCACCACTACTGAGTGGGCCTCTATGAAGGACATCTGCGACGTTTTGCGTGCGTTTGATGTCTCAACGCGGATGGTGAGTGCAGATGATGCACTAGTCAGCATGACTGTCCCCCTTATCTGCCTGCTTCAGAAATCACTGAAAGCACTAAAGGAAGAGGTTTTGGAAGAGGTGGAGGATGAGGAGTCACAAATTCAATTACCTTCAGGACAGTCAGCGCAACGTGGTTCCTCACAAAGGGCTGGGCAGGGCTCACTTTGTGAGGAGGATGAGGAGGAGGAGTCAATGGAGGAGGAAGAAATCCCTACAGAGGGAGGTACACAACGCTCTAGTCAGTATGTAGAGCGAGGGTGGGGTGATGCAGAGGAGGCAGAGATGACGCCTCTTCCAGAGGACAGCCTTTGTTGGCCAGTTGGGAGTCTGCAGCACATGGTTGATTTCATGCTTCAGTGCCTGAGAAACGACCGCCGCATCGCCCACATTCTCACCACGTCAGATTATTGGGTGTACACCCTCCTAGACCCTCGCTACCGGGACAACTTACAAACCCTCATCACACCGGTGAACCGGGACCGTAAAATGCAGGAGTACCAAGACACACTGGTGCAATCCATACTGTTGTACATTCCAGCCGAGAGAGCTGCTGCTTCTACTGCTTTACAAAGCAGCTCTGTGCGTCGAGGCAGTGTAGACACCTCTACAACAAGAGGGAGCAGAAGCAGCGCCTCTGCACAGGGCAAGAGCTGTATGTTACAAATGTGGCGAAGTTTTGTGACAGCGCCAGCAAGGTCTACACCATCGAGACGGCTCCAGTCACCAGGAAGAAACGTTTCCGTAAGATGGTGACAGACTACTTGGCTTTCCCTCTAAGTGTACTCCCAGATGCCTCTTCCCCTTTCAAATTTTGGGTCTCTAAGTTGGATACATGGCCAGAGCTTAGCCAGTATGCATTGGAGGTGCTGGCTTGCCCTGCTGCCATGTATTATCTGAGTGCGTCTTTAGTGCTGCAGGTGGTGTAGTAACAGACCGTCGCATGCGACTATCCTCAGAGAATGTAGACCGGCTTACTTTTCTGAAAATGAACAAGGCATGGATCTCACCTGAATTTGCCTGTCCGTTTTCAGATTAAATAACTGTTTGGCAACGTTTTCCATGTCTCCTGTCATGTTCATCTTTCTACCACCTGAACTCTACTCCCTGGGCTACAACACCGCCATTTGTTGCTCGTAAGTAATTGGCAGGGGTACTGACTCCTGGCCAGCCTGGTTACAGCACGACAGCTGTTTCCTGGCAGTGTGAACGTCAATTATCCTCCAATAAGTTGTGCTGTCGTGTTGCATTCGGGTTAGCCGACTCTATGGTGCCTGCAGTTTAGGTGATTCCTATGTGTGCTGTGGGATATGTAAATAAAGGCTGTTTCCATTGTGACAATAGGACAAGCACCCACTGTAGGACTGTGTGATTCGGTAACTGCGGACGGCTTGCGTCCTGTCAACTTACATTTTCATGGGTGCGTTCTGCTACCCGTCCGGGGTCCAGTACCGTCAACTGGTTCTCCCCAGTGCCTTTGGCCTAGGTGCCTCCATCTCCGTATCCGAGTTCCACCAACGTCTGCTGGTCCTTGGTAGTGCTTTGGAGCACAGGTACCTCCTGCTTAGTAACCGTGTCACAGTAACGTCAGCTGGTACTCGGTTGTGACATTGCCTCTTTTCCTTCTGCTACCCGTCCGGGGTCCAGTACCGTCAACTGGTTCTCCCCAGTGCCTTTGGCCTAGGTGCCTCCATCTCCGTATCCGAGTTCCACCAACGACTGCTGGTCCTTGGTAGTGCTTTGGAGCACAGGTACCTCCTGCTTAGTAACCGTGTCACAGTAACGTCAGCTGGTACTCGGTTGTGACATTGCCTCTTTTCCTTCTGCTACCCGTCCGGGGTCCAGTACCGTCAACTGGTTCTCCCCAGTGCCTTTGGCCTAGGTGCCTCCATCTCCGTATCCGAGTTCCACCAACGTCTGCTGGTCCTTGTAGTGCTTTGGAGCACGGGTACCTCCTGCTTAGTAACCGTGTCACAGTAACGTCAGCTGGTACTCGGTTGTGACATTGCCTCTTTTCCTTCTGCTACCCGTCGGGTCCAGTACCGTTAACTGGTTCTCCCAGTGCCTTTGGCCTAGTGCCTCCATCTCCGTATCCGAGTTCCACCAACGTCTGCTGGTCCTTGGTAGTGCTTGGAGCACAGGTACCTCCTGCTTAGTAACCGTGTCACAGTAACGTCAGCTGGTACTCGGTTGTGACATTGCCTCTTTTCCTTCTGCTGCCCCTCCGGTTCCAGCACAGTCAGCTGGTCCTCGTTACTTCATTGTCTCTGCTCCATCTGATACCCGTCAGGGTTCCAGTAACGTCAGCTGGTTCTCGAAATTAGATGACCTTAAAGACCACCCAGAAGAAGATGACGACAACAAGGACGACGAGCATGAAGCCAACCAGCCTGAACACCATCACAAAGAAAAAATAAAAGATTACCCAGAAGAAGATCACCAACAGGACAAAGAAGGTTAAGACAAACTACAAGATACAGAACAAGAGACAGAAGAACAATAAGCAGAAGATCAAAAAGCAGAAGAACATGAGTATAAGACCAAAATGAAGAGCAAAATATATGCTCTAAATTCTAAGCAGAAGAAGACTAAGCAGTGTATGTGGGTGAGTCCGTTCCTCCTCGTGGTGCCCCTGGAAAATGCCTGCTGCTGCAGGCTAAACTGAACACGGACAAATACTGTTGTAATTTAAATCTTTTGTGACAGCAAGAACGGAAGGATGAACAATTCATACTTTTACAGATTACAAGTACAGGAATCTCTGTCACAAATAAGAATATGATGAAGAAGATGAAGAGGAAGAAGATGAAGAATTTGAATATGAAGAAGATTAATTAGTTTAATAATAACAATATGAGTAATGTAAACAAAAACATGAATAGCAAGAAGTTTAAGAAGAAGATTAAGAAGGTGAAGAGGAAGAATAATTTGATGAGAAAGATGATGCTGCTGAAGATTATGAAGGAGAAAGTGTGGCACTGGCAAAAGTTAAAAAGGTGAAGAGCATGGAAGTTGTGAAACATACATATTTGCCAAAATAGAAAAAAGGTTAACAACATTGTCAATTTGTTAGTCAATCCAAACGTATTTAAAAAAAAAAATATATTAATGCTATTCCAATGCATTGGGTTAAACATGTATGCCTTTATTGTCTCCTCAACCTCCCCCAATACATTCTACATTAGTCTTTGTTGTTTTCCTTCATGTACAATTAACCAACAAGGCAAGAATGGGTTTTTTTAATGTCGATATTTGGTTCCCATAGACTTACATGGGACTTCCGGTATCGGAATCGGATATCGACGATATTTAGTGATATCGGCGATACCATTCCGATCCGATATTTTTAGATATCGAGCAGTATCGCTCAACACTAATCACAAGTTAGTGCTGCACAGGTGTGAGCTATTGGAGATAAAACACCTGAACATTTAACTCAATAAAGTGCCACAAAAACTTAACACACAGAGCTGGACGAAAATAAACACATATATCATACATAAATATACAAAGACGGTATATACAAATATACAAAGAACATCAGACAAGTCCTGTAGTAAAGGATGATAAAAAAATGTATTAATCCCAGGTGGTTGCACATATAGACAAAGCCACATTCTTAACCAACATGAGGACTGACTAACAGCACCCAAGCTATCTACAAATGGTCTTCACTGAATGGCAAATTACTTTTTAATTTTAACAGATTCATATGTGACGATTTTATTCAGTGTCTCCCTCTCCCACACTACCTCCTCCCCTCGCCCCCTGTCTGTTGGTGTTCCTCAAGGCTCAGTTCTAGGACCCCTACTCTTTTCCATCTACACACTCGGCCTGGGACAGCTCATAGAATCCCATGGTTTGCAGTATCATCTCTACGCCAACGACACGCAGATCTACCTATCTGGACCTGACCTCACCTCCTTACTGACCAAAATCCCACAATGTCTGTCTGCTATTTCTGCTTTCTTCTCTGCTCGCTTTCTAAAATTGAACATGGACTAAACAGAATTCATCATCTTTCCCCCATCTCACTCTACCCCCCCACCAGACCTGTTCATCAACGTCAATGGCTGCTCACTTTCCCCAGTCCCGCATGCTCGGTGCCTCAGGGTGATCCTCGACTCTGCCCTCCTGCCGTCTCAAACTCAAAAATATTTCCTGGATCCGTGCATTCCTTGACCAAGAAACTACAAAAACACTAGTGCATGCTCTCATCATCTCCCGCCTCGACTACTGCAACCTCCTACTCTCTGGCCTCCCCTCTAGCACTCTGGCACCACTCCAATCCATCCTGCATTCTGCTGCCCGACTAATACACCTACAGTGGTGGCCAAAATTATTGGCACCCCTGCAATTCTGTCAGATAATACTCAGTTTCTTCCTGAAAATGATTGCAAACACAAATTCTTCATTTAATTTGTCTTCAATGAAAAACACAAAAAGAATTGACCTAAAGCCAAATTGGATATAATTCCACACCAAACCTAAAAAAGGGGGTGGACAAAAGTATTGGCACTGTTTGAAAAATCATGTGATGCTTCTCTAATTCGTGTAATCACCAGCACCTGTAACTTACCTGTGGCACCTAACAGGTGTTGGCAATAACTAAATGACACTTGCAGCCAGTTAACATGGATTAAAGTTGACTCAACCTCTGTCCCTGTGTCCTTGTGTGTACCACATTGACCATGGAGAAAAGAAAGAAGACCAAAGAACTGTCTGAGGACTTGAGAAACCAAATTGTGAGGAAGCATGAGCAATCTCAAGGCTACAAGTCCATCTCCAAAGACCTGAATGTTCCTGTGTCTAAAGTGCGCATTTTCCCAGCATTAGGCGATTGCTTACAGGGGCATTGTTGTGTGACTATGACTAAGATCCAGGAGGATCGAAACGTTGGGTATCTGTAACTGTATGGGTATTCATAAAAAAGTGTACATACAATTTGTTTATGACAGTGGCACATCTTCTTTTTCAAATGTGGGCACAAGAATAAAAACCTATTTTTTTGCATCGAATTCAGTTTTTGTGTGTGCGGTGATCCTATCTCTTTAGCTGATATTGGTACCTTTACAGTCCAAATTCACCAGCACCTTAACTACATGAACGGAGTGCACACCTTATTCTCTTAACTCTTCCATGTGCATGTCATCAAGAAGTTTAAAGCCCATGGCACTGTGGCTAACCTCCCAAAGATGTGGAAGAAAAGAAAAATTAACGACAGATTTCAACGCAAGATTGTGAGGATGGTGGATAAAAACCTCGACTAACATACAAACAAGTTCAAGCTGCCCCTGCAGTCCGAGGTACAACATGTCAACCCATACTATCTGTCGGCATCTGAATGAAAAGGACTGTATGGTAGGATACCCAGAAGACCCACTTCTTACCCCGAGACATAAAAAAGCCAGGCTGGAGTTTGCCAAAACTTATCTGTAGAAAGCCTAAAACGTTTTGGAAGAATGTTCTCTTGGTCAGAGAGACAAAAGTCGAGCTTTTTGGGAAAACTATCAAATAGAGTGTACAGGAAAAAAAAAGAGGCATTCAAAAGAAAAGAACATGGTCCCTACAGTCAAACATGGTGGAGTTCCCTGATGTTTTGGGTTGCTTTGCTGCCTCTGGCACTGGACTGCTTGACCGTGTGCATGGCATTATGAAGTCTGAAGACTACCAACAAAGTTTGAAGCATAATGTAGGGCCCAGTGTGAGAAGCTGGGTCTCCCTCAGAGGTCATGGGGCTTCCAGCAGGACAATGACCCAAAACACACTTCCAAAAGCACTCTAAAATGGTTTGAGAGAAAGCACTGGAGACTTCTAAGGTGGCCAGCAATGAGTCCAGACCTGAATCCCATAGAACACCTGTGGAGAGATCTCAAAATGGCAGTTTGGAGAAGGCACCCTTCAAATATCAGGGACCTGGAGCAGTTTGCCAAAGAAGAATGGTCTACAATTCCAGCAGAGCATTGTAAGAAACTCATTGATGGTTACCGGAAGCGGTTGTTCGCAGTTATTTTGCCTAAAGGTTGTGCAACCAGGTATTAGGCTGAGGGTGCCAATATTTTGTCTGGCCCATTTTTGGAGTTTTGTGTGAAATGATCAAGGATTTGATTTTTGCTTCATTCTCTTTTGTGTTTTTTTCTTGCAAGCAAATTAAATGAAGATAAAAATAGCAAATAATTTGTGATTGCAATCATTTTCAGGAAGACACTGAGTATTATCTGACAGAATTGCAGGGGTGCCAATACTTTTGGCCACCACTGTATCTCCCCATTATTCCCCAGCCTCTCCTCTCTGCCAAGCCCTTCATTGGCTTCCTATCGTCCAGAGGCTCCAGTTCAAAACCCTAACTATGACATACTATACAAAGCCTTCCACAACCTGTCTCCTCCATACATCTGTGACATGGTCTCCCGGTACACACCCACACGCAACCTTCGATCCTCTCAAGATCTCCTCTTACTCCCCTCTTATCTCGTCTTCCCACAACTGCATACAAAACTTCTGCCGTGCCTCTCCCATACTCTGGAACTCTCTACCCCAACACATCAGCTCGCGCCTACCATGGAAACCTGAAGACCTACCTCTTCTGACAAGCCTACAAACTGCAGTGATCCTCAGTCTACTGAACCACCGCACGACCAGCTCTACCCTCTCCTATTGTATCCTCACCCATCCCTGTAGACTGTGAGCCCTTGCGGGCAGGGTTCTCTCTCCTTCTGTACTTGTGTGTGCCTTGTATTGCTCACGTTTATTGTACTTGTCTATATCTTTTCACATGTAAAGCGCCATGGAATAAATGGCGCTATAAAAATGTATAATAATAATAATAATTTTATTGCACGTTTGTTACAGAATTCTACATCAAATGTCTACAGCAATTCACAGTAAGGCTGTGTGCACACGTTCAGGAATTTTTGCTTTTTTTAGCGTTTTTGCAGCAGTTTTCCGCTGCAAAATCGATTAGAATGCATTCTGCAATTTTATGCACATGTTGCGCTTTTTTTTGTGTGAAAAAAAAGCATCGTGGAAAAAAAAACGCAGCATGTTCATTAATTTTGCGGAATCGCGGCGATTCCGCCGCCATAGCAATGCATTGAACCGCTTACTTTCCGCATGTGGCTATATCCACCATGCGCAAAGTGAGCAGTTCATGTGGAGATGGTACCCAGGGACTGGAGGAGAGAAGACTCTCCTCCTGGCCCTGGGTATCATATCCATTGTAAGCTTTTCAGGGGATGTAGCTCCGGGATCGCCGTCTCGGGTAGATGGAGTGGCATAGACACAGTTCACTCACAGACAGCAATTCTGGTACAACTGGCCGCAACCAGCTTTATTGTAAGTCCACAGCAAACAAACATGAGCAAAACCAACTCATAAACCAAAATCCTAAGCCTCTCCGGCTTCTCACTACACACAGATAGTTTCCCTCACTATCAGGGCCCAGACTCTACCAGCCTGGCCCAACACAACACATATACTCAGTATTTACCAGCGTGTGGTTTCCCGGAGACTCCTGCAATGTCTGGAGTCACATCCAGACTGAGAGAGCTCAATGTCTGTGTTCTCAGCCACCTACTTCTGGCTGCCTAATTAAAACCTGAGTGGCTTCAGGTTTGAGCTGCAAGCCTGTACTGAATGCAAGGTGTAGTGAACTTTCTCCACCACTAGGTTTACAAAGCCATACATTTCCCTTATGCCAGTCAGCTAAGTACCTAGGCGAGATGTACACCCCATCCAATACATACCCCTTCACTGTCTCACACCATGTTAAAACAATCATTTTAAAATCTTAATATTCTCACCTTCCGGCGGCCCCCGCAGCTTTTCCGCTCCTCAGCGACTCTCCCGGCAACTCCCGTTCCCAGTGTTGCCTTGCGACAATGACCCCAGATGACGTAGCGGTCTCGCGTGATGCTACGTCATCTGGGATCATTGTCGCCAGGCATTACTGGGAACGGGAGTTGTCGGGAGCATCGCGAGGACCATGAAGGCTGCGGGGCCGCCGAAAGGTGAGAATATCACAATTTTTTTAAAATTATTTTAACATTATATCTTTTTACTATTGATGCGGCATAGGCAGCATCAATAGTAAAAAGTTGGTCACACTTGTCAAACACTATGTTTGACTAGTGTGACCAACCTTTCAATCAGTTTTCCAAGCGATGCTACAGATCGCTTGGAAAACGCTAGCATTCTACAAGCTAATTACGCTTGCAAAATGCTAGTTTTTAGCGGGAATACGCATACCAATAAAAATGCGTATTTCTCGTGGCAGGGAGGTGCGGGATTGCCTTGGAAATTTTCGCGGCAATTCCGAACGAGTGCACATAGCCTATAAGTCAAGTGTTGCTTTAAAAAAAATAAAAACATTTGTATTTTAAGAGATTCTTAAGTATATCAAATCTGTAATATGCTGTATACCTGTGATGGCTAACCTATGACATGTGTGTCAGAGGTGAAACACCGAGACCTTTTTGCTGACACGCAGCAAGCTGACAGCATCTGGAATGGGGCCAACTTAACTTCATCAGTAAAGGCTGTTAGTTAGGCAATGAAGCCAGAGTTCCCATCCACACTAAATTTAATGCGGATGCGGACTTGCACCCAGACAGCAGGGAACACTACAGTCATGGCCAAAAGTTTTGAGAATGACACAAATATTATATTTTCACATGATTTGCTGCCCTCTGGTTTTTATGTGTGTTTGACAGATGTTTTTTATCACAGACAGAAATATAATTGCAAACATATGAGTAACAAAAGCTTATATTGACAGCTAGAATGAGTTAATGCAGCAAGTCAATATTTGCAGTGTTGACCCTTCTTCTTCAGGACCTCTGCAATTCTCCCTGGCATGCTCTCAATCAACTTCTAGACCAAATCCTGACTGATAGCAGTCCATTCTTGCACAATCAATGCTTTCATTTTGTCAGAAGTTTTAGGTTTTTGTTTGTCCACCCGTCTCTTGATGATTGACCACAAGTTCTCAATGGGATTAAGATCTGGGGAGTTTCCAGGCCATGGACCCAAAATCTCTATGCTTTGTTCCCTGAGCCATTTAGTTATCACCTTTGCTTTATAGGCAAGGTGCTCCATCATGCTGGAAAAGGCATTGTTGATCGCCAAACTGCTCTTGGAGGGTTGGGAGAAGTTGCTCCTGGAGGACATTCTGGTACCATTCTTTATTCATGGCTGTGTTTTTAGGCAAGACTGTGAGAGAGCCGATTCCCTTGGCTGAGAAGCAACCCCACACATGAATGGTTTCAGGATGCTTAACAGTTGGCATGAGACAAGACTGGTGGTAGCGCTCACCTTGTCTTCTCCGAATGAGGTGTTTTCCTGATGTCCCAAACAATCGAAAAGGGGATTCATCAGAGAAAATAACTTTACCCCAGTCCTCAGCAGTCCACTGCCTGTACCCTTTGCAGAATATCAGTCTGTCCATGATGTTTTTTCTGGAGAGAAGTGGCTTCTTTGCTGCCCTCCTTGAGACCAGGCCTTGCTCCAAGAGTCTCCGCCTCACAGTGCGTGCAGATGCACTCACAGCTGCCTGCTGCCATTCCTGAGCAAGCTCTGCACTGCTGGTAGCCTGATCCCGCAGCTGAAACACTTTTAAGAGACGGTCCTGGCGCTTGCTGGTCTTTCTTGGGCGCCCTGAGCCTTTTTTGGCAACAATGGAACCTCTCTCCTTGAAGTTCTTGATGATGCGATAGATTGTTGACTGAGGTGCAATCTTTCTAGCTGCGATACTCTTCCCTGTTAGGCCATTTTTGTGCATTGCAATGATGACTGCACATGTTTCTTTAGAGATAACCATGGTTAACAGAAGAGAAACAATGATGCCAAGCACCAGCCTCCTTTTAAAGTGTCCAGTGGTGTCATTCTTACTTAATCATGACAGATTGATCTCCAGCCATGTCCTCATCAACACCCACACCTGTGTTAATGGAGCAATCACTGAAAAGAGGTTAGCTGATCCTTTTAAGGCAGGGCTGCAATGATGTTGAAATGTGTTTTGGGGGATAAAGTTCATTTTCTAGCCAAATATTGACTTTGCAAGTAATTGCTGTTAAGCTGATCACTCTTTATAACATTCTGGAGTATATGCAAATTGCCATTAGAAAAAGTGAAGCAGTAGACTTTGTAAAAATTTATATTTGTGTCATTCTCAAAACTTTTGGCCATGACTGTAGAACTGTGCCCCACAGTTGCCCTGTCAGCGGCAGATGGCTGGACTAAGGTCCATTCCAGTGACTACAGGTGGATAGGTGAGTGAGTCATATTTGGTGTGCGCTCCTTACACCCCGGCCACTATCCTAAAGGAGCTACCAAAATCTCACCCTGCTGCCAGTGTACTCACCACAGTTACCACTCAGCAGTACTGGGGGAAGAAAACACCCCATCAGAGACAGTTAACCCTGCCAAGACCTCACTGTTCTGCCACTGTACCCCAACACAGTTACTGCTCAACAATTCTGGGCAAGGCAACACCTCATCCGAGACCGAGACTCTAGTTAACGCTTAATTGCCTGCAGGGCTGTCTATCTCCTGTCACGGCTCCCCTGATGTAGAACCCAAAAAATAAAAAGCAAGATTAAATAAAGGAAGTGGTAGTAGTAGTAGCCAACCTTTTCAAGAGATATGGACCGAGATATATGATATTATCGACAGAAACAGCAGATTATTTTGCGTACTGTGTAACCAAACCGTAGAAATCAGAACGTGGAATTTATATAGACATTTTGAAACTAATTCTTTCCAGCTACTGAAAAAGTAAGGATGAAAGGAAGGAGAATACATTTCCAGGCAGCTACACCTCTAAGAGTCATATAAAATTCTATCATTAAGGCCCCTTTCACACGTCCGTGTCTTCGATGCGTGTGGTGACAGTTTTCACTATACCGGAGACAAGTACACACGTAAAGCCATTCAAATGAATGGGTCTATGTAGACGTCAGTGTGTGTTTTCACGGACCGTGTGCAAAACACGCAGACATGCCTGTTTTCACACGGACCGGAAAACGTGCCGCAAACGTGCACATGGAGAACAGTGTACACTGTCCTACGTGTGCACGGACGGCCACCGGGGAAGTAGCGGCTCCTGTAAGCCGCTGTCCCTCTGCGGTTGAAGCCGACTGTCATTCTCACTGCTCTGCCTGCGAGTAGAGGAGAACGATGAGCGGTATATTAATATACCGCTCATCGTTCCCCTCTGCTAACAGAGCAGGGAGAATGATGACTGCCAGCTTCAGCACCAGCTGCCGGGGGTCAGCGGCTTACAGTAGCCCTACTTCCCCGGCGGCCGTCCGTGTGTACGTGTGGTACTGATGTGGCACAGGTTACCACATGTGTGCCACACGTAGTACACACATGGACACAATATCTCCGGTACCATTTTTTTTGTGATGAAAGGGGCCTAAATTTGTAAGAGGCTGTTTTCACCTTCCTGACCAGGCCAATTTTTACAATTCTTATCACTGTCACTTTATGAGGTCATAACTCTGGAGCGTTTCAATGGATCCCACTGATTCTGAGAATGTTTTCTCGTGACATATTGTACTTCATGATAGTGGTAAAATTTCTTTGATATGACTTGCATTTATTTGTGAAAAAAGGAAATTTGGCAAAAATTTTGCAATTTTCAAATTTTTTATTTTTATGCCCTTAAATCAGTCATATTGCACAAAATAGTTAATAAATAATATTTACCACATGTCTACTTTACATCAGCACAATTTTTGAAACAGAATTTTTTTGGTAGGAAGTTATAAGGGTTAAAAATTGACCATCGATTTCTCATTTTTACAACAAAATTTGCAAAACCATTTTTTTTTAGGGACCACCTCACATTTGAAGTGACTTTGAGGGGTCTATATGACAGAAAATACCCAAAAGTGATACCAATCTAAAGACTGCACCCCTCAAGGTACTCAAAATAACATTCAAGAAGTTTATTAACCTTTCAGGTGATTCACAGGAATTTTTGGAATGTGGAAGGAAAAAATAAACATTTACTTTTCTGTTTCAAAAATTTTCTTTTAGACTTAATTTTTTTTACTTTTTCAAGGGTAAAAGGAGAAAATGGACCATACAATTTGTTGTGCAATTTCTCCTGGGCATGCCGATACCCCATATATGTGGAAAATCTACTGTTTGGGCACACGGCAGGGCTTGGAAGGGAAGGAGCTCTATTTTGCTTTTTGAATGTACAATTTGCTGGCATAATTAGCAGATGCCATGTAATGTTTGAAGAGCCTTTGATGTGCCTAAACAGTGGAAACCCTCAACAAGTGGCACTATTTTGGAAACTAGACCCCTTAGGGAACTTTTCTAGATGTTTATTGAGCACCTTGAATCCACAGGTGCTTCACAAAAGTTTATTACACAGTGGTGAAATAAAAAAAAAATCAAATTTTTCACAGATAAATCTTTTTTAGCTACACATTTTGCATTTTCATAAGATTAACAGTAGAAATAGTACATTTATCTGTAGTAGTACATATAAAGTCATAGTAAAAAACATCATGGTGGTAGTCATAAAAAAGCTTATCACCGAGACACATGTGCCTCATGGCAGTAATGTACAATAATCCGAATACCAAAGCAAGTGCAGTTCAAATATAGGTATACTGTCATTATGCACATGGTATCAGAGACCAGACCATGTAAAACCTGCTACACAGTATAGTCTCAAAGTATCATGGTGATATGGCAGGTCAGACAAACTAATACAATTATGCACATAAGTGCTTACCCATGCTGTAAATGTGAATATGCCGAGGAGCCAGGCACGATCCCAACACGCGTTTCGCATTAGCTTTTACAGAAGTTTATAACATTAAGCCGTGAAAATAAAAAATCAAATTTTTCCCACAAAAATCTTATGCTTATGTGCAAATGTACCTTATAAGGTTTACTGACATGCTGCATAAGAAGAAGGTAGCGGTGAAATGCGTGTCGGGATGAGCAGGGGCGTACATAGAAATCATGGGGCCCCATAGCAAAAGTCTGAATGGGCCCCCCCCCAAAAAAAAAAGCCAGAGCCATTGTAAATGTAAAGTGCCAGCACAGTGAGGAGACACATTTAACAAAAAATATGTATTATGCCCCCATAAATGCTCCATAGATAATGCCCCCATAGATGCTCCATAGATAATGCCCCCATAGATGCATCATGCTCCATAGATAATGCCCCCATAGATGCTCCATAGATTTTACCCCATAGTATAGGTCCCTTATACTGCCGCAGCTGCTGAAACCAAAAAAGAAAAGACATATGTGTGGCCCAGCTGCGCTTGGTACACATGTTCCCAGGAGTATGTACAAAAAGGTAATTGCAAAACCTGATATTCAATCACATCTCACACTTCCCTAGGAGCCACCAGAGGGAGCCCCTTAGATTCAGGCATTTAGGGGCGTGGAGAAATGCAGCAGTAGGCATTCTAGCCAGACAGCTATGCTAGTTGTTGGTTGTACCTCAGACAGATCAGTTCTCCTCAGGACACCAGAGTGAGAGGATTCCTGTCAGAGCTCAGTCTGAGCTAGAGAGAGGAGAGACAGAGACGGAGATTTCCTGTCAGATGAGACAGAGGAGGAAAGATTGCAAGCTGTTATCTCAGAACATCTTGATTGCTAGTACCCTATGTATGTGGAAGTGACTCTCGGAGCAAGCGTGTATTCAGTCTGACGGAACGTCCTGAGAGCTGCTCTGGACAGAGTCTTTGAGGGAAAGAAGGAAGGGGACTACAGTTTGCAGAACATCGAGTGAACTGAGAACAGTCAGTGAGCTGAAAGGAAGAAAGCTGACAACTACAACTACTGCTGCCTGTGCTCCTATTAAGGTGTGTGTAGGACGACAGGCGAGTGGTGACCAAAGGAAAGAGTGATATAGGTGACATAGCATCTTCACTCGACTAAACCGGACACCGGGTCCGAAGTATTGCTAGCACCTTTACGGCTAGTGAGAGAAAACCGGAATCCCTGCTGGACTTCAAGTCGCAGAGGGTAGCCCTAAGTGCCGATACGTAACCGGGGTCAGGAAGGACAACAGTCTAGCAGGACCCTGCACAAAAGACTAGTTCTATCCAACAGAAGACTTCCACCTCAATGTTGGCCGGGCGAAGCTGTCATATTCAGAGTTAAACCTGACTTCACGCAGGTTAGGACTCAGATACACATTAAAGGGAAAGGAGGCCTTAAACCTACTTGGTGATTACCTGGATGTGCATTCTCCACCCTGAGCAGCTTCCCGGGACATACCTGCAACCTTCATCAGTAAAGGTATGGAAAGAGATTGAATTGTGTGTGATTGCTTTATTGCCTGCACCCTGCACCATCATAGACTTCGAGGGAAAAGTCTCACCTGTGGGAGACTTAATATCCAGCTGCCCCATAACATCCCCTCAGAAGATTCATCTTGGTCAAATTGATCAGAAACCACAGGTGGCGTCACAAACTACTTCTACAATTCCCCTGTAAATATTTCCCCCTTTGAATGAGCGCCCAGGGCAACGGACCGAGCTGAGCTACTTGTGACATTCCCCATAGACTTCCATGGGCTCAGTGCCGAGTACCCCATAACCCTGGTACCGTGTGCGACTCACATACTCACCTCCCGGCACCTGTGATATTTACCTGTCACCCGGTGCACCGCTGACCGCCGCTGTCTTCTGGGTCCTCCGCAGTGAATGCTCAGGCAGAGGGCGCGGCGCGCACAAACTACGTCATCGCGCCCTCTGCCTGAACATTCACAGCAAGAGAGGATGCGAGCACACAGCAGCGCAGCGGTGGAACGGGACAGGTAAATATCCCTTATACTCACCTCCTCCTGGCGCGGTCTCTGCCCTGCTCTTCTCCCGCGGTCTCCGGCTCCTGTGTTCAGGGTCAGGTGGTACCGCTCATTAAAGTCATGAATATGCACATATTCATGACTTTAATGAGCGGTACCACGTGACCGCTGAACACAGGCGCCGGAGACCGCGGGAGAAGAGCAGGGCAGAGACCGCGCCAGGAGGAGGTGAGTATAAAGCACACAGCTGCGCTTCGCCTCCCTCGCCTCCCCCTGCCCTGGTAGTACTGTGTCAGCACAGCTGCCAAACCGCAGCGGCCGTCGCGGGCCCCCTCACCTGTCCGGGCCCCATAGCAGCTGCGTGGTCTGCTACAATTGACGGTACGCCACTGGGGATGAGGGAATGCTGTGGCAGTCATCATCTCCTGGAAACTACCAATACACTCCACAAGGTATTTTGACACATTAGCACTTTATGGATACTTAACCCCTTAACAGCTGCCGATATGCCTTTTAACAGTGGCAGTTAAGGTTACTTATTCCTCAGCGCCGCTTTTTAACTGCACTGAGAAATAAGGTTATAGCACCCCCAGCATCGGAAAATCTCTGAGGTCTCGGCTACCGGGGGTAGCTGAGACCCGAGAGAACCATGATTTGGGTTAGTTTTTACCATCCCAAGTGTTGCAATCGCCGTTATTCATGGAATAACGGCAACAGTAAAAGGAAAAAAAAGTCTGTATTCCCTGTTATTTCTCTCTTCTCTGTTATGATCTAGCACAGCAGAGGAGAGAGAAATGGGGTCCCCCGAGACCCCCCTGTACGTCCAGTGTCCCCGGTCCCTCTGACTCTGTCCCCCTGCCCTCGGTGTCTTCTTCCGGGAAGAAAATGGGCGCATGCGCAATGCGCCCACCGAGATCTGCAAGCCGACACCCGGCAACAATAGGAGATTTTTCCTATTGGTTTATTTTGATCATCGTGATAGACACTATCACAGTGATCAAAATAAAAAAAATAGTAAATCAAACCTCCTTTGTCACCCCTTAGGTAAAAAGAATAAAATACAAAAATGCATTTTTTTCCATTTTTCCATTAGGGTTAGGGTTGGGGTTAGAGCTAGAGTTGGGGCTAGGGTTGTGTTGGGGTTAGGGTTGTGGTGTTGGGGTTAGGGTTGTGGTTAGGGCTGTGTTAGGGTTGGAGTTAGAATTGGGGGATTTCCACTATTTAGGTACATCAGGGGGTCTCCAAACGTGACATGGTGCCATTGATTCCAGACAATTTTGTGTTCATAAAGTCAAACGGTGCTCCCTCTCTTCTGAGCCCTGCCATGCGTCCAGTGGCTTTCCCCCACATACAGGGTATCGGCGTACTCAGGAGAAATTGCACAGCAAATTTTGTGGTCCATTTTATCCTGATACCCTTGTGAAAATTAAAAAGTTTGGTTCCAAAGCAAATTTTTTGTGAAAAAAGTAAAAGTTCATTTTTCCCTTCCACATTGCTTTAGTTCTCGTGAAGCAACTCTAGGTTTAATAAACTTCTTGAATATGGTTTTGCGAACCTTGAGGGGTACAGTTTTTAGAATGGTGTCACTTTTGGGTATTTTCTATTATATTGACCCCTCAAACTGTTATGAACTGCTACAAGCACTAAGGAAAGATGGGAACTCTGTCCCTACAATAAAACTGAGCTTGATCCCTACGATGTAACGGGGAACCTGATCCTGCGACCAGACCCGCTAAAGTCCTCAGCTAGTCTGAACGAAGACCTATAGTTGCGAGGAAGGAATCCCTACAAGATCTAGGGACTGGGAGAAAAGGTGGACACTCCTAACAGAAATTGTAGCAGGGAAAATTAAACAGAAAACAAATTACTACGAGATCCTAAGATTAAGCAAAACTGACAGAGTAAGGCACCTAAGCACCCGGCTAGCTTAAGAGTAGATAATACAATGAAGTCCAGCAAAGCCAGAAGGGCGGAGCCAGACTAAATAGGGAAAAAAGGTCATGTGACCAGCAAACTGAAACAAAATCTAACAAGAGGGTTCTAACAGTACCCTCCCTTCTAAGAGGATCCTCCGGATCCCCTAGGACTTAGGCTTATCCGGAAACCTCTTGTGAAACGCTCTGACAAGTCTAGACGCAGAAACATCATCCGCCCTCACCCATGAGTTATCCTCGGGTCCATAACCCTTCCAAGCGACGAGGTACTGCAAACCCCCTCTATACCGTCTAGAATTTAGGATGCGGGAAATCTCATATTGCCCGTCCTCCACCACCAGGGGAACAGTGGTCGAGACGTCTCCATCTGAGACCTCAGCTTTTTTCAAGAGAGAAACATGAAACACCGGATTAATCTTCCAGGAGGTGGGAAGCTCCAACTTAACAGCAGATTGGTTAATAACCTGAAGCACCTTAAAGGGCCCTACAAACTTGGGACCCAATTTCTTAGACGAATCCTCAAGGCAGATTCTTAGAGGACAACCAGACCATGTCACCAATAGCAAACAAAACCTCTTGTCGTTTTCTATCAAAATACACTTTGGATCTTTTGTTAGCCTCCTGAAGATTACCACGCACATCAGTCCAAACTCTCTCCAACACGCCAGAAAAATTCTCCTCTTCAGGTACAGCCGATCCCAACTTGGAAAATGACCCAAACGACGGATGTCTCCCAGTACAACAAAAAAAAGACGAACAACCAGCAGAAGCGGATGTATGATTGTTAAGAGCAAATTCAGCAAGTGGCAGAAACTCAGACCACCCCTCTTGATTATCAGTCACAAAACAACGCAAGAACTGCTCAACATCCTGGTTTTTCCTTTCTGTCTGGCCATTAGACTCAGGATGATATCCGGATGAAAACGACAAATGAACTCCCAACCTGTCACAAAAGGCGCGCCAAAAACGAGCCACAAACTGAGGTCCCCTATCAGAAACAATGTCAGTAGGAACACCATGTAGTCTGACTATTTCCTTGACAAAGGCCTTAGCGAGAGTCTTAGCGCAGGGCAATTTGATGAAAGGAACCAAGTGACACATCTTGCTAAAACGGTCCACGACCACCCAGATGACAGTGAAACCCTCAGAGGGGGGAAGGTCAGTAATAAAGTCCATAGCCAAATGTGTCCAAGGTGCACTAGGGACCTCCAGAGGGCAAAGCAACCCTGCAGCAGGAGTATGAGAAGACTTAGATCTAGCACACACAGTGCATTGATGCACCCACTTAATGACTTCCTTCTGCCATCCAGGCCACCAAAAGCTGCGACCCACAAGTCTCTTGGTCTCAGAGATTCCAGGATGACCTGCCAACCGAGAGTCATGACATTCAACAAACAAATCTCTCCTCAGGTACCAGGCACAAACAACCTCCATGCGGCGTGTTAGATGGGGCATTCTCCTGTGCTTTAAGAATCTCATCTTCCAACACGGAGTCCAAAACCGCAATAACAACCCCCTCTTGCAAAATGTTTTCCTCCTCCTCAGTACCCACCATAGGAGAAAAGCTGCGAGACAAAGCATCAGCTTTAACAATTTTAGTACCTGGGATGTAAGAACGGTAAAATTAAAGCGTGAGAAAAACAGTGCCCACCTAGCCTGACGGGCATTCAAGCGTTTGGCAGCATCAAGGTAGATCAGATTTTTATGATCGGTGAAGACTTGAACGGGAAATTCCGCTCCCTCCAAAAAATGACACCAGTGTTCAAATGCAAGTTTAATTGCCAACAATTCCCGATTACCGATATCATAATTTAGTTCAGACTCAGAAAATTTCTTTGAAAAAAAAGCACAGGGATGTACTCCATCCGTCTTTTTCTGAGACAACACCGCGCCGACCCCCACTGAAGAAGCATCAACCTCAACCAAAAATGATTTAGTCACATCAGGCTGCGTAAGGATGGGAGCAGAGCTGAACCTCTCCTTTAGCAACACAAAAGCCTCAATGGCCTCAGTAGTCCACTGAACCGCATCAGCACCTTTCCTGGTGAGATCGGTCAGAGGTTTGGCAATCACAGAAAATTTTTTTATGAATTTTCTATAATAATTGTCGAACCCCAAAAACCTCTGTATTGATTTCACACCAATAGGTCTAGGCCAATCCTGCACAGCTTGCACTTTCACAGGGTCCATCTCAAAACCTTCACTGGAGACAATGTAGCCCAAAAAACTAAGTCTCTGTACAGCGAACTCACATTTTTCTAGTTTGGCAAAAAGTGAATTATCACTCAGTAACTGTAATACTTCACGCACACTCCTCCAATGAGACTCCAAATCCGGTGAATAAATCAAAATGTCATCCAAATACACAACCACACTTCTGCCGATCAAAGGTCTAAGGATGTCATTAATAAGATTCTGAAAAATGCCGAGCACTGGAAAGTCCAAAAGGCATGACCAGATTCTCAAAATGACCCAGTGGAGTGTTAAACACAGTCTTCCATTCATCCCCCTCCTTCATGCGCAACAAATTGTATGCCCCTCGAAGATCAATTTTCGAGAACCACTTGGCCCCACTAACTGATTAAACAAATCAGGAATCAATGGCAGTGGGTAAGGATTGCGTATAGTAATCTTATTAATCTCACGAAAGTCTAGACAAGGCCGTAAACCGCCGTCCTTTTTTTTAACAAAAAAAATCCAACCGCCACAGGAGATTTGGAAGGCCTAATGTGACCGCGGCCAAGCTTGTCTGTATGTATTCCCCAAAGCCTTTCTCTCAGGAATAGTCAAATTAAATAAACGACTTTTAGGAAGAGTCGCTCCAGGGACAAATTTAATTGCACAATCATATTCTCTATGAGGAGGCAATACCTGTGATTCTTTATCAGAAAAAACTTTCCAAAAATCCTGAATAGGTACAGGTAACTCCCCCTTAACTACAGCAGCAATACGCCCGTTACAACACTTGTCATAACACTTAGGACTCCAGGACTTAATTTCATTGGTAGACCAATCAGTACCGGATTGTGCAATTTTAACCAGGGTAACCCCAAAATCACCGGTGAGGGCAAATATTCAAAACTACCAAATCCAAATTCTCTTGATGAACACCATTAATAGTAAGAGGAAATTCACAGATATGGTGAGTAACATTTTTCAAGGGAGAGCCATCCACAGACACCACATTAATAGGAGAAGACAGAAGTTTGGGTTTTAATTTTAGATTCTCCAAAAAATTTCCCATCAATCACATTGAGAGTTGAACCACAATCCACAAATACCCGAAACTCCATTAATTCCTCCTCACCAGCAGTGGTAGCAGAAAGAAAGACACCTTTATTGTTTAAACAAGCTATGCGGGCGACACTGACCTCATTTTTTTTTCTCTTTATTCATTCGAAGCGCACAGTTCTTAATGAAATGCTCAGATTTACCACAGTAGAAACACAAACCTTGAGCAAATCTGCGTTCTTTTTCCCGAGAGTGAGGTGCCATTGCTCCAATTTCCATCGGCTCTGCAATGTCAGTACATTCCTTCTCCAAACCTGGAGCTGACAAAGCAGACTTACTCTCATTAACCCTTGCACGCAGTCTCCTATCCACCCGTATGGCCAATTGCATAGCCTCTTGCAAGTTACCAGGTATAGGATAAGCAATCAGCAAATCTTTAACCCTTTCACTTAATCCTGCAAGAAATAAACTTTTCAAAGCTGAATCGTTCCAGCCCACCTGGGTGGACCACCTACGGAAGTGAGTACAATATTTTTCCACATTACCCGATCCCTGTCTCAAACGTCTCAACTCTGTCTCAGCTGATGAAACACGATCCGGATCGTCATACAACAACCCCAAAGCAGAAAAAAAACCATCCACTGATCCAAAGCATGGATCACTAGGCTGCAGAGAAAAGGCCCAGTCCTGAGGTTCTTTGCGCAAAAGTGACATTATAAACCCTATGCGCTGTGATTCATCACCAGAGGATCTGGGTCTCAAACGAAAATACAACAAGCAAGCATTTTAAAAGAAAAAAAATCTTGTTGTTCACCAAAAATAAATCAGGCAAACTTACCTTTGGCTCCACGAAATGTGCTCCAGAACAACTACTCACGTGTCGCTGGATTTCAGCCACCTCCAGAGAGAGACCCTGCAGGCGTTCAGCCAAATCCCGAACCGACACCATGATGAAAACAGAAAATCTTTCCTTAGAGATTTTTTTTTTTTTTTTTTTTATTTCTTGGCTGGACTTACTGTTATGAACTGCTACAAGCACTAAGGAAAGATGGGAACTCTGTCCCTACAATAAAACTGAGCTTGATCCCTACGATGTAACGGGGAACCTGATCCTGCGACCAGACCCGCTAAAGTCCCCAGCTAGTCTGAACGAAGACCTATAGTTGCGAGGAAGGAATCCCTACAAGATCTAGGGACTGGGAGAAAAGGTGGACACCTCCTAACAGAAATTGTAGCAGGGAAAATTAAACAGAAAAAAAATTACTACGAGATCCTAAGATTAAGCAAAACTGACAGAGTAAGGCACCTAAGCACCCGGCTAGCTTAAGAGTAGATAATACAATGAAGTCCAGCAAAGCCAGAAGGGCGGAGCCAGACTAAATAGGGAAAAAAGGTCATGTGACCAGCAAACTGAAACAAAATCTAACAAGAGGGTTCTAACACAAACTCACTTCAAATGTCATGTGGTCCATAGAAAAAATGTTTTTGTGAATTTTGTTGGAGAAATTAGAAATTGCTGGTCAACTTTTAACCCCTTTTAACGTCCTAACAAAAAATAATGTTATGCTGATGTAAAGTAGACATGTGGGAAATGTTATTTATTAACTATTTTGTGTGATATGACTCTCTGATTAAGGGCACAAAAATTAAAAGTTTTAAAAATTGCAAAATTTTAAAAATTTTTGACAAATTTCAGTTTTTTCATAAATAAACGCAAGTCATATCCAACAAATGTTACCACAAGCATGAAGTACAATATGTTAAGAAAAAACAATCTCAGACTGTAAATTCTAGATTTATAACCTCATAAAGTGAAAGTGGTCAGAATTGTAAAAATTGACTTGGTTATTAAGTACAAAATTGTCTCTGTCATAAGGGGTTAAAAAACTCTCTACCCCTTATTACTTACCTGCAATATTGTCCTTAATGGATTTGGTATCCTACTAACAATTCATTAACCTGCACTTATACTTTACATATGAAAACATATTAGTCAATCTTATACAGTACATTTGCACATAAGCACTTTATACATACTTTATATATAGACTAAATTGTACCTAAAACTGATACTTGCATAAAATACACTAACATAATTTATATGTACAATAAGGTTTCAGTTTGTCCCCCTATTAACCTCCCTTTCAACCTACATCCACTCTTTGGGATTAATGGTTATTGTATCCTCTCTATTATTTTGACCATCATACTGTATAATACAATATATAATCTATGTGGTGTTTCCACTCATTCTGAAAATATAATTGCAATTGGAAATAGAGATTCACATTGGTATTCGAGCTTTTTTCTTCACAAAAATTTATTGATTCTCCCTGTATATTTTTCCATCCCCCTTCAGTGTCCCCTACATTACATTTTCTGCTTAATTTTTTGTTTTTATAACAAATTTTGGAATAATAAAATTGATTTTATGATGGATCTCTTCTTTAAACAGGACCCTTTTTTTTCGACTTGAAGGCTGCAGTTCACATTGTATTTCATACATTGCTGTTTGAGGGAACGCAGCTCCCACAAAGCAGTACATGTACAGCGCATATCAGGAACGGGTTAACATCTGCAAGTTTTAGCATTGCTCACTCCATAGCTCAGCATGGAAAAGCCCCAAGTGAAGGAGAATTTATTAAAGAAAGTCTTCAAAGATGTGGACCAGTTCTATTTCACAATATGCAGAATACAGTCATGGCCAAAAGTTTTGAGAATGACACAAATATTAATTTTTACAAAGTCTACTGCTTCACTTTTCTAATGGCAATTTGCATATACTCCAGAATGTTATAAAGAGTGATCAGCTTAACAGCAATTACTTGCAAAGTCAATATTTGGCTAGAAAATTAACTTTATCCCCCAAAACACATTTCAGCATCATTGTAGCCCTGCCTTAAAAGGACCAGCTAACCTCTTTTCAGTGATTGCTCCATTAACACAGGTGTGGGTGTGATGAGGACATGGGCTGGAGATCAATCTGTCATGATTAAGTAAGAATGACACCACTGGACACTTTTAAAAGGAGGCTGGTGCTTGGCATCATTGTTTCTCTTCTGTTAACCATGGTTATCTCGAAAGAAACACGTGCAGTCATCATTGCAATGCACAAAAATGGCCTAACAGGGAAGAGTATCGCAGCTAGAAAGATTGCACCTCAGTCAACAATCTATCGCATCATCAAGAACTTCAAGGAGAGAGGTTCCATTGTTGCCAAAAAGGCTTCAGGGTGCCCAAGAAAGACCAGCACGCGCCAGGACGTCTCTTAAAAGTGTTTCAGCTGCGGGATCGGGCTACCAGCAGTGCAGAGCTGCTCAGGAATGGCAGCAGGCAGGTGTGAGTGCATCTGCACGCACTGTGAGGCGGAGACTCTTGGAGCAAGGCCTGGTCTCAAGGAGGGCAGCAAAGAAGCCACTTCTCTCCAGAAAAAACATCATGGACAGACTGATATTATTCAAAAGGTACAGGCAGTGGACTGCTGAGGACTGGGGTAAAGTTATTTTCTCTGATGAATCCCCTTTTCGATTGTTTGGGACATCAGGAAAACGCCTCATTCGGAGAAGACAAGGTGAGCGCTACCACCAGTCTTGTCTCATGCCAACTGTTAAGCATCCTGAAACCATTCATGTGTGGGGTTGCTTCTCAGCCAAGGGAATCGGCTCTCTCGCAGTCTTGCCTAAAAACACAGCCATGAATAAAGAATGGTACCAGAATGTCCTCCAAGAGCAACTTCTCCCAACCCTCCAAGAGCAGTTTGGCGATCAACAATGCCTTTTTTCAGCATGATGGAGCACCTTGCCATAAAGCAAAGGTGATAAACTAAATGGCTCAGGGAACAAAACATAGAGATTTTGGGTCCATGGCCTGGAAACTCCCAGATCTTAATCCCATTGAGAACTTGTGGTCAATCATCAAGAGACGGGTGGACAAACAAAAACCTACAAATTCTGACAAAGTGAAAGCATTGATTGTGCAAGAATGGACTGCTATCAGTCAGGATTTGGTCCAGAAGTTGATTGAGAGCATACCAGTGAGAATTGCAGAGGTCCTGAAGAAGAAGGGTCAACACTGCAAATATTGACTTGCTGCATTAACTCATTCTAACTGTCAATATAAGCTTTTGTTACTCATATGTTTGCAGTTATTATATTTCTGTCTGTGATAAAAACATCTGTCAAACACACATAAAAACCAGAGGGCAGCAGATCATGTGAAAATATAATATTTGTGTCATTCTCAAAACTTTTGGCCATGACTGTAAATATGCACTTATTTAGCAAATATCTTGAGTTACCACTCAGTAGAAATGTCATCAAAGACAGAATAATGAAACTGAACACAAACATAAAGCATCAATTAAAAGATCTAAATATTTTTAGACCTCTCTTCATGAAACTACTGATGTCTCATCAAATGCTTGGTTGACCATTATTGGTCGATATTCTGGTGTTCTCACAGAGAAAGCTGTATAAAATTAGAATCAGTACCAATAAGTACATCAGGAAGCTAAATATGTAAGTTTTGCCATAAAAACATTCCGTGACCTAAGCATTGATATCGCTAAAGTTGCGTGAGTGATGACAGATGGGACACCTAATATGGTGGGAAAAATGGGATTTGTAAAATTGTATATGGAAGCTATTGGACATCCCCTTGTGCCTTGTATATTGTATTATCCATCAGGAGGTGTTATGTGCCAAGGCAGGATTCATAGAGTTAAACGACTTGACTTAATGTCAGTTGTAACAAAAATAATGAATTTAATAGTTGCTCAACCCCTTCACAAGTGAGAATTTCTGCACTAGGTTTCTGTCCTGATGAAGAGGTCCTGTGTGGCCTCAAAACGCTTTGACTCTGTTAACCTATTCAATAAATCATATCAATATATCCCGTTGGATATACTGTGGATTCATCATTGGCAGCACATTGTTTTAATTCAATTTGGTCCTTTCAAGACCGGTGACCATGCATCAGCCGTGTGATAATTATATATGCGAGATACATGTTGCTTTGTTGCAACCATACTAGATGAGTGGATTCCCTTCCTTCACACCTCATTTTTTTATCGGTAAAGAAGCTATTGTGCTCTCTTTTTTTCCAGTTTTCGCTACTCCAGTTTGTAGCAATTAAGGTATTTCTTGAGGTTAAGGATCTGGAAAACGTTCCTCACTCAATGATCATAAGTGGGTCATATTTTAACCCTTCATGACCCAGCCTATTTTGACCTTAAAGACCTTTCCATTTTTTGCAATTCTGACCAGTGTCCCTTTATGAGGTAATAATCAGGAACGCTTCAATGGATCCTAGCAATTCTGAGATTGTTTTTTCGTGACATATTGGGCTTCATGTTAGTGGTAAAATTAGGTTGATATTTTTTGCGTTTATTTGTGAAAAAAATGGAAATTTGGCGAAAATTTAGAAAATTTTGCAATTTTCAAATTTGAATTTTTATTCTGTTAAACCAGAGAGTTATGTGACACAAATAGTTAATAAATAACATTTCCCACATGTCTACTTTACATCAGCACAATTTGGAAACAAATTTTTTTTTGTTAGGAAGTTATAAGGGTTAAAAGTTGACCAGCGATTTCTCATTTTTACAACAAAATTTACAAAACCATTTTTTTAGGGACCACCTCACATTTGAAGTTACTTTGAGGGCTCTATATAGCAGAAAACACCCAAAAGTGCACCATTCTAAAAACTGCACCCCTCAAGCTACTCAAAACCACATTCAAGAAGATTATTAACCCTTCAGGTGCTTCACAGGAATTAAAGCAACCTGGAAGGAAAAAATGGACATTTAATTTTTCCAACAAAAATGTTCTTTTAGCATCAATTTTTTCATTTTTACATGGGCATCAGGATAAAATGGATCCTAAAATTTGCTGGGCAATTTCTCCTGAGTACACCGATAACTCATATGTGGTCATAAACCACTGTTTGGGTGCACGCAGGGCCCAGAAGGGAAGGAGCGCCATTGACTTTTTGAAATGGAAAATTAGCTCCAATCGTTAGCGGACAAACATGACGCATTTGGAGAGCCCCTGTGTGCCTAAACAGTGAAAAAAAACCACAAGTGACACCATTTTTGAAACTAGACCCCTTAAGGAACTTATCTAGATGTGTTATGAGCACTCTGAACCTCCAAGTGCTTCACAAAAGTTTATTATGCCAAATTGTCTCTTCAGAGAGGAAGAGAGCTAGAACTCTAGTGCCACCTTTTGTAAGGTAGCAATCCTACAAGTCAATGTCGACCTTTAACGAGCCTTATAACATGACCTAGAGGTCTGACGCCTCTCACACAGCCAAACCAGATCTCCGCTTTGCACTGACGAGGGGCTGAACCCGAAACACAGTGTCTGCAAATTGAGATTCTGGTTTGGCTATTATCCTAGTCATGTTATAAGGCTCGTTAAAGGGTCGACATTGACTTGTAGGTTGCTACCCTTACAAAAGGTGGCACTAGAGTTCTAGCTCTCTTCCTCTCTGAAGAGACAATTTGCATAATTAGCATATTTCCTCAGAGGAGAATTGCGGCTTTAGTCTCCTCATCTGCATGCTTAGCATGTTGATCTCCGCAAGTGACGATATTCTTGACAATGGTCTGACGCCTCTCACACAGCCAAACCAGATCTCCGCTTTGCACTGACGAGGGCTGAACCCCGAAACCAGTGTCTGCAAATTGAGATTCTGGTTTGGCTATTATCCTAGGTCATGTTATAGGTCGTTAAAGGGTGACATTGACTTGTAGGTTGCTACCTTACAAAGGTGGGACTAGAGTTCTAGCTCTCTTCCTCTGAGGAGAAATTTAATTTAGCATATTTCCCAGAGGGTTGCGGCTTTAAGTCTCCCATCTGCATGCTTAGCATGTTGATCTCCGCAAGGAGTGACGATATTTCTTGGGCAATGGCTGAGCCTCTCACACAGCCCAAACCAGATCTCCGCTTTGCACTGACGAGGGGCTGAACCCCAAACCGGTGTCCAAATTGATTCTGGTTGGTTTATCTAGGTCCTGTTAAAGGCTCGTTAAGGTCGACATTACTTGTGGTCTACCTTACAAAAGGGGCAAGAGTTCTAGCTTTCTTCTGAAGAAAATTGATAATTACATATTTCAAAGGAGCTTGGGTTAGTTCTCATCCATGTTGCATGTTATCTCCTAAGAGTGACGATATTTCTTGACAATGTCTGACCTCACACAGCCAAACCAGATCCGTTTGCATGAGAGGGGTGACCCAACACAGTTCTGAATTGAATTGGTTTGGTATTATCCGGTCATGTTATAAGGCTCGTTAAAGGGTCGACATTGACTTGTAGATTGCTACCTTACAAAAGGTGGCACTAGAGTTCTAGCTCTCTTCCTCTCTGAAGAGACAATTTGCATAATTAGCATATTTCCCAGAGGAGCATTGCGGCTTTAAGTCTCCTCATCTGCATGCTTAGCATGTTGATCTCCGCAAGGAGTGACGATATTTCTTGGACAACAAAAGTTTATAACGCAGAGCAGTGAAAATAAAAGAATCATTTTTTTCCTTTTTATTTTCACAAGGATAACAGGAGAAATTGGACCACAAAAGTTGTTGTGCAATTTGTCCTGAGTACACCGATACCTATATGTGGGGGGAAACCACTGTTTTGGGCATGGGAGAGCTCAAAAGGGAAGGAGCGCCATTTTTGGGAAAGCAGACTTGATGGAATTTCTGCGGGCGTCATGTTGCATTTGCAGAGCCCCTGATGTGCCTAAACAGTAGAAACTCCCCACAGGTGACCCCATTTTGGAAATAGACCCCCCAAGGAGTAATCTAGATGTGTAGTGAGCACTTTGAATCTCCAAGATGCTTCACAGAAGTTTATAAACGCAGAGCAGTGAAAATAAAAAAATCTTTTTTTCCCTCAAAAATTATTTTTTGGGCCGGCTATATTTTATTTTTTCAAGGGTAACAGGATAAATGGACCCCAAAAGTTGTTTTTTAGTTTGTCCTGAGCACGCTGGTACCCCATATGTGGGGGGGAACCACTGTTTTTGGGGGCACAAGCGGGCTCAGAAGTTAAGGAGAGCCATTTGACTTTTTGAATGGAAAATTAGCTCCAATCGTTAGCGGACACCATGTCATATTTGGAGAGCCCCTGTGTGCCTAAACTTTGGAGCTCCCCCACAAATGACCCCATTTTGGAAACTAGACCCCCTAAGGAACTTATCTAGATGCATAGTGAGCACTTTGAAACCCCCCGGTGCTTCACAGAAGTTTATAACGCAGAGCCGTGAAAATAAAAATATTTTTTTTCCTCAAAAAATGATTTTTTAGACCCCTATTTTTTTAGTTTCACAATGGTTACAGGAGAAATTTGGATGCCAAAAGTTCTTGTACAGTTTGTCCTGAGTACGCTTGTACATCATATGTGGGGGGGAAACCTGTTATGTTTCGGTAGCTGAGGAGTGCAGGTAAAAAAAGGCAATACACCAGAGCAGTTGGAATCTATGAGATTGCAGTACCCTGACTAACCACCACAACTAGAGGCAGCCGTGGAGCATTCCTACGTTGGTCCTAGACGCCTCGTACAGCCTGAGAAACTAACTACCCTAAAGATAGAAAGAGGAAAGCTATCTGCCCCGGAGCAGAACCCCAAAGATAATAGAAAGCCCCCAAACATGTAATGGCGGTTATACAAAAAGAAATACTGACACAGACAGAAAATAGTATGAGCAAACGTTGGGGCCCAAACTACCTAAAAGAAAAAGGATAGGAAGGGCACTTACTGCAATCCCAAAAAACCTGAAAAGCACCAACTCTACTAATTTCAAAAACACCTGAGATCACACGACCTCTACCACCTAAAATTAGTTCTCTGGTGTAACAAAATCAAAAACAGCAGCCACTGAAAAAACGGGAAAAAGCAAATGTTAAACATCAGTGGCTGAACTAAACTGAGAGGGCAAAACCCCCCGGAGGGGACCCTGAAGGCCCCCACAGAAGTGCAGGACAAAATGCAAAAAATCAAGCACAAAAACAAAAAAAAGAAAATGTCTTATCTGTTAGCAGGAGATGCAGACACGACACAGCAGGCTACAAAGGAAACGGAATCAAGGATTGAGACCAGAACATTGATCACCGGCAACCCTGATGGGAAGGCGACTCCCTTATATAAGACCATTCAGAAAACACCTGATTCCCAATCCTCACAATCTTCACTGGATAGTCCAGTACCGCTTGTAACCACCAGGGGGAGCCTCTGCTCAGAACTCATTTCAAGTCCATTCACAACAGTACCCCCCTTGAGGAGGGTCACCGAACCCTCACTTGAGCAACCAGGTCGGTCAGGATGAGTTCTATGATACGCACTGGATGAGTCTCCTAGCATGGATGTCCGAAGCAAACACCCAAGAATTGTCCTCCTGACCATAACCTCTCCACTTAACCAAATACTGGAGTTTCCGTCTAGAAAAAACGAGAATTCAATATTTTCTCAACCACAAACTCCATATTGCCCTCAACCGAACAGGGTCAGGAGGCAAAGCAGTAGGAACCACTGGCTCAACAAACCTCTTCAACAAGGACTTGTGGAACACTTATGGATCTTAAATGCCCCTGGGAAGCAAACGAAAAGAAACAGGATTAAGAATTTCCATGATCTTATAAGGTCCAATGAACCTAGGCTTAAATTTAGGAGATGCCACTCTCATAGGATATTTTTTGAGGACAACCAACCAAGTCCCCCACTTTAAACCGAGGACCATCAGTCCCATGCTGGTTAGCAAACCGCTGGGCCCTCTCCTGAGAGAGGGACAACCTCTCCACTACCTGGTCCCAAATCTGTTGCATACGCTCCACAACAGAGTCAACACCTGGACAGACAGAAGCCTCCGTCTGTCCTGAAGAAAAACGAGGGTGAAACCCGAATTACAGAAAAAAAGAGACATCAAAGTGGCAGAGCTAGCCCTATTATTAAGAGCAAACTCAGCCAAAGGCAAAAAAGAGACCCAGTCATCCTGATCAGCAGAAAAAAAGCATCTTAGATAAGTCTCCAATGTCTGGTTTGTTCTCTCAGTTTCACCATTGGTCTGAGGATGAAACGCCGAGGAGAAAGACAATTGAACACCAAGTTTAGAACAAAAGGTCCTCCAAAATCTGGAAACAAACTGGACTCCTCTGTCAGACACAATGTTCTCAGGAATGCCGTGTAAACGAACCACCCTGCTGAAGGAACAAAGGTACCAATTCAGAGGAGGAAGGCAACTTAGGTAATGGCACAAGATGTATCATCTTGGAAAACCTATCACAAATCACCCAGATGACTGTCATTCTCTGAGAAACAGGGAGGTCGGAAATGAAATCCATAGAGATATGGGTCCATGGTCTCTTGGGCACAGGCAATGGCATCAACAAACCACTAGAGCGAGAGCAAGGCTTGGAGCGAGAGCAAGTCCTGCAGGACTGCACAAATTCCCTGACATCACGAGACAAGGTAGGCCACCAAAAGGGCTGACTAACCAAGTCTCTGGTACCAAAAATTCCGGGATGACCAGCCAACGCGGAACAATGAATCTCAGACATCACACTCTTTTCCACTGGTCCGGGACAAACAATTTCCCAACAGGGCAGCGCTCGGGTCTATCCTCCTGACACCCCTCCAGAGCCAGTCTCAAATTGGCGAGATGGCGGAAAAGAAACTACACCTTCTTTCAAAATAACAGAAGGATCAATAATCAGGGAGCCCCCCAAGAAACTCCTCGGGGGGGCATCCCCCTTTAACATTCTTAGTCCCGGGGGAAGAAAGGAAACCAAAAAATTAAAACGTTAAAACAAGGCCCACCGGGCCCTGTCTAGGATTAAGTCGTTGGCAGTTCCAGAAAACCAGTTTCTTAGGGTCCGTAAGGCCACCACCTGATTTTTGCCCCCTCCACCAATGTCTCCACTCTTAAAAACCCACTTCAGGGCCCAATAACTCCCATTACCCACGTCAAAATTTACGTTCAGTAGAGAAAATTTTTTCGAGAGAAAAAGGGAAAAAGGGTTACTTTAGGGGGCTTGGTTCTTGGGACAAAAGGGCACCTCCCCAATTTTTTCAGAGGCATCAACCCACCTAAATGGCAAAAACATCAGGCTCCGAGAACAGAAGCAAAAAGGAATCTCTGTTTAAAGTTCCTGAAATGCAGGACTGCCTCAGGAGCCAATTTCCCCCCTCAGAAACCCTTTTGGGCAAATCGTTAAAGGTTTTTTAAAAATAACCGAAAATTACCAATAAATTTTCGTAAAAATTTGGGAAAACCCCCAAAAAACTTTGGAAAAAGCCCTTTAAAGAATAGGTTGACCCAATCAAGATGGCCTGAACCTTGACCGGGGGCCATTTCAATAACAAGGGGACAAAAAGAATCCCCAAAAAAGGAACCTCTGTACGCCAAAAAAAACACCTTGATCCCCCACATACAGAGCATTTTCCCCCTCAAAAACTGGAATCTTCGAAAATGTTTTTTACAGGAGTCCCAGTATTGGAAAAAATCAAGATATATCCAAATAAAAAATCAAAATTTATCCCAAAAAAACCTAAAAGTATTCAGAAGGGACTGGAAGACAGAAGGGGCATTTTACCCAAAGGGCACACAAGGTACCAAAAAACCCCCAGGGTATTAAAAACCTCTTCCATTTTCCCCGTGTTAATGGATAAGGTTATTGCCCCCCTGAGGTCAAGCTTGGGAAACCAAGTAGCGTTTTTCACCCGGAAAACAGGTCAGAAACAAGGGGGAACGGAATTGAAGGCCCCCCCCAGATGCGGACAAAAAGCAAAAATCAAGCCAAAAAAAAAAAGAAGAAAAGCTTATCTTAGGAATGCAGACACACACGAGGCTCAAAGGGGAAAAAAAAAAGGAATCAAGGGTTGAGACCAGAACAAAAGATCCCGGCAAACCGGGGGGTGGGAAGGGATTTTATAAGCCCGTCGTAACACCTGATTTCCCCAACCTCACAATCTTCACTGGGTACCCCGTAAGTTGTAACTCCAGAGGGAGCCCCTGCTCAAACTATTTAATCCCTTTACAACAGGAACCACTTTCCCCCTGGGGT
>JARQOD010000005.1:227817143-228008611 GCA_033576555.1 Oophaga sylvatica
GCGGAGAAGTATGCGTGGAGTGGTGTTGCCTTGTGAGCCAGCTGCTGAGCCCATGCAGTGTGATGGAGTGGTGTCTGGGGCACAGCGTCATGAGTTTCGAAAGCGCAATGGGTTTATGTTTCTACTGTGGTGATGCCTCTCATGCTATTCAGTCTGCCCTAAGCGGGGAAGACGTTTTGCACGCTCAGTTGTCTTGGGTAGTGTTCAGACTAAGTTTTTATTAACTGTCACTCTGATATGCTCTCTGTCCTCATTTTCTGCTCAGGCTTTCGTTGATTCTGGAGCAGCTATTAACCTGATGGATTATGATTTTGCTAAACGTTGTGGATTTCCCTTGATACCCCTACAGAAGTCTATTCCCCTACTGGGGATCGATTCTACCCCTTTGGCTGAGAATAAACCCCAGTTTTCTACTCAGGTGATAATGAGGGTTGAACCTGATCACCAGGAGTGCTGCAAATTTTTGGTTCTATATAATCTGCATGACATTATCGTGCTGGGTTTCCCTTGGTTACAGTCTCATAATCCTGTTTTGGATTGGAAATCTGTGTCTGTAACCAGTTGGGGCTGCCAATGTGTTAATACCAACACTCCTGTTTTTTCTGCCTCCCCCCAGGCTGAGGATGTTCCTGACTTTTTGTTTGATTTTTCTGATGTGTTTAGCGAAAGTAAATCTGCATCCTTACCTCCCCATAGGAGCTATGACTGCGCTATTGAATTAGTGCCAGGTAGTAAATTCCCTAAGGGTCGCCTTTTTAACTTGTCTGTACCTGAACATGACGCTATGCGGTCTTATATCAAGGAATCATTGGAGAAGGGTCATATCAGACCATCCTCTTCACCCTTAGGTGCCGGTTTTTTCTTTGTGGCCAAAAAAGATGGTTCATTAAGGCCGTGTATTGATTATCGTCTCTTGAACAATATTACTGTGAAATATCAATACCCGTTACCCTTGATTTCTGACCTGTTTTCCAGGGTGAAAAACGCTACTTGGTTTACCAAGCTTGACCTCAGGGGGGCGTATAACCTTATTCGCATTAAGCACGGGGATGAATGGAAGACGGCATTTAACACCCCTGAAGGGCATTTTGAGTACCTTGTGATGCCCTTTGGGCTCACTAATGCTCCTTCTCGTCTTCCAGTCCTTCATGAATGACATTTTCAGGGATTTTGTGGACAAGTTTCTGATTGTTTATTTGGATGATATCTTGATTTTTTCTAATGACTGGGACTCTCATGTGAAACATGTTCAAACTGTATTCCAGATTTTGAGAGAGAATGCTCTGTATGTGAAGGGATCAAAGTGTCTTTTTGGCGTACAGAAGATCTCATTTCTGGGATTCATTTTGTCCCCATCTGTTATTGAAATGGACCCGGTCAAGGTTCAGGCCATCTGTGATTGGGTCCAACCTACTTCATTAAAGGCTCTTCAGAGATTTTTGGGTTTTGCCAATTTTTATCGTAAATTTATTGGTAATTTCTCTGTTATTGTTAAACCATTAACTGATTTGACCAGAAAGGGTTCTGATGTGGTGAATTGGCCTCCTGAGGCAGTCTCTGCGTTTCAGGAACTTAAGCAGAGATTCACTTCTGCTCCTGTTCTACGGCAGCCTGATGTTTCTCTGCCATTTCAGGTGGAGGTTGATGCCTCTGAAATGGGGGCAGGTGCCGTTTTGTCCCAAAAAGATCCAGAGACCTCTAAAAGTAACCCTTGTGCCTTTTTCTCTCGAAAATTTTCTCCTACTGAACGTAATTATGACGTGGGTAATCGGGAGTTATTGGCCATGAAGTGGGCTTTTGAAGAGTGGAGACATTGGCTGGAGGGAGCCAAACATCAGGTGGTGGTCCTTACGGACCATAAGAATCTGGTCTATCTGGAATCTGCCAAGCGACTCAATCCTAGACAGGCCAGGTGGGCCTTGTTTTTCACACGTTTTAATTTTGTGGTTTCCTTTCTTCCTGGCACTAAGAATGTTAAGGCGGATGCCCTCTCGAGGAGTTTCCTTGCGGACTCTCCTGAGCTATCTGATCCCTCTGTTATTTTGAAGGAGGGTGTAGTTCTTTCCGCCATCTCGCCTAATTTGAGACTTGCTCTGGAGGGGTGTCAGGAGGATAGGCCCGAGCGCTGCCCTGTTGGAAAATTGTTTGTCCCGGACCAATGGAAAAAGAGTGTGATGTCTGAGATTCATTGTTCCGCATTGGCTGGGCATCCCGGAATTTTTGGTACCAGAGACTTGGTTAGTCGGTCCTTTTGGTGGCCTACCTTGTCTCGCGATGTCAGGGAATTTGTGCAGTCCTGCGGGACTTGCTCTCGCTCCAAGCCTTGCTCTCGCTCTAGTGGTTTGTTGATGCCATTGCCTGTGCCCAAGAGACCATGGACCCATATCTCTATGGATTTCATTTCCGATCTTCCTGTTTCTCAGAGAATGACCACCATCTGGGTAATTTGTGATAGGTTTTCCAAAATGATACATCTTGTGCCATTACCTAAGTTGCCTTCCTCCTCTGAATTGGTGCCGTTGTTCCTTCAGCACGTGGTTCGTTTACACGGCATTCCTGAGAACATTGTGTCTGACAGAGGAGTCCAGTTTGTTTCCAGATTTTGGAGGACTTTTTGTTCTAAACTGGGTGTTCAATTGTCTTTCTCCTCGGCATTTCATCCTCAGACCAATGGTCAAACTGAGAGAACAAACCAGACATTGGAGACTTATCTAAGATGCTTTGTGTCTGCTGATCAGGATGACTGGGTCTCTTTTTTGCCTTTGGCTGAGTTTGCTCTTAATAATAGGGCTAGCTCTGCCACTTTGATGTCTCCGTTTTTCTGTAATTCTGGATTTCACCCTCGATTTTCTTCAGGACAGACGGAGGCTTCTGTCTGTCCAGGTGTTGACTCTGTTGTTGAGCGTATGCAGCAGATTTGGGACCAGGTAGTGGAGAGGTTGTCCCTCTCTCAGGAGAAGGCCCAGCGGTTTGCTAACCGGCATAGGACTTATGGTCCTCGGTTTAAAGTGGGGGACTTGGTCTGGTTGTCCTCAAAGAATATTCCTATGAGAGTAGCATCTCCTAAATTTAAGCCTAGGTTCATTGGACCTTATAAGATCATGGAGATTATTAATCCTGTTTCTTTTCGTTTGCTTCTTCCAGGGACATTTAAGATCCATAACGTGTTCCACAAGTCCTTGTTGAAGAGGTTTGTTGAGCCAGTGGTTCCTGCTGCTGTGCCTCCTGACCCTGTTTTGGTTGAGGGCAATCTGGAGTATGTGGTTGAGAAAATATTGGATTCTCGTTTTTCTAGACGAAGACTCCAGTATTTGGTTAAATGGAGAGGTTATGGTCAGGAAGATAATTCTTGGGTGTTTGCTTCGGACATCCATGCTAGGAGACTTATCCGTGCGTATCATAGAACTCATCCTGACCGACCTGGTTGCTCAAATGAGGGTTCGGTGACCCCTCCTCAAGGGGGGGTACTGTTGTGAATGGGTTTGAGATGAGTTCTGAGCAGAGGCTCCCTCTGGTGGTTACAAGCGGTACTAGTGAGGATTGGGAATCAGGTGTTACTGATTGGTCTTATTTAAGGGAATCATTTTCCCATCAGGGTTGCCGGTGATCAATTGTTCTGGTCTGAATCCTTCTTTCCAGTTTCCCTTGTAGCCTGCTGTGTCGTGTCTGCATCTCCTGCTATCAGATAAGACAATTTCTTATTGTGTGTTTTTTGCTATATTTTTGCATTTTGTCCTGCACTTCTGTGGGGCCTTCTGGGTCCCCTCCGGGGGCTTTTGCCCTCTCAGTTTGGTCCAGCCACTGTGTTTTGTACTTTTGCTTTTTGCAGTTTTTTCAGTGGCTGCTGTTTTTGTTACACCAGAGAACTAATTTAGGTGGTAGAGGTCGTGTGATCTCAGGTGATTTTGAAATTAGTAAGTTGGTGTTTTTCAGGGTTTTCTGGGATTGCAGTAAGTACCCTTCCTGTCCTTTTCTATTTAGATAGTTTGGGCCCCAGCGTTTGCTCATACTATTTTCTTTCTGTGTCAGTATTTCCTCTTGTCTAACCGCCATTACATGTTTGGGGCTTTCTATTATCTTTGGGGTTCTGCTCCGGGGCAGATAGCTTTCCTGTTTCTGTCTTTAGGTGTAGTTAGTTTCTCAGGCTGTGACGAGGCGTCTAGGACCATCGTAGGAACGCTCCACGGCTGCCTCTAGTTGCGGTGGTTAGTCAGGGTACTGCAATCTCATAGATTCCAACTGCTCTGGTGTATTTCCTTTTTTACCTGCACTCCTCAGCTACCGTAACATAACAATGGAGCCAAATACAGGACCATTCTTGAAGAAAACCTGTTGGAGTCTGCAAAAGACCTGAGACTGGGACGGAGATTTGTCTTCCAACAAGACAATGATCCCAAACAAAGCAAAATCTACAATGGAATGGTTCACAAATAAACGTATCCAGGTGTTAGAATGGCCAAATCAAAGTCCAGACCTGAATCCAATCGAGAACCTGTGGAAAGGGCTGAAAACTGCTGTTCACAAACTATCTCCATCCAACCTCACTGAGCTCGAGCGGTTTGCCAAGGAAGAATGGGCAAGAATTTCAGTCTCTCGATTTACAAAACTGCTAGAGACATACCCCAAGCGACTTGCAGCTGTAATCGCAACAAAAGGTGGCGCAAAAAAGTATTAAGTTAAAGGGGCCAAATAATATTGCACGCACCACTTTTCAGTTTTTGTATTTCCACAAAAATTTAAAATAACGACTAAATTTCATTCAACTTCACAATTGTGTCCCACTTGTTGATTCTTCACCAAAAATTTACAGTTGGTATCTTTATGTTTGAAGCATGATATGTGGGAAAAGGTTGAAAAGTTCCAGGGGCCGAATACTTTCGCAAGGCACTGTATGCATGCCACGGCTGTGGCATGGTCCAATTGTATCTGGACGGGGCGGCCAGCCAGTGATGAAAATGCTGCAGAGCCAGCCGAACAGCCCAAATCTCCAGAAGGTTGATCGGGGGGGTTGACTCCTGCAGAGACCAGCATCCCTAGGCTGTGTAGTGACGAAACACTGCTCCCCATCCAAGAAGACTGGCGTCGGTCGTGACCACCAGCCAATGTACTGGGGAAAAGGCTTCCCCTGTTGAAGAGAGGAACTCATTGTCCACCATGTAAGCGCCTGTCTGACCTGAGCGGACAGACGGCACCGGAAGTTGAGAGAGCATGGGTTCCTGTCCCAAGCTACCAAGAGGGCATGCTGTAGGGGGAAGATGGAGTTGCGCAAATGGAACGGCCTCTATTGCTGCCACCATCCTTCCTAAGACTCACATGCAGAACCGGATGGTGTGAGGAACAGGCTGGCGAAGGACCCGCACTTCCTGCTGGAGAACAAGGGCCTTGTCCCGGGGGAGGACTATCAACCCCCGGGAGGTGTCGAAGATCATCCCCAGAAAGGTGATCTTCTGCGATGGCACAGGAGATGACTTTTTTAAATTCACCAGTCACCCTAGGCCAGTGATGGCGAACCTTGGCACTCCAGCTGTTGGAGAACTACAACTCCCAGCATGCCTCAACTGCTGCCTCAACTGCTGCAGGTTGCAAGGGCATGCTGGGAGTTGTAGTTTTACAACAGCTGGAGTGCCAAGGTTAGCCATCACTGCCCTAGGCGAACAAGAGTGTCCGGCGTGATGCTGACACTTTCCTCGCAGGCCCGAAAAGACTGACCCTTGACCAGGAGGTCGTCTAAATATGGCAAGACGACTGCCTCGGGAATGCAGGATGGACACAACGGCTGCCACGACCTTTGTGAACACCCTGGGAGCGGTGGCCAGCCCGAAAGGTAAGCCTGCGAACTGGAAGTGTAGGTTGCTGATGGCAAAACGTAGAAACCTCTGATGCGAGGGGAATATGGGGATGTGAAGATAGGCATCTTGGATGTCTATTAATGCCAAATATTCCCCCTTTTCCATGGCCGCAATGACCGAGCGGAGTGACTCCATTCGGAAATGCCGAATGCTGACAAACCTGTTCAGACGTTTCAGGTCCAGAATGGGCATTACATCGCCGTCCTTCTTGGGAACTATGAACAGGTTGGAATAGAACCCCTGAAATCTCTTGTCCTCTGGTACTGAGATGATAACTCCGCTGCGCTGAAGAGATTCAACCGCCTTGAATAAGGTCCGAACCCAGGATTCCGCACTGGAAAGACGAGAGAGAAAAAAGCGACTCGGGGGAGGCTGATAAACTCTATCTTGTACCCCGAGGAAATCAGCTCTCATACCCACCTATCGTAAGTGACGGCGAGCCAGGCCTGGCGAAACCAGAGTTGCCTACCGCCTACTCTGCTGGTGTCGACCGGAGCCTGCCTCCAGTCATTTAGCCGAAAATCTGAGGGACCTAGATCCTCTTGATTTTGGCTGGAGGGATCGCATTTATACCAACGGGTTGGTTTTGTAAGAGATCTGGCAATCTCTGTCCTGATTGGGTCGACCTGAGCCGCCGGAGTTTGCAGCCGCAGTCCACCCAGGGTTGCGAAAGGACCTAAACGGTGCCTGAAGCTGGTGATGAAAAGGCTGCTTAACCCTTTGCTGTGGAAGAAAGTTGCTTTTCCCTCCTGTGGTATCAGATATGAGCTGATCCAACTTTTCACCGAATAATCGGCCGCTCTGATAGGGTAAAGAAGTAAGGGACATTTTTGAGGTTGAGTCTGCCCGCCATGTCCTCAACCATAAAGCCCTCCTTATGGAAATTGCGTTTGCGGCAGCTAGTGCTGCGCAATTCGCCGTATCCAAAGAAGCATTAATCAGATAGTCCCCTACTAGACCGATCTGACTAGAGATCTCGGCCACCTCTGATGGCAGATCCCTACCCTGCATAGCTCTATTCAAAGACTTTGACCAGGATATCATAGCCTTAGCCACCCAAGTTGCCGCAAAGGAGTGTGAGAGGGCTGAGCCTGAGGCCTCAAAACACTGAGCGAGCAAGGTTCTCTATGAGCCGGTCCGTTGGATCTCTGTTGTGAATGGGTTTGAGATGAGTTCTGAGCAGAGGCTCCCTCTGGTGGTTACAAGCGGTGCTAGTCTGTCCAGTGAAGATTGTGAGGACTGGGAATCAGGTGTTACTGATTGGTCTTATATAAGGGAGTCACCTTCCCATCAGGGTTGCCGGTGATCAATTGTTCTGGTCTGGATCCTTTTTTCCTGTTTCCCTTGTAGCCTGCTGTGTCGTGTCTGCATCTCCTGCTAACAGATAAGACATTTTCTTCTTTTGTGTTTGTGCTATATTTTTGCATTTTGTCCTGCACTTCTGTGGGGGCCTTCAGGGTCCCCTCCGGGGGCTTCTGCCCTCTCAGTTTTGTTCAGCCACTTATGTTTGTACTTTTGCTTTTTCCAGTTTTTTCAGTGGCTGCTGTTTTGATTTTGTTACACCAGAGAACTACCATATTTTTTGGACCATAAGACGCACTTTTTTCCCCCCAAAATTTGGGGGAAAATGGGGGTGCGCCTTTATGGTCCCAACATACCAAAAAATCCGGTGGCGGCGGTCCCTCGGTGGCGTCTGGCCAGCAGCGGGGCTCTGTGCTGCGTGGGGGCTCCGCCGGCATTTCCCTCTTAGCCGGACAGCCCCCCGCAGCTCCGCTGCTGCGGCCTCCTGATACATGGCCGCCAGCGGCCTCCGGTGGCGGTCCCGACGAAGTCTTCTGTGCGGTGGTTCCGGGGCAGCAGCCGGCTCTGTGCTGCAGGGGGGCTCCGCCGGCATTTCGGTCTTAGCGGAAAGCCCCCCGCAGCTCCGCTCTCTCCTGCATCTCGGTGGCGTCCTCAAACATGGCCGCCAGGGGACTCCGGTAAGATGGCCGCCAAATCTCATTCAAGTCTCGGCAACGAGATCTCGGGAGAAGAGATGCCGGCGGAGCCCCCCTGCAGCACAGAGCCGGCTGCTGCCCCGGAACCACCGTACGGAAGACTTCGTCGGGACCGCCACCGGAGGCCGCTGGCAGCCATGCATCAGGAGGCCGCAGCAGCGGAGCTGCGGGGGGCTGTCCGGCTAAGAGGGAAATGCCGGCGGAGCCCCCCACGCAGCACAGAGCCCCGCTGCTGGCCAGACACCACAGAGCACGGAAGGCTGCATTGGGACCACCGCTATGGGATGTGAGTACCATATATTGCACAGCGACCCCACAGAGCACAGTGACCCCACAGAGCACAGCCACCCCACAGAGCACAGCCACCCCACAAGAAAGCACCCAGCACACCACCCCACAGAGCATAGCCACCCCACACAGCACAGCCACCCCACAGAGCACCCCTGCAACACAGAGCACTTCGACTGTAAGACGGACCCCCATTTGACACATTTTTTTTTTTCCCTGTTTTCCTTCTGAAAATTTGGGGTGCGTCTTATGGTCCGGTGCGTCTTATAGTCCGAAAAATACGGTAATTTAGGTGGAAGAGGTCGTGTGATCTCAGGTGTTTTTGAAATTAGTAGAGTTGGTGCCTTTCAGGGTTTTTTGGGATTGCAGTAAGTACCCTTCCTATCCTTTTCTATTTAGTTAGTTTGGGCCCCAGCGTTTGCTCATACTATTTTCTTTCTGTGTCAGTATTTCATCTTGTCTAACCGCCATTACATGTTTGGGGGCTTTCTATTATCTTTGGGGTTCTGCTCCGGGGCAGATAGCTTTCCTATTTCTATCTTTAGGTGTAGTTAGTTTCTCAGGCTGTGACGAGGCGTCTAGGACCAACGTAGGAACGCTCCACGGCTGCCTCTAGTTGTGGTGGTTAGTCAGGGTACTGCAATCTCATAGATTCCAACTGCTCTGGTGTATTGCCTTTTTTACCTGCACTCCTCAGCTACCGAAACATAACAGTATCACCGGCCTAAAAATTGAAAATTGTATGGTACTCACAGAAGGGAAAAAATATTGTGAAAGAAAAAAGGTTGTCAGAGTTGTCAGAGATATTTTCTGTTTGTTGCATTTTTTTCCCTCTGTATCTCTGGGTGCTGAGGAGGATTTTTTTTTTCCTCTCAATGGAGTTTGCACAGTTGTCTTGGGTAGTGTTCAGACTAAGTTTTTATTAACTGTTACTCTGATATGCTCTCTGTCCTCATTTTCTGCTCAGGCTTTCGTTGATTCTGGAGCAGCTATTAACCTGATGGATTATGATTTTGCTAAACGTTGTGGATTTCCCTTGATACCCCTACAGAAGTCTATTCCCCTACTGGGGATCGATTCTACCCCTTTGGCTGAGAATAAACCCCAGTTTTCTACTCAGGTGATAATGAGGGTTGAACCTGATCACCAGGAGTGCTGCAAATTTTTGGTTCTGTATAATCTGCATGACATTATCGTGCTGGGTTTTCCTTGGTTACAGTCTCATAATCCTGTTTTGGATTGGAAATCTGTGTCTGTAACCAGTTGGGGCTGCCAATGTGTTAATACCAACACTCCTGTTTTTTCTGCCTCCCCCCAGGCTCAGGATGTTCCTGACTTTTTGATTGATTTTTCTGATGTGTTTAGCGAAAGTAAATCTGCATCCTTGCCTCCCCATAGGAGCTATGACTGCGCTATTGAATTAGTGCCGGGTAGTAAATTCCCTAAAGGTCGCCTTTTTAACTTGTCTGTACCTGAACATGACGCTATGCGGTCTTATATCAAGGAATCATTGGAGAAGGGTCATATCAGACCATCCTCTTCACCCTTAGGTGCCGGTTTTTTCTTTGTGGCCAAAAAGGATGGTTCATTAAGGCCGTGTATTGATTATCGTCTCTTGAACAATATTACTGTGAAATATCAATACCCGTTACCCTTGATTTCTGACCTGTTTTCCAGGGTGAAAAACGCTACTTGGTTTACCAAGCTTGACCTCAGGGGGGCGTATAACCTTATTCGCATTAAGTACGGGGATGAATGGAAGACGGCATTCAATACCCCTGAAGGGCATTTTGAGTACCTGGTGATGCCCTTTGGGCTCACTAATGCTCCTTCCGTCTTCCAGTCCTTCATGAATGACATTTTCAGGGATTTTGTGGATAAATTTCTGATTGTTTATTTGGATGATATCTTGATTTTTTCTAATGACTGGGACTCTCATGTGAAACATGTTCGAACTGTATTCCAGATTTTGAGAGAGAATGCTCTGTATGTGAAGGGATCAAAGTGTCTTTTTGGCGTACAGAGGATCTCATTTCTGGGATTCATTTTGTCCCCATCTGTTATTGAAATGGACCCGGTCAAGGTTCAGGCCATCTGTGATTGGGTCCAACCTACTTCATTAAAGGCTCTTCAGAGATTTTTGGGTTTTGCCAATTTTTATCGTAAATTTATTGGTAATTTCTCGGTTATTGTTAAACCATTAACTGATTTGACCAGAAAGGGTTCTGATGTGGTGAATTGGCCTCCTGAGGCAGTCTCTGCATTTCAGGAACTTAAGCAGAGATTCACTTCTGCTCCTGTTCTACGGCAGCCTGATGTTTCTCTGCCATTTCAGGTGGAGGTTGATGCCTCTGAAATTGGGGCAGGTGCTGTTTTGTCCCAAAAAGATCCAGAGACCTCTAAAAGTAACCCTTGTGCCTTTTTCTCTCGAAAATTTTCTCCTACTGAACGTAATTATGACGTGGGTAATCGGGAGTTATTGGCCATGAAGTGGGCTTTTGAAGAGTGGAGACATTGGCTGGAGGGAGCCAAACATCAGGTGGTGGTCCTTACGGACCATAAGAATCTGGTCTATCTGGAATCTGCCAAGCGACTCAATCCTAGACAGGCCAGGTGGGCCTTGTTTTTCACACGTTTTAATTTTGTGGTTTCCTTTCTTCCTGGCACTAAGAATGTTAAGGCGGATGCCCTCTCGAGGAGTTTCCTTGCGGACTCTCCTGAGTTATCTGATCCTTCTGTTATTTTGAAAGAGGGTGTAGTTCTTTCCGCCATCTCGCCCAATTTGAGACTTGCTCTGGAGGGGTGTCAGGAGGATAGGCCCGAGCGCTGCCCTGTTGGAAAATTGTTTGTCCCGGACCAGTGGAAAAAGAGTGTGATGTCTGAGATTCATTGTTCCGCATTGGCTGGGCATCCCGGAATTTTTGGTACCAGAGACTTGGTTAGTCGGTCCTTTTGTTGGCCTACCTTGTCTCGTGATGTCAGGGAATTTGTGCAGTCCTGCGGGACTTGCTCTCGCTCCAAGCCTTGCTCTCGCTCTAGTGGTTTGTTGATGCCATTGCCTGTGCCCAAGAGACCATGGACCCATATCTCTATGGATTTCATTTCCGATCTTCCTGTTTCTCAGAGAATGACCACCATCTGGGTAATTTGTGATAGGTTTTCCAAATGATACATCTTGTGCCATTACCTAAGTTGCCTTCCTCCTCTGAATTGGTGCCGTTGTTCCTTCAGCACGTGGTTCGTTTACACGGCATTCCTGAGAACATTGTGTCTGACAGAGGAGTCCAGTTTGTTTCCAGATTTTGGAGGACTTTTTGTTCTAAACTGGGTGTTCAATTGTCTTTCTCCTCGGCATTTCATCCTCAGACCAATGGTCAAACTGAGAGAACAAACCAGACATTGGAGACTTATCTAAGATGCTTTGTGTCTGCTGATCAGGATGACTGGGTCTCTTTTTTGCCTTTGGCTGAGTTTGCTCTTAATAATAGGGCTAGCTCTGCCACTTTGATGTCTCCATTTTTTTGTAATTCTGGGTTTCACCCTCGATTTTCTTCAGGACAGACGGAGGCTTCTGTCTGTCCAGGTGTTGACTCTGTTGTGGAGCGTATGCAACAGATTTGGGACCAGGTAGTGGAGAGGTTGTCCCTCTCTCAGGAGAGGGCCCAGCGGTTTGCTAACCGGCATAGGACTGATGGTCCTCGGTTTAAAGTGGGGGACTTGGTCTGGTTGTCCTCAAAGAATATTCCTATGAGAGTAGCATCTCCTAAATTTAAGCCTAGGTTCATTGGACCTTATAAGATCATGGAGATTATTAGTCCTGTTTCTTTTCGTTTGCTTCTTCCAGGGACATTTAAGATCCATAACGTGTTCCACAAGTCCTTGTTGAAGAGGTTTGTTGAGCCAGTGGTTCCTGCTGCTGTGCCTCCTGACCCTGTTTTGGTTGAGGGCAATCTGGAGTATGTGGTTGAGAAAATATTAGATTCTCGTTTTTCTAGACGGAAACTCCAGTATTTGGTTAAATGGAGAGGTTATGGTCAGGAAGACAATTCTTGGGTGTTTGCTTCGGACATCCATGCTAGGAGACTTATCCGTGCATATCATAGAACTCATCCTGACCGACCTGGTTGCTCAAATGAGGGTTCGGTGACCCCTCCTCAAGGGGGGGGTACTGTTGTGAATGGGTTTGAGATGAGTTCTGAGCAGAGGCTCCCTCTGGTGGTTACAAGCGGTGCTAGTCTGTCCAGTGAAGATTGTGAGGACTGGGAATCAGGTGTTACTGATTGGTCTTATATAAGGGAGTCACCTTCCCATCAGGGTTGCCGGTGATCAATTGTTCTGGTCTGGATCCTTTTTTCCTGTTTCCCTTGTAGCCTGCTGTGTCGTGTCTGCATCTCCTGCTAACAGATAAGACATTTTCTTCTTTTGTGTTTGTGCTATATTTTTGCATTTTGTCCTGCACTTCTGTGGGGGCCTTCAGGGTCCCCTCCGGGGGCTTCTGCCCTCTCAGTTTTGTTCAGCCACTTATGTTTGTACTTTTGCTTTTTCCAGTTTTTTCAGTGGCTGCTGTTTTGATTTTGTTACACCAGAGAACTAATTTAGGTGGAAGAGGTCGTGTGATCTCAGGTGTTTTTGAAATTAGTAGAGTTGGTGCCTTTCAGGGTTTTCTGGGATTGCAGTAAGTACCCTTCCTATCCTTTTCTATTTAGTTAGTTTGGGCCCCAGCGTTTGCTCATACTATTTTCTTTGTGTGTCAGTATTTCATCTTGTCTAACCGCCATTACATGTTTGGGGGCTTTCTATTATCTTTGGGGTTCTGCTCCGGGGCAGATAGCTTTCCTATTTCTATCTTTAGGTGTAGTTAGTTTCTCAGGCTGTGACGAGGCATCTAGGACCAACGTAGGAACGCTCCACGGCTGCCTCTAGTTGTGGTGGTTAGTCAGGGTACTGCAATCTCATAGATTCCAACTGCTCTGGTGTATTGCCTTTTTTACCTGCACTCCTCAGCTACCGAAACATAACAGATCTCTAATAGAGGAACTATTAGGAAGGGATAATAATGTTTTAGATGCCAAATGTGACACAGGTGGATCCACCGCAGGAAATTCCGCCCACTTCTTAAGGAGTTCAGGGGCGAAAGGATATCTCGCATTCAGAGCCTTTTGCCTCAAAAAATGCGTGTCTGGCCGCTCTCGGTGGCGTTGCACTAGGTCCTCAAACTCAGGGTGAGTACAAAATACCCTATGAGGCTGTTTGGTCCATTTGAAAGACACCTTATAACCAGAGGCCAAGGTGGATTCGTCGTCTATCACCAGGGTTTGGTTGACGGCCTTGATGAGACTGTCGACTGTCTCCTGGTAATTAGGCGCCTCTAAACTGAGGGGCCCTTCGGAATCGTAGTCCGAGCTTTGTTCACTGACCTCTGCTGGTGAGGGAGAACAAGAGACGAAACTTATGGATGCTGAAGCACCAGACGGACCAGGCGAAGCTGTGTGGGTTCGCTTCCCCCGTGTCTGCCTAGTCAGAGAGCGGCCCCTGCAGGCTGGAGGTTCCTGTGAGATGGAGGACCACTCCAAGACAGGTGAACCACTGCCCCTATCGGGGGCCTGAAGGGACTCGATTGCTCTTGTTAGTGACGCCATGGACTGTGACAGGGACAGGGCCCACTCCGGGGGACCTGACGCACTGGGCTCAGCCACAGGGGACGGCTCCTGGGCGCATTCGGAAACACAGGCTTCACAGACTCGATTACTCTGGGCATGCGGAAAAGGGGCAATACATGTGGTATATAATACCGTATGAGTCTTAGGCCTTCTGGACATGCTGGACCTGTGACTGCTATGATTTGAGGGAGGCTTCGTAAAAGGACAGTGCAGGCGCTCTAGCTCCATCTTCCCTTCAGGGGATGAGGAGAGGGACCGTCCGCCTATTTCTATCACCGCAGTCTAGCATTGGTGATGCAGTGGGGGCCGCACGGACTATCCTATGTCTCTATACAGCCTAGGGATTCAATAACTTAGGGTGGTCAGGGCTAAGTCCGGCATATTGTCCCACGTTGCGGTAGAGGATACGTGGCGGCGACACTCCACGTGCTCGCCCGTTGTTGGTTTGGGGAGATCAGACCCCTTCAAAAGGGTCCGTCGCCCCTATCTCATCATCATGGTAAAAAAAAAAAATGGTCTGGGAAGAAACCAGACATGTGCCTTCTAAAGACACTAAGCATGAATTGGGCTCGCCTGCGGCCAGTGTCAGGGTGTATACGGCGGAGGAGGAGCTAACCTTTTTTATATTTACTTAGTGTCAGCCTCCTAGCGGCAGTAGAATACACCCACAGTCCTGTGTCCACCAATGAGAAGGAGAAAAAGCAGTACAGTTCGCGCTGTTCCCAAGTGCTGAATCCTACAATCATCATTGTCACCTGGTCTCCCTGCGATCAGTGAGACCAAGCGAGTCTGATGACAGTTGTAGTAGGAGTCATGCGTCTTTGTCCCCCATCATTTTCCTAACCAGCTGAGGGAAAGCGAACTGCTGGTGTTAATATTCTGGGAAGGGGGCCAATAGTCATAAAGGTTCCCAGGCTATTAATAACAGCTCACAGCTGTTTGCTTAGCCTTTACTGGTTAGTAAAAGGGGTACCCCCTGAAAAAAAAATGACGTGGGTTCCCTCTATTATTACTAACCAGGTAAACAGACAGCTGTAGGCTGATTTGAATATCCTGGGAAGGGGCCATGGACATCAGCCCTCAGCCGCCCCAGAAATGGCGCATCCATTAGATACCCCAATTCTGGCGCTTAGCCTCCGCTTTTCCCAATTGCTCTGGTGCGGTGGCAAGTGGGGTAATAATTGCAGGGTTGATGTCAGCTGTTTTAGGTTTGATGACATCAAGTCCAAGGGTTAGAAATGCAGAGGTGTCTATCAGACACCCCCTTACTAACCCCATAGTCAAATTTAATAAAGACACAGAGAGTAAAGTCCTGTAATTGATCTAATTTAGACAAATGATACACACGGCAGTGTTGAATGCAGCTCTCCTCAGTATCGCCTGGACTCGCTGATCGCAGGGAGACCAGGTGACAATGATGAGAACTGGATTCAGCAACCGGGAACAGCGCTAACTGTACTGCTTTTCCCAGGCCGGTATGTGAAATACTGACCAAATACTGAACATGTGAACGTGGCCTACGGCCTATTCACAAGTCGGTGTTCTACCTGTTTTTTTTTTTTTTCATGGTTAGAAGTAGAATTGAACTCTGATCCAGTCCTATGTGGCATAGACCAGGGCAATCTCTCTTCTGCATCCGGAGGAGGATAGGACTGAACTACTGACCAGGGCATCTCTAGTCATAACACACATACCAAAAAGTTTCTAAAGGCAAAGGCAGACCATCAGGGAGCAATAGGGATGAGTGGATCGCTTTGCACAACACTGGTGCATGGCCCTGGACAGGAGCTGCATCATTTTCTGACCTCCCCAGTTCCTCTGTGCGGGGTTTGATTAGTTGGCTTGGAGTGACGCCATTGTCGCTAATTTATAAAGTGCTGTGGAATTTGTTGGCGCTATATAAATAAAATTATTATTATAAAAATTATTATCTGTGCACAGAGCAGCACAAAAGGTGACTACACACCGACACAGCAATTCAAAAGACAAGCTCAAAATCCCTGAAGGTCAGGAAATTTGTCCACGGCCAGAGAGTACTAACCTGGACTGTGGATGAGCGAAGAGATCTTCTGATTGAGTTTGGTCTGATTCACAGATTAACCTCAACTTTCTATGAGTGGGCCCACGATGTGAAAGACACCACATGGATGCGCTCCATGTTGCATCTGTGTACTGTCTGACAAAATTCACACATGTAAGTATGAGACCTAAAGTAGATCTGATCAGAAAGTCATACATTCTACATTTGTTCTTTTTCTTGCAGCCTCCTATGATTATCTAGTACAGTTAGTTGCTAAACAACAAAGTAATTTGCTATTTGGCTGGGTTTCAGACATGTGCACCTTCCAAGAGCGTTCGTACTGACGGGTGATTAATTAAATTCAGTTGGCACAGTTCCCACTTGACAGCTACAGCACGCAAATGTATGATTTGGTTCTGAAACGGATAAGACTACGAAGGATTAATGTAGCATATGTTTATTAAATGGAGCTCTACTAGAAAGCTCAAGCTCATATTTCTCTGGCTCTTGTGGGCAGCAATTTGGGATTCTTGTACGCGTCCACATTCCCACTAGCGCCATGGTAGTTCCAAGAACTATGGGTATGAACTTGCCATACTTCAGTCTCAAGAAGTCTAAGCAGACATTGTTGAACCACAAAGTAATCTGCACCTTCCTACACAGAGAATGTTTGGAGCTTAGATTTGGTTAACCCCAGAGACGCCAAGAAGGGGATGTGTGATTTTTTCAAGTCACAGAGGACATTTGCGGAAACTCGCCATGTGCTTGCAATGTTCTGCTTATCAGCTGAAGTGTCTGGGAAGAAAGTGCAGAGTCAGATAGTGGCAGTCTGGGAATCTGCATTGCTTAGAACTTGGCAAGAATGATTCACCTTGGGTCGCACAGGAAAGGAGTGATTATTTCACACCATTTCAAAACTTGTACGCAGTTTTCCTTTTGATAAATATATCAGGTCTTCAATGGTTGCATCATTTCTGATGAGCATTTTATCTATGACCAGAATAGTCCCAGAGCAGTAACTGGGCACACTGCCGGCAGTATATGAAAATCACACCAGGCCAGAGTAGAATCACATGCCACAAATTATTGCCCCATGTTTGATTTTCAGTAAATTAAACAGACGACAAGGGTAATCAAACAAACCTGTGACATTCATCTGTTAAAGCAAAAACTAGATTACGGTTTTCGTGCATATTAAAAGTCATGAAGAAAATTGTCTACTCACCTTCAAGTCTGCGTCACCTCCACTGTGCGTGTCCTGGCAGAAAAAGTTGTAGCTTCCTTCCCATACTCCTGTTACCAGCTAGAAAAGAACAAAATGTAAGCCAGAAAGACAAGGACACAAAATGTGACAATGTTTTGTGCAATTAGTATCCAAGTCTGCACATTGTAAGCTCTGACCCAACCATTAGGGATAGCAGAGAGGGAGCGCCACACACTATTCATTCTCTACCATATATCGGGACTGTATCCACTACAGCACCTTCATGCATAGGGGTAGTAAGGCCCTGTTTCATCATTTGCACTTTTTACATTTTTTCTTGTCTTGTGGTATTCATTGCCATTTTTTAAATTAAATACTTCAAAATTGCGAACGCGATTCTATTTCTTGTCTCACATCTAGCAGATTACTTACTGAAACTTCTGTGACAGGAAATCCTTTCTACTAATCAGAATAGGGTACAAAATACTCCACAAACAAACACACATGATATACTGCACCATACTGGTGTCACTATAATCATAAGTATAAATAATCAGTGTGATGGATCATGATGGTGGACACATCAAAAAACTAGATCATAGAACACAATTACCAAAGCAACAAAGATGTACTAGTCCATTATCACTGCAATGAAAAACTTTATTAGTTAAAAATTAATTACAAAAATTATAGCTCAGAAAAAACACAGGAAAGGACATGAGGGGAAGATGGAAACAGTATGTGCAAAATGCTGCTGTAAGTAGGGTGCACTATCCCTATAAATCCCCATACAAGAGCTAAATAAATGATGTCACGATATAATATATTAACAATGTCATTGAGCAATCACAGTAGGTACCAATTAAACAAGGCATATATGGTAGCCAGAAGTATATAGTTAAAAATATTGGCTTATTGCCCCAAATAGGTATCAAAGTACCATAAACGCCATTACTCCGGCCATGTGACGCCAACGCCGGATTGCGTCTTGGTCGTCAGGTGACGCACATGTCACTTCTGTGGGTGTGTTCTTTCCAATGAGACTCTTTGCACATTGGATGTCAGTGATTAACAGGCGTCTTACAAAAAGCTGCATGATGGGAGAGTGTGTGCCCTCTGACAAAGGCAGGACCGAAACGCGCGTTGGGGCGGGTGCGCACACCTCTCTGGACCACATCTTGGAGCTGAGCAGTTTACTTTATATAGGTAATGCAATGGCGTTTATGGTACTTTGATACCTACTTGGGGCAATAAGCCAACATTTTTAACTATATACAGTGCCTTGCGAAAGTATTCGGCCCCCTGGAACTTTTCAACCTTTTCCCAGATATCATGCTTCAAACATAAAGATACCAAATGTAAATTTTTGGTGAAAAATCAAAAAGTGGGACACAATTGTGAAGTTGAACGAAATTTATTGGCTATTTTAAATTTTTGTGGAAATACAAAAACTGAAAAGTGGGGCGTGCAAATTCACTCCAGAAGTTCATTGTGGATCTCTGAATGATCCAATGTTGTCCTAAATGACTAATGATGATAAATATAATCCACCTGTCTGTAATCAAGTCTCCATATAAATGCACCTGCTCTGTGATAGTCTCAGGGTTCTGTTTGAAGCACAGAGAGCATCATGAAGACCAAGGAACACAACAGGCAGGTCCGTGAAACTGTTGTGGAGAAGTTTAAAGCCGGATTTGGATACAAAATGATTTGCAAAACTTTAAACATCCCAAGGAGCACTGTGCAAACAATCATATTGAAACGGAAGGAGTATCATACCACTGTAAATCTACCAAGACCCGGCCGTCCCTCTAAACTTTCATCTCAAACAAGAGGAAGACTGATCAGAGATGCAGCCAAGAGGCCCATGATCACTCTGGATGAACTGCAGAGATCTACAGCTGAGGTGGGACAGTTTGTCCATAGGACAACAATCAGTCATACACTGGAGAAATCTGGCCTTTATGAAAGAGTGGCAAGTAGAAAACCATTTCTCAAAGATATCCATAAAAAGTGTTGTTTTAAGTTTGCAACAAGCCACCTGGAGACACACCAAACATGTGGAAGAAGGTGCTCTGGTCAGATGAAACCAAAATCAAACTTTTTGGCAACAATGGCAAACGATATATTTGGCGTAAAGGCAACACATCTCATCACCCTGAACACACCATCCCCACTGTCAAACATGGTGGTGGTAGTATCATGGTTTGGGCCTGCTTTTCTTCAGCAGGGACATCGGAAGATGGTTAAAATTGATGGGAAGATGGATGGAGCCAAATACGGGACCATTCTTGAAGAAAACCTGTTGGAGTCTGCAAAAGAGCTGAGACGTGACGAAGATGTCTTCGAACAAGCCAATGATCCCAAACATAAAGCAAAATCTACAATGGAATGGTTCACAAATAAACGTATCCAGGTGTTAGAATGGCCAAGTCAAAGTCCAGACCTGAATCCAATCGAGAATCTGTGGAAAGAGCTGAAAACTGCTGTTCACAAACGATCTCCATCCAACCTCACTGAGCTAGAGCTGTTTGCCAAGGAAGAATGGGCAAGAATTTCAGTCTCTCGATGTACAAAATTGATAGAGACACACCCCAAGCGACTTGCAGCTGTAATCGCAGCAAAAGATGGCGCAACAAAGTATTAAGTTAAAGGGGCCGAATAATATTGCACGCCCCACTTTGCAATTTTGTATTTCCACAAAAATTTAAAATAACCAATAAATGTCTTTCAACTTCACAATTGTGTCCCACTTTTTGTTGATTCTTCACCAAAAATTAACATTTGGTATCTTCATGTTTGAAGCATGGTATGTGGGAAAAGGTTGAAAAGTTCCAGGGGGCCGAATACTTTCGCAAGGCACTGTAATCACCCCTTTTGCTATGAAGCTCCTAAAAATTTCTGGTGCAAGAAATTTCCTTGAAAAGTCACATGCTTAGTGAAAGGAAGTCCACCTGTGAGTAATCTAAGTGTCACGATCCACCTGCTGCTGTTAACATGTTAAATTGCGCTGTCAATCTCTGACTGCTTCATTTACGGTAATATGAATGTGCAGTAAGAGCGTCACTAACCATGCACATCAGCACAACTCTCACATGATCGCGGGGCGCCAATAGGGTCTGCAGGAGACCTCATGCTTGTCATTGTCCATCTGCTATGAGCGCTGCTCCATGGCCAGCGTTTATAGCAGATGATCATTTATGCTATGCATAGCAGGGCTGTAACCCGTAGCCCAAATGTAGATAGACTCATTCAGATGAAAAATTCTATTTTATTATACAGTGGTTTCTGTTGTACACGGTATAATAAAATATCATTTTTCATCTGAATAAGTATATCTACATTTGTGCTACGAGTTTCTACATTTATGCATTTGGTTTTTCCTATTAGCACAATAGCTTTTTTTGAGAGCACTCCCTTTACTACAGGGCTGAAACCCTGCTATGTGTAGAACAAGTGATCAGAAAATCACAGCTTCAAGTCTCCTAAGGAGACTATTAAAGCAAGTGAAAAGTTAATAAAAAGTTATTAAAAAATATTTAAAACATTAAAAAATATATATATATATATATATATATATATAATATATATATATAAATATATAATATATATATATATAAAGTTCAAATCATCCCCCTTTTGTCCCATTCAAGGAGACTAAAATGTAACTCTCAGGACACCAAGGTAAACGCTATGTCTGGTGCCAAATCAAAACGGATGCTCACCCCAAGAACACCATCCCCACAATGAAACATGGTGGTGGCAGCATCATGCTGTAGAGATGTTTTTCGGATAAAGGAAACAGGGAAATGGTCCGAGTCAAGGGGAAGATGGATGGTGTGAAAGTCTTAGTTACTTACCGTTAAGGTATTTTTCGAAGACCATGACAGCACCCAACAAGCCATGACAGCACCCAACGAGAGAGGGGATCCGCCCTTCAGGAACAGGAAACCTACAGATACATAAGGGCGGCACCTCTCCCACGCATCAGTTGGTTTACAGAGCACAAGAGGACCACCAAGGTTAATGACACATAAAATTTTATTCAACACAACTGTGTTAAGTATCTCATTCTAAGTGAAAACTTATAAGAAGAAGAAGTGCGCGCCGCTGAGATAAAAAGGAGGGAATACCAGGGTGCTGTCATGGTCTTCGAAAAATACCGTTAACGGTAAGTAACTAAGACTTTATTCGAAGCCATGACAGCACCCAATGAGAGAATTACAGAGAGTAATAACTATTCAGGAGGGACTACAGCTTTCAGCACCCTTACACCGAAGGAGAGATCAGATGAAGCACCCAAGTCTAATCTATAATGATTAAAGAATGTGCTTGGAGAGGACCAAGTAGCGGCCTTACATATCTGGTCGATAGAGACCTCCAACCTCTCTGCCCACGAGGTTGCCACGGCATGGGTGGAATGTGCCCTCAGCTTCTACGGTGCCGGCTTCCCTTTCGAGGAGTATGCTAAAAAAATGGCTTCCCTTATCCATCTAGCTAGTGTGACTTTAGATACTCTATAGCCCTTTCTAGAGCCTTGGAAGGAGACAAATAAGGCGTCATCCTTTTTCCAGGAGTTAGTAACCGTCAAATACTCTAAGAGACATCTCTTCACGTCAAGTGTATGGAGTTTCTGTTCTTTCTGGTTGGTTGGATTGGGTAGAAAGGAGGGTAAAACTATCTCCTGAGTTCTATGAAAGGTGGAAGCTACCTTTGGCAAGTATGCTGGATCAGTTCTGAGTATAACTCTGTCTTCCTGAAATTGTGTATAAGGAGGTATTCTGGATAGTGCCTGAATGTCTCCGACACTTCGCGCCGATGTTAATGCCACTAAGAAAGCCACTTTCATGGAAAGAGTTTTTATCGAGGCATTCGTAATGGGTTCCGCTCAAAATCCATGCCGTTAGATGTAGACCAGTCACTTGAGAATGGTATACTGGGCCCTGGGATAGGAGATTCAAGATGTCTGGGAGGATCCATGGATCGGCCATTGACATGGCTCTGAGACTCGAGAACCAAGTTCTCCTGGGCCAAAAGGGAGCAATCAGTATTATTTTTGCTTTGTCTTTCCTGATTTTCCTGATCACTAGGGGAATCATGGCCAGAGGAGGAAAGGCGTAGGCTAGCGCAAAGTCCCACTTTATCAGAAAAGCGTCTACCGCTAGTGGACCCTCTCTGGGATTTAGGGAAATTGCTTCACCCTTCTGTTCTTTCTGGTGGCAAAGAGATCCACATCTGGCTGACCCCATTTCTCCGTGATTTGGTCAAAGATAGCCTTCTTTAGAAACCACTCTCCTTGCCTCAGAAGGTTGCGGCTTAGGTAGTCGGCCGTGACGTTTTCCTTTCCTCTTATATATAGACCGATACGTTAAAGTCCCAAATAGCAGCATATCGACTATGAAGGTCAAATATTAATAATCCAAAAGCTGCCAGCCAAATAAGGACCCATACCTAGGTTCATTTAGCATAAATGAAAAACCGATAATAAGAAAATGAACCTGAACAACTTATATTTAAAAAGGTATAAACTTTATTGACACATAGAAGAACCATACATAACATAAGTTAAAAAGTGGGAGACCCTAATGGGACACCACAATCCACATAAGTCTACAGAGGTTGCATAAAGACACAATGAACCAATAGTGACAGTACCCCTTTAAAACTAAGGTGCCTACATCTAGGACAAATGAAGTCCACTAAATACTTATACAAACAGTCACAATAGTCATATGAGATAACAAGAGTCAGCACAGTCTTACCTCCAGTGGATTGTGGTGCCAGCCCCTACGCACGTTTCGGCTGTGAAGCCTTCTTCCGGGGGTGGCATCACACCAAATGGAGCAGGGTTATATATATTCAAATTGCCAATGGGGAGATAGATAGCATAAGTCTTATTTCTAACGAGTGCATACATTGGTCCCCATATCAATGTGTCCACCCATATATGGGAGTGTATAAATCCCAGAGGGAAAAAACACGCCCTCTTATATGTAGCGCTGTTATAGATAGACAATGTCTTTCTGCCATGAGGAACAAGCGCTCTGCTACTTGCATGAGGGGTTTGGACCGAGTGCCGCCCTGATGATTTATATATGACACTGCAACCTGATTGTCGGACAGAATCCGCACATGATGACCCTGTAGATAAATAAGGAGTGTTTTTACTGCTTGTTCCACTGCCGACAATTCTTTTAGGTTAGAGGACATGTCCACCTGGTGTTGATCCCATTGACCCTGTATCATATAATCACCCATATGAGCCCCCCACCCCGTGGGGCTTGCGTCTGTGGTGATTACTCGGGTTATATTGTACTCCCAGGCCACCCCTCTAGATAAGTTACCCTTATCCAGCCACCACTGAAGGTTTATGATTGTGGGACTGGATAGAGTCAATTGGCCCTCCAGGTGACCGTTAAGAATTTTATCATAGTGTAAAATCTCGCTCTGAAGAGATCTAGTGTGCCACTGCGCCCATTGTACTGCCGGGATGCAGGAAGAGAGAGAGCCCAACAAGGACATGGCCTTCCTAAAGCCCCCGTCTCACATAGCGATATCGCTAGCGAGATCGCTGCTGAGTCACTAGTTTTGTGACGCAGCAGCAAGCTCACCAGCGATATCGCTGTGTGTGACATTCAGCGACGATCAGCCCCCCTGCTGGGTATCGCTGATCGTCGCTGAAAGGCCAGGACATTTTTTTGATCGCTGGTCTCCCGCTGAAAGGCACGCATCGCTGCGTGTGACAGGCGGGAGACCAGCGATCCGCTGGTAACCAAGGTACACAGCGGGTTTCCAGGCACGGGGCTGTGCCTAGAAACCCGCTGTGTACCTTGGATACCAGCTCCCTGAAGCAGGGAGCTGGTAACCAAGGTACACAGCGGGTTTCCAGGCACCGCGCAGCGCCTGGAAACCCATGTGTACCTTGGTTACCAGCTCCCTGCATCAGGGCGCTGGTATCCAAGGTACACTGCGGGTAACTAAGCGATGTTACCCGCAGTGTCGCTTGTACTGATCGCTGCCTGAGCTGCCTGTTTGGCAGCTCAGCAGCGATAATGTAGCGATACACCAGCGATCCTGATCTTGTCGGGATCGCTGGTGTATCGCTATGTGAGACCTAGCCTTAAGGGACATGGTGGGGTTATTAGAAGCATTAATAATTTGGTAACGTAAACGTATTACTTTGTCGGGTGGCAGACGACATTCTTGTTTTTGTGAATCTAAGGTCAGGCCTAGGAACTGTTGTATTCTCATGGGCTGTAACCGAGACTTAGTGATGTTCAGTAGCCATCCCAATTGTTCTAGGGTAGATATCGTCTTATGTAGCTGCTCTCGACAATGGTCCTCAGTTTTCCCTATAATAAGAAAGTCATCGAGGTAGGGCATTATTTGAATTTGGAATTCTCGTAGGTGGGCCATGACCTCCGCTATGATTTTTGTGAAGACCCGAGGGGCCACTGCCACCCCGAATGGAAGGGCCGTATATTGAAAATGACGGAGAGAACCTTCTAACCAGACTGCCACTCTAAGAAATTTGCTGATGATCTGCGTGAATAGGGACATGGTAATATGCATCCTTTAAGTCTAATACCACCATGAAGCAGTTTTTAAACAACAGTTTTATTGTGGATCTAATGGTTTCCATTTTAAACCGTCGCACGATCAAAAATTTATTTACAGCCTTCAGGTTAATTATTGTTCTGAAGGAACCGTCTGTTTTTTTTACGAGGAATAGAGGGGAGTAGAAGCCTCTACCCCTCTCTCCCTCTGGCACCTCTACCAGGACTTTTTTGTGACATAAGCCCTGCAACTCCAACTCCAAGGCCGCCTGTTCTGTTGAGGAAGATCAGGTAGGAGTGATTTTAAAGGTATCCTGAGGAATTTTAAAAAATTCCAATCGGAGTCCCGAAGCCACAAGGCCTAGAATCCAGCTGCTGTTGGAGATTTGGGACCAGGCCGGATAGAAGGCTGACAATCTACCTCCCACCGGCGCCACTAGTCATTGGGAGGTTTTTTTAGAATCTTTAGATGGCCGGTTGAACATGTATCCGGTACCTTTTCTCCTCCTATCTTCCCATCTGACTCGCTCCCTGGACGATCTTCTACGATTAAATCTCCTTCTACCGAAGGGACATCTGTACGAGGGATTCAGTACGCTGGGGAACTTTTTCTTATCATCCCCCGCTTTTTCTAAGAGTTCGTCCAGGACAGGCCCGAACAGATATTCCCCTTCACAGGGGATAGAGCAGAGGCGGGATCTGGCCTGAATATCTCCTGGCCAACATTTTAACCATAGCGCTCTTTGCGCTGCATTGGATAAACCTGCAGCCCTGGCCGCCATCCTCACAGAGTCCGCTGAAGAGTCCGCCAAAAAGGCTGCTGCCATCTGAATTATCGGCAGAGTTTTTATTATGGATTCACGGGAAGTTCCATCTTTTATCTGCGATTTGAGTTGGTCCAACCAAACCATTACCGACCTCGCTGTGCAGGTGGCAGCCACCGCTGGTCTCAGGGCTCCTGCTGACATTTCCCAGGTGCCTTTGAGAAAAGAATCTGCTTTCTTGTCTAGCGGGTCTTTTAAGTTGGCCATATCCTCAAAGGGTATAGAGGATTTTTTTGTAGCCTTGGCTACCGCAGCATCTAGTTTCGGAGCCTTATCCCACCAATTCACTAGGGGGTCCTCAAAGGGGTACCTACGCTTAAATGCCGGTGCTAAGGAACCCCTTTTCTCCGGCTTCTTCCATTCCTTATTTATGAGATTCTGAACTTTGTCATTTAAGGGAAAGGCCTTAAATTTTTTGGGGTCTAAACCGCAAACATAAAGTCCTGTACTGATCGTTCTGGTTTTGAGTCTTCTATCCCCATGGTGGACCTGACTGCCTTAACTAATCTGTCCACCTGGTCCACGGGGAAGCAGAACCGGGTAGAATCTTCCTCGGAGGAGGACGATGTATCAGAAGGGGATGAGGAAAGAATAGATTCTGGCGAACCTTCGTCCTCCCTAGGCCTAGTCGGGGAATCCGAGTCTGATACTCTCGCTCCACGTTTCCCTTTAGATGATCTTAACTCCGTCCTAATCAGGTCCCTTAAGGTTGAGGTAAAGTCCGGGGTATTTTCCGCTACCTGTAGGGAGGGGCGGGAAAATGTAAGGTATAGGCTTAACCTGCCCCGGCTCCTACTCTTTTTTCCCCCTCCTGCTAGCTCCCTACCGTCTGCTGTACACAAGGGAGGCACAATTTATTGGGGTAGGCGTCAGGCAGGGGTTGAATGCAGAGTGCACATTCCCTATGCTTTGATTTTTCCACACATTTCTTGCCCTGCCGGACAAAGAGAAAACATAGAGGAAAAAAAGACTGCGTCACCAGGTGCATTTTCACGGAGATCTCTTACCCGTCCGCAGCAATAGGTACCGGATCACGGGGGGGCGCAGCTGATGAAGATGCCTCCACTTCTCTGGAGGAACCTTTGCGGCTGGACTGGCCGCTCGTCCGTCTGGGCTTCAGATGGGGCTTGGTGTGGGGCCTGCTAGTACCCTTCCGTTGCACTGACAGGATGTCCTGCCGCTCTGCCGAGGCTTCTGGTGTCTCCATAATGAAACCGAAGCGTCTTGCCGCCTGTCAAGCCCCTTTTTATTGCCCACCCCCAGATATCCGGGTGAACAGAAATGACCAGGGGATTGGCTCCTCACGCCCCGGGTCCGCCGTCTCTCCTCCCACACCCCGAGCCCCTTCTTCCCCGTGCCTGTTAAATCATTCAGCCGGGGCGACGTCGGAGAGGGCCGTCACCGCGACTTCGGCCCGGCGCCCCAAGCCCCGCGTCACATCCGCCCTTCCAAGGCATACAGGAAGCGCACGAGGGCGACGGCCCGGAGGCGCCGCGCACCGATGCCGCCGACCACCACTGCCCGGAAGCCACCGCCCGCGACCCCGGAGGAAAATATGACGCCTGATCCGGCCGCCGACCCCCGGGCAGGCGAGTAACAAAGCAGGGCATACCAGGTCGCAGGGGAAGGGAGCACATTGACCCAGGGAAGGGGGCCTCATACTTACCTACCGGCGCTGGTCTAGGAGACGGGATCCTCCGGACGCCGCTCCCCTCTGCTCCGCACACAGCCGAGGTATCCTTCCCGGACCCACCGTGGCGCTTCTAGGGTCCCCGCACCTGATCGAGGTAGGGGACTGCCCGCTACCTGGGTCGACCGGCCGGCCTGGGTCCATCAAAAAAAAAAAGGATTCTGCAGGGATCCTGTCCTCCAGGAACAGGAAACCAACTGATGCGTGGGAGAGGTGCCGCCCTTATGTATTTGTAGGTTTCCTGTTCCTGAAGGGCGGATCCCCTCTCTCGTTGGGTGCTGTCATGGCTTGTTGGGTGCTGTCATGGCTTCGAATAAATACAGGGATATTCTTGAGCAAAACCTGTTTCAGTCTGTCAGTGATTTGACACTGCGGCGGATGTTCACCTTCCAACAGAACAATGACCAAAAACATACTGCTAAAGCAACATGCGAGTGGTTTAAGGGAAAACGTGTAAAATGTTTTGGCGAGTGCTAGTCAAAGCCAAAAACTTAATCCAATTGAGAATCTGTGGTCAGACTTGAAGATTGCTGTCCACCATCTAACTTGAAGGAGCTGAAGCAGTTTTGCCTTGAGGAATGGGCAAAGATCCCAGTGTAAAGCTCAGAGACTTGAAGCTGTAATTGCCGAATAAGGAGGCTTTACATAGTACTGACTTTAGAGGGGTGAATAGTTATGCACACAGAAGTTCTCATTTATTTTGTCCTATTTGTTGTTTGCGTAACAATAAAACGAAAGTACACCGTGTAGAGAGCAGTGCTACTATTCCTGAGAATGGCCACCAGACAGTGTAGGTAGCTGTGCTACTATTCCTGAAAATGGCCACTACACGTATAGGGAGCTGTGCTACTATACCAGAGAATGGCCACTACACAGTTTAGGAAGCTGTGCTGCTAAACCTGAGAATGGCCGCTACACAGTGTAGGGAGCCGTGCTACTATACCTGAGAATGGCCACTACACAGTGTAGGGAGCAGTGCTACTATACTTGAGAATGGCCACTACACAGTGTAGGGAGCAGTGCTACTATACCTGAGAAAGGCCACTACACAGTTTAGGAAGCTGTGCTGCTAAACCTGAGAATGGCCGCTACACAGTGTAGGGAGCGGTGCTACTATACCTGAGAATGGCCACTACACAGAGTAGGGAGCCATGCTACTATACCTGAGAATGGCCACTACACAGTGTAGGGAGCCGTGCTACTATACTTGAGAATAGCCGCTACACAGTGTAGGGAGCTGTGCTGCTATACCTGAGAATGGACATTACACAGTAAAGGGAGCTGTGCTACTATACCTGAGAATAGCCACTACACAGTGTAGAGAGCTGTGCTACTATACCTGAGAATGGCCACTACACAGTGTAGGGAGCTGTGCTGCTATACCTGAGAATGGCCACTACACAGTGTAGAGAGCTGTGCTGCTATACCGGAGAATGGCCACTACGCAGTATAGGGAGCTGTGCTACTATACCTGAGAATGACCACTACACAGTGTAGAGAGCTGTGCTGCTATACCTGAGAATGGCCACTACATAGTGTAGGGAGCAGTGCTACTATACCTGAGAATGGCCACTACACAGTGTAGGGAGCAGTGCTACTATACCTGAGAAAGGCCACTACACAGTTTAGGAAGCTGTGCTGCTAAACCTGAGAATGGCCGCTACACAGTGTAGGGAGCGGTGCTACTATACCTGAGAATGGCCACTACACAGAGTAGGGAGCCGTGCTACTATACCCGAGAATGGCCACTACACAGTGTAGGGAGCTGTGCTGCTATACCTGAGAATGGCCATTACACAGTAAAGGGAGCGTGCTACTATACCTGAGAATGGTCCACTACACAGTATAGGGAGCTATGCTACTATACCTGAGAATGGCCACCACGCAGTATAGGAGCTGTGCTACTATACCTCAGAATGACCACACACAGTGTAGGAGCAGTGCTACTATTCCTGAGAATGGCCACCACACAGTGTAGGGAGCTGTGCTACTATACCTGAGAATGGCCACTACACAGTATAGGGAGCTGTGCTACTATACCTCAGAATGACCACCACACAGTGTAGAGAGCTGTGCTACTATACCTGAGAATGGCCACCACACAGTGTAGGGAGCTGTGCTACTATACCTGAGAATGGCCACTACACAGTATAGGGAGCTGTGACTACTATACCTCAGAATGACCACCACACAGTGTAGAGAGCTGTGCTACTATACCTGAGAATGGCCACCACACAGTGTAGGGAGCAGTGCTACTATACCTGAGAATGGTCACTACACAGTGTAGGGAGCTATGCTACTATACCTGAGAATGGCCACCACGCAGTATAGGGAGCTGTGCTACTATACCTCAGAATGACCACCACACAGTGTAGAGAGCAGTGCTACTATTCCTGAGAATGGCCACCACACAGTGTAGGGAGTTGTGCTACTATACCTGAGAATGGCCACTACACAGTATAGGGAGCTGTGCTACTATACCTCAGAATGACCACCACACAGTTAGGAGAGCAGTGCTACTATTCCTGAGAATGGCCACCACACAGTGTAGGGAGCTGTGCTACTATACCTGAGAATGGCCACTACACAGTATAGGGAGCTGTGCTACTATACCTGAGAATGGCCACCACACAGTATAGGGAGCTGTGCTACTATACCTGAGAATGGCCACTACACAGTGTAGAGAGCTATGCTACTATACCTGAGGACGACCACTACACAGTGTAGGGAGCTGTGCTGCTATACCTGAGAATGGCCACTACAGTGTAGGGAGCGTGCTGCTATACCTGAGGACGACCACTACACAGTGTAGGGAGCTGTGCTGCTATACCTGAGAATGGCCACTACACAGTGTAGGGAGCTGTGCTGCTATACCTGACGACGACCACTACACAGTGTAGGGAGCTGTGCTGCTATACCTGTGACGACCACTACACAGTGTAGGGAGCTGTGCTGCTATACCTGAGGACGACCACTACACAGTGTAGGGAGCTGTGCTGCTATACCTGAGAATGGCCACTACAGAGTAGGGAGCTCGTGCTGCTATACCTGAGGAACGACCACTACACAGTGTAGGGAGCTGTGCTGCTATACCTGAGGACGACCATACAGTGTAGGGAGCTGTGCTGCTATACCTGAGAATGGCCACTACAGAGTAGGGAGCCGTGCTGCTATACCGGAGGACGACCACTACACAGTGTAGGGAGCTGTGCTGCTATACCTGAGGACGACCACTACACAGTGTAGGGACTGTGCTGCTATACCTGAGAATGGCCACTACACAGTGTAGGGAGCCATGCTTTTCAGGCTCTGTACACGGTTTACATGCAGCCATCACCTGGGTGCAAGGTATCGGACCACCACGATCTTATATTGATGAACTACTATATAATGATTTATCAGTGTAAGCTTGGGGTAATATCGATAGTAAACACAAGTTACTTATATGTGTTGTAGTTGGAAGACATTTTTACACATCTGCTATTTTGTATGGTACAAAGCTGTCTTTATGTTTAGCCATGATCCAGGTTTAATTGCAGCGTCTAGTATGGCATAATTATAGCATGCAAGTGCTGTGTAAATCATAGTCATCGAACTATACTTGCAATTTGATGTAAGAATGACTGCTACGCTGGGCAGATAGCACCAATAAAAAGCTAAACAACGAGAACTTCATGTAAATGGGTCTGAGTGGCAGAGAGCTGTGCCTGTTACACAATGAAGGGGGCACGGGCTCGCCGGGGCGTCGCAGCCCCTTCTCACTGGTCTGATATTTCTGATAGTTGTAAGGGTCAGTTACTGGTAATACACTGTTAATACACCATAAGGGATATATGATCATTTTTAGCATGTGTGACATATACATAGGATATATTCTATAAAAGCCTGATGTCCAAAGGCCAAATGGTGTTTAAAGCAGTATCAGTACTGTGCAATGGAGAGGACAGCGGGAAGCACCCAGCTTTCAGTAAATCCTATAAATGTCAAAGAAAAAATGCTGTATTCAAACACACACTATGCATTAATAGCGTATTCTTTTGATATGGTACAAATGCTTAAAGAGTAACTTTTTTTTTGTATATACACACTTTTGTCCAGCATGGAAGTAAAGCTTTGAAACTTTGCAAACCACTTTATTATCAAATTTGTCTTCATTCCTGTAAAAAAATGCATGTAAGGGACTTCCAAACCACTTTTTTCCCCAGTCTATTTGCCTACCTTTTAACTGCATTAAAAGGAATCTATCCAGCGATGAGTCACTTACTGGGCTGCTTAGTGTCGCTTTGTAAAAATGACTGTTTTATCAACAGGAGATTATCACAAGAGGACAAGCAAATCTGCTGCTATGTAGTCCAACCACACCCACACCACTGATTGGCTGCTTTCTTCCTACACACAGTGTATATAGAAAGCTGTCAGTGGTGTGGGCGGAGTTACACAGGGCTCAGCATTCAGAGAACTGCTAGATCTGCAACAGATAAGAGTTTTTAATCAAAACTGCAGCACCTGGTAAAAGTGAGTGACATCACTGGAATCATGGCCTCTCCCCCTACATCATGCTGCTCTCGGATGAGGTAGTAAAAATCTGTCGACAAATTCCCTTTAATATACACACTCAATTGGAGTACAGATGATGACAGTGAAATTGTCAGCTTAGCACCTGTGTCTCGCCAACTCTGGGGATAATCTGCTGCGGGACATTGTCCTGACAAGCACCACACTCAGAGGAGGAGATGTGCTGACCCTTTCACTGCCATCATTTGTACTTCACACGAGCACGTTCTCATGTCCAAGCAGACTGTCTACGAAAAAGAAGGGAATGGAAGACATTTACATGTAATTTTGTTACTGGAATGAAGACAATTCCGTTAATAAGCTGATTTTCAAACAATTAAAAAAAATGAACTTTTATTGACGATTTAAAATATAAATACCCAATGAATGGCGAGAACTACATCGCTGAAAACAACAGGGCACTGGGTGATGTCCACGGTTTATGTCATTGTATAATATTGGTAGGTTTGTGTATGCAGTCAAATTGTCATGTAGGAGTCAGTGGGTGGTGTCACACATGTGAAAGCCACCTTAACCAAAATGTGACACAGCATAAAACATAGGGGGCTGCCAGACAGAATACACTGCAGCATATCAGGGGTTCAGCTTCCTGTAACATGTCAGGGACTGTCTGTCAGCAGAAAATATTAATATACTTACAGTCACTTGAAAAACTAAGTACACCCTTTTTAAAGTCCATGGTTTTACATATCAAGGAATCAGAAAACATCTGGTCCTCAGAAGGAACTTAAATTAAGCAAATAGAACAATACAAAACAATTTACAATGGATCATTATTTGTTTAACAAAAAGGGTGTCCAAAATGGAGAAGCCGTGTGTGAAAAAATAAGTACACCCTCAGACTTTTAAACCACCTCTGGCAGCAATAACATGAGGCAATTGTTTTCTGTATAATTCTCGGTCTCACACTTCATTCTTGAAGAATTTTAGGCCATTCTTCACAACGTTGCACAACGCGGCTCCTCCACTACTAGGACAACCCTTTCTTGCTCAAAATTTTTGGCACCAACCAAATAATAAAGCTTGTTCTCACCTCCCATTCGCACGGTGTTGGCACTTGCTCTCCTGGGGCTTCTGTGCGGTTGCTGTGACACGCGACACCGGAGCCCAATAAGCGCTGCTGTCACTGTCCCCGCCTTCGGACAAATCGAACATGAAGCTGCAGCTGATCTTGCACTTCCTCTTCCTTCTCAATTCGACAGGAGGCAGAGACAGCGACGCCAGTGCTAATCGGGCACCAGCGTCACATGTCACAACAACAGCATGGGAACCCCGGGAGACGGTATGCCAACACTGGGGAACGGCACCGGCACGGGAGGGGAGTATAAGCTTTATCATTTTATGGGGGCCAAACTAGGGGCATAAAATTCTGACCTCAGCATCTGAATTAGGTTGAGGCCTGGACTTTGTGCCATTGCAACACCTTGATTCTTTTCTTTTTCAGACATTCTGTTGTAAATTTGCCCAACTCTTAGGGTCCCGTTACACATAGCGACACACCAGCGATCCCGACAACGATATGCACGTGTCAGGATCGCTGGTGTGTCGCTACATGATCGCTGCTGAGCTGCCAAACAGGCAGCTCAGGCAGCGATCAGGACAGCGACTATGCGGGTAACAAGCGACGCACGTCGCTTAGTTACCAGCAAGTGTACCTTAGATACCAGCTCGCTTGTGCAGGGAGCTGGTAACCAAGGTACACATCGGGTTTCCAGGCGCCGCTCGGCGCTTAGTAACCCGCTGTGTACCTTGGTTACCAGCTCCCCTGCACAAGCGCACTGGTATCTAACGTACACATCGGGTTTCCATGCGCCGCCCGGCGCCTGGAAACCCGATGTTTACCTTGGTTACCAGCTCCAGCTTGCTTATCGCTGGTCTCCCGCCTGTCACACACAGCAATGCGCACTGGCCAGTGGGAGACCAGCGATCAAAAAATGGTCCAGGACATTCAGCGACACCCAGCAGGGGGGCTGATCGTCGGCGTCGCTGCGTTTCACACTAAGCGAGATCGTTGGCTAGGTCGCTGCTACGTCACAAAATCGGTGACGTTTCAGCGATCTCGCTATGCGTAACGGGGCCTTTAAATAGATTGCTGCACATTTGAGAGCCATCCTTTTATAAGTGCACTGTCATGAACTTGAATATTTAACATGCTGAGGCCTTTAGAGCTCTGGAGCTGTTGGCAATCTCTCTGAGCATTGAACGGTCCGAACCGAAGGTGAATTTGCTGGAATGTCCAATGCTTGTAAAATTGTCCAATATCTTGAATGTTTTACTCTTGTGAGTAATTCTTCTCACTTTAGAATGATGGACTCTAAATTGTTTGCAAATGGCCTTATAATCTTTCACAGATTGATGGACAGCAACAATTTCTTCTCTAGAATCGTCGTTGATGTCTTTACACATGCTCCAGACCAGCAAAATGCCAAAACTTCTGCTTTTATAGAGGTGGTTGCTGTTAAACCACTAATCAAGGGCATTTGATTAGCAACATATGGCTTCTACTTAGTCTCTAAATTCCTACTCAAAGCATACAAAGTTATATTTCTTTTTTTTTCACTAGGGAAACATTGAAGTTGTCTGTGAGTTCTGGTAATAGTGCACTTACTGCGGTAGGGCTATCAGAGACTCATCAAACTGCAATCTCTAGGTTACATCGAATTGCCTATATTTGGACTTTTGGCACTTTTATGTCACCTCCAGGCTTCTCATCCAACTTTTTTTTAAGAAGGACCAGAACTTGGTAGGGAAGGATGTGGTCAAGTGCAGCTGTCAAATTCATCATAATTTATGCCACCAAATGGTGTATATTATGACAGATATGTACGGTACTTCATTCTCTCTATTGAATTTGGCGAGTCTTACTTCAGCGTGCCAGTCTTAAAGGGGTTGTTCAGTACTAGGACAACCCCTTCTTGAATTAAATGTTTGGCCATCATAAATAAAAAACCTTGCTCATCTCCCGTGCCGACACAGTTCCCAGCACTCGCTCTCCTTGGAGCTCGGTTGTGGTTGTTATGACACGTGGTACCCAATCAGCGCTGGCACCACTGTCCCCTCCTTCATACGGATGGAATATGAAGAGGAAGCCAGGGCTGCAGCTGATCTTGGATTTCCTCTTCATGTTCAGTCCGTACGAAGGCAGAGATAGTGATGCCAGCGCAGATTGTGTGCACCAGAGCTCCGGGACCGCGAGTGCGGACACCGCTGAAACGGCGCCAGCACAGGACGTGTGTATAGGTTTATTTTTTTTTCAGGACCAAACATTTAGTTCAAGAAGGGGTTGTCCTAGTAGTGGACAACCCCTTTGAGGCAGACGTATGTGCACAGAGCATGTACGGCAGTGTTGTCTGTGGCATATTCTCCGTGGGGCTTATGGCGATAATTCCTTTGCTCTACGACGCTTCTATGATGGTCTTAGTATGGCTCTTTCTATATCGCATATTCATAACTTGTGTTTGCATAAAGAAATTTGCACAGTGGTTCAATTGCAAAATGGAAATTGAGAAACACGCCATCAAAGACTGCAGTCAGGTGATCTACTTTTCATAGCACTTTAGATTGGAAAGCTTCCTCTAACGACAGGGAAGTGCCACCCTAAGAATAGCTTTCCACCTGACCACAATTAGCACACAACTCGTTTTATAACTACTGTTTTGTTGGTAAGGTGACTAGAATGGGTTCCTTTGCTTTCAGCTTTGTAGCTGCTGATAATTGCATTCCACTAGGAAAACAATTGAAATCTTTCATGATAGAGTCCTTTATAAATATAAAAGGGGTATTCCAGCGCAGAAAGTGACGGCTCATCACTGCTTCTCTCAGTAGAGACTTGTGACGACCTCTAGCATTGTAAAAGAGCGTGGTCCAGCGATAAGTCCGGTTGTGGGCTAGAACAAGAGAAGTACTTAGGCCTCTTTCACACTTCAGTCGTGCGACGTCAGTCTAAATCCGTCAAAATGTGAAAAAAACGGATCCGCCATTTTTTTGGCGGATCCGTTTTTTTCCCATTGACTTGCATTAGTGACGGATTTTGACGGATCCGCCAAAAAATTGGCGTCCGTCATTTCAGAAAAACGTCCATTGCAACGTTTTTTTGGTCCGCCAAAATGGCGGACTACAGCGGACTATCCTGGGTCTCTCTCTCCTCGGTCCGGACTTGCAAACTTACATTTTCCAGAACGAAAATTTCATCATTTCCGGGTGAACACTTCTTGGCGGAGCCGTCAGAAAACTGATCCGTTTTACATCCGTTTTTACACTTTTCTGACGGATCCGCCATTTTCACACTTCAGCAGACGTTGCACGACTGAAGTGTGAAAGAGGCCTTACTTGCTATTTATTTTCTTCAATGTTTCCCCTCTATTTAACTCATTTGTGCAGGCAGCATTACTTCAGGAGCCAATGAAGGCTTCCACATACATTCCTAGAAGCAATCCAACCAGTTATGCCCTGGTAAGACCTCTTTCACACTTCAGTCGTTTGACGTCAGTCAAAATCTGCCAAAGTGTGAAAAAAGCGGATCCGCCATTTTTTTTTTTGTGGCGGATTTTGAATGATGGTCGTCCGTGAGGTCCGTTTTTTGACGGATCCGACATAAATTGGCGTCGCCATTTTGAAAACGTTCAATGCACTTTTTTGTGTGTGTCAAAAGGCGGACCCGTCAAAACGAATCTAACGGACGACCATCCGCTAGCGGATCCATTGCTCCCATAGAAAATCCATTCATAATGCCCAGAACACTGTCCGGGGTCGGTCTCTCTCTCCTCCGTGCCAGACATGCGTACCTGCATTTTCCATCTGGATCCATCACAAAACGGATCCGTTTGCATCCGTTTTTCACCTTTTCTGGCGGATCCGCTATTTTCACACTTTGGCGGATTTTAGCTGACGCCAAACGACTGAAGTGTGAAAGAGGCCTAACAGATTTGTATGTGCACGGGCTACCTCTTTCTTTGTATTAGTCCAGCTAACTCCTTAGTGACCGGGCCAATTTTTACAATTCTGACCACTGTCACTTTACGAGGTTATAGCTCTGGAACGCTTCAACGGATCCCGCTGATGACCGTTTTTTTCATGTTAGTGATAAAATTTCTTCGATTTGACTTGCGCATATTTATGAAAAAAAAGGAAATTTGGCAAAAAAATTTGAAAATGTTGTAATTTTCAAACTTTTAATTTTTGTGACCTCAAATTACAGAGATAATAGTTAATAAATTACATTTCCCACATGTCTACTTTACAGCACCATCATTTTGGAAACAATTTTTTTTTTGTTAGGAAGTTATAACGGGTTAAAGTTGACCAGCGATTTCTCATTTTTCCAACAACATTTACAAAACCATTTTTTTTTATGGACCACCTCACATTTGAAGTCACTTTGAGGGATCAATATGACAGAAAATACCCAAAAGTGACACCGTTCTAAAAACTGCACCCCCAAGGTGCTCAAAACCACATTCAACGATATGCTACATGCACAGCATGTTATTGTCGATAACATTTTTTTTTTATCTTCTTGGAAAAATAAATACAAATCTATCTGAAAAAAAAAAACACATTCAAGAAATTAACCCTTCAGGTGCTTCACAAGAACAAAATCAATGTGGAAGGAAAAAATTAAGTTTTTTCACAAAAAAATTACTTTATTTTCACACGGGTATCAGGAGAAAATGGACCCCAAAATTTGTTGTGCAATTTCTCCTGAGTTCGCCGATACCCCGTATACGGGGTAAAGCCAGTGTTTGGGCGCATTGCAGGGCTCAGAAGGGAGGGAGCACAGTTTGACTTTTGAAAGCAAAATAGCTGGTATCGATGGCGGGCACCATGTCGCATTTGGAGACCCCCTGATGTACCCAAAGAGTGGAAACCCCCCAATTCTAACTCCAATCCCAACACTCCCATAACCACAACACTAATCCTAACTACAACCCTAACCCAATCACAGCCCTATCCACAACCCTAACCCCAACACAACCTCACCTCTAAAACAACGTTAACCCCAACTGCAAAGAATGGAAAAAATTAAAAAAAATATTTAATTATTTTTATCTAAGGGGGTTTTTATTTACTATTTTTTCATTTGGATCACTGTGATAGGGTCTATCACAGTAATCAAAATGAACCAATAGCAAAAATCTATTGTTGCCAGGTACCAGCCATCAAATCTCGGCGGGCGCACTGCGCATGCACCCACCATTTTCTTCGAGGAAGATGACGTGGAGGGCCAGGGGACGAAGGAGGACCAGGGGATGGTGGTGGTACTGGGGGGCTCGGGGAACTCCTTTAGGCTAAGAGCACACGTTCAGGAATGTTTGCAGAATATTCCTGAGCAAAAATTGACTTTTTTCGCGGTAAAAACGCACGGTTTTTTTTAGCGTTTTTGCGCGGATTTGACGCGTTTTACCACGATTTTTTCCTGAACTTTCTAGGTCAATAATATAGCGGAAAAACGCTATAATTCCGCAAAATTAATGAACATGTTGCTATTTTCTCTGCGATGCGTTTTTTTCGCGAAAAAAACGCACCATGTGCACAAAAATTGCGGAATTCATTCTAAATGATAGGATGCTTAATTAGTGCGTTTTTGATGCGTTTTTCCAGCGAAAAAAACGCAAATAATCCTGAACGTGTGCACTTAGCCTTACTCTCTCCTCTGGTATGTTGGATCATATCAGAGGAGAGAGAAATGAGTGGAAAACAGGATTTTTTTTTGTGATCGCCAGACCCCGGAGATTTTCCGATGCTGGGGAGTGCTATTCACTTATTTCTCAGCGCCGTTAAAAAGTAGTGCTGAGGAATAATTACCCTTAACTGCCGCCGTTAAAAGGCATATTGGCAGTCGTTAAGGGGTTAAAAGTCTGAAATCCACTTCAATTATCACAAGTTCAGAATGCAAATCTTTCCCTCCTCTATGCATTACTTGCTCAAACTAATTCAAAATATTTGTACCGTATATACTCGCATATAAGCCGAGATTTTCAGCCCATTTTTTAAGGCTGAAAGTCCCCCTCACGGCTTAAACGCGAGTCATATACCGGGGGGTCGGCGGGGGAGGGGGAGCGGGGATGTCAGATAATACTTACGTCTCTGCAACCCCCCTGCTTCTACGATCTCAGGCTCCTTCCTGCAGCGGTCACATGGTACCGCTCATTAAAGTCATGAATATGCACATATTTATGACTTTAATGAGCGGTACCACGTGACCGCTGTAGGAAGGAAGAGCTGCCGGAGACCGGGGAGAAGAGCAGGGGCTGCAGAGACGCGCCAGGAGGGGGTGAGTATATGCGATATTCACCTGTCCCCGGTCCACCGCTGCTCGACGCTCTGTCCTCGCGTCCTCTAGCTGTGATGTTCAGGCAGAGGACGCGATGACGTAGTTAGTGCGCGCCACGCCCTCTACCTGAGCAGTCACTGACAGAAGGACCCGGAAGACGGAGCAGCGTGCAGCGGTGGACGGGGGACAGGTGAATATCTCAGGTGCCGGGGCCCTGAGTGATCAGTGACACCGGCACCTGTCCCCCATAGCGCGCCAATGTTCCCGCCTGCTCAGGCCACCGGCACCTAGCCCCCAGCGACGAGAGGTGAGCATGTCATTTTTTTTTTTTTTTTAGCTGCAGCAGCAGCGACAGCATTAGGGACCTACACTCTGGACCATATGGGGGCATAATCTATGGAGCATATGGGGGCATAATCTATGGAGCATATGGGGGCATAATCTATGGAGCATATGGGGCATAATCTATGAAGCATATGGGGCATAATCTATGGAGCATATGGGGGCATTATCTATGGAGCATATGGGGGCATAATCTATGGAGCATATGGGGGCATATAATCTATGGGGCATAATCTATGGAGCATATGGGGCATAATCTTTGGAGCATTTTATGGGGGCCTAATCTATGGAGCATCACATGGGGCATAATCTATGGAGCTTCATATGTGGGCATAATCTATTGAGCACCATATGGGGGCATAATCTATGGAGCATTTTATGGGGGCATAATCTATGGAGCATCATATGGGGCATAAAATATATGGAGCATCTTATGGGGGAGTAACCTTTATGGAGCAGCATATGGGGCATATTATTCTATGGAGCATCTTATGGGGCCATTATTAACCTTTATGGAGCATTATATGGGGAGTATTTTGTATGGAGCATCTTATGGGGCCCATCATTAACTGTATGGACAATTATATGGGGCTCCTGATTCAATATGGATATTCAAAACATTTAACCTACTGATGTCTCAATTAATTTTACTTTTATTGGTATCTATTTTTATTTTTGTAATTTACCAGTAGCTGCTGCATTTTCCACCCTAGACTTATACGCGAGTCAATAAGTTTTCCCAGTTTTTTGTGGCAAAATTAGGGGGGGGTCGGCTTATACACGGGTCAGCTTATACATGAGTATATACGGTAATTCCAGCACAATCAAAATTGACACAGTATCTTAGTATGATGATTTGCTGTGTCTATTTGATCCAACCAAGATTAACATTTCAACCAAGTATTTTTTTTTTCAAGAACAGTCTGTGTAGATTGCGGATAAAGGTATACAGTGTAACCGCGGATCATTCATCTTGCGGCTTATATCCGCGGTTACAATGTTTCCCTTCATTGGCAATCTACAGTTAGGTCCATATATATTTGGACAGAGACATTTATCTAATTTTGGTTCTAAACATTACCACTAAACATTACCACAATGAATTTTAACCAAAACAATTCAGATGCAGTTGAAGTTCAGGCTTTCAGCTTTCATTTAAGGGTATCCACATTAAAGTTGGATGAAGGGTTTAGGAGTTTCAGCTCCTTAACATGTGTCACCCTGTTTTTAAAGGGACCAAAAGTAATTGGACAGACTAAATAATTGTAAACAAAATGTTCATTTCTAGTTCTTGGTTGAAAACCCTTTGTTAGCAATGACTGCCTGAAGTCTTGAACTCATGGACATCACCAGACGCTGTGTTTCCTCCTTTTTGATGCTCTGCCAGGCCTTCACTGCGGTGGTTTTCAGTTGCTGTTTGTTTGTGGGCCTTTCTGTCTGAAGTTTAGTCTTTAACAAGTGAAATGCATGCTCAATTGGGTTGAGATCAGGTGACTGACTTGGCCATTCAAGAAATTCCACTTCTTTACTTTAATAAACTCCTGGGTTGCTTTGGCTTTATGCTTTGGGTCACTGTCCATCTGTAGTATGAAACGACGACCAATCAGTTTGGCTGCATTTGGCTGGATCTGAGCACCCAGTATGGCTCTGAATTCCTCAGAATTCATTCGGCTGCTTCTGTCCTGTGTCACATCATCAATAAACACTAGTGACCCAGTGCCACTGGCAGCCATGCATGCCCAAGCCATCACACTGCTTCCGCCATGTTTTACAGATGATGTGGTATGCTTTGGATCATGAACTGTACCATGCCTTCGCCATACTTTTCTCTTTCTATCATTCTGGTAGAGGTTGATCTTGGTTTCATCTGTCCAAAGAATGTTCTTCCAGAACTGTGCTGGCTTTTTTAGATGTTTTTTAGCAAAGTCCAGCTTAGCCTAATTCTTGATGCTTATGAGTGGCATGCACAGTGCAGTGAACCCTCTGTATTTACTTTCATGCAGTCTTCTCTTTATGCTAGATTAGGATATTGATACGCCTACCTCCTGGAGAGTGTTGTTCACTTGGTTGGCTGTTGTGAAGGGGTTTCTCTTCACCATGGAGAGTATTCTGTGATCATCCACCACTGTTGTCTTCCGTGGGCGCCCAGGTCTTTTTGCATTGATGAGTTCACCAGTGCTTTTTTTCTTTCTCAGGATGTACCAAACTGCAGCTTAAGAATGGCTTGTTTCACCTGCATGGAGAGCTCCTTTGACCGCATGTTTCCTTCACAGAAAAACCTTCCAAATGCAAACACCACACCTCAAATCAACTCCAGCCCTTTTATCTGCTTAATTGAGAATGACATAACGAGGGGATTGCCCACACCTGTCCATGAAATAGCCTTGGAGTCAATTGTCCAATTACTTTTGGTCCCTTTAAAAACAGGGTGGCACATGTTAAGGAGCCGAAACTCCTAAACCTTTCATCCAATTTTAATGTGGATATCCTCAAATGAAAGCTGAAAGTCTGAACTTCAACTGCATCTGAATTGTTTTGTTTACAATTCATTGTGGTAATGTCTAGAACCAAAATTAGATAAATGTTGTCTCTGTCCAAATATATATGGACCTAACTGTATACAGATTATCCTTGAAAAAACGTTTTTTTTCAGGTGCCAAGGTTTTTTTAACGGATTTAGTGTATTTTGAGGGTTCTGAATTCAAAAATCCCGTTACCTTTGCTGAATTGATTCTAGTTTTTGAGATAATTCATCCATGAAAATAATGCATTCCCCCCAATGCCACTTGTGTGTGATAACAAATGCAATAGCTTTCGGTCTTTTGACTCTAACAGTGTCTTAAGTATTGAAATAACCCATATAATTATTTTGTATTTCAATTTGTAGGCTTACAAGGCTGTAAAAGCCATTTTTTGAAGCCAGAATTCTACTGTAATTAATTAACTATTAAATATCTCATAAACTACAGCCAATCTGGCAAAACCGAAGTCATATTCTCAATCAGCACCATAAACATAATGTAAAACCGTTCAGACATTGTTGGCACCAAAATCATTGTATACTAGGGAATCTTTGCCGGATGAAAGAAACAACAAAGCATCATACAAACATACCATGAATCAATTCGCATTGTGCTAGGATTACCAGTATACTGTCTTCTGTGCAGAAGCTCAGATCTCGCCATGGGGTCAGTGCGCTGCAGTTATACAGAATTATTACAAACCAAAAGCAGGAAAATCCCAATGTTAGGCATATTACATAGTAACTGGTATACATAAACTGAGGCACATAAACCCCAGTGAGAAGGAAGGAAATGACTTCATTTGTAATTTTATGATACAAGTAAACAGCAGCAATGTGGTATGCCGAGATCCAATATCCCCCCCGGTCACTGCCCCTATATCTTTGTACATTGCTTTAGATATACCCAATAAATGACAGCTTGGATAACTAGACCGGGACACGTGTTGTACCAGAAGGTAGATTATGTGATGGGAAACTCTGCTTTCCAATCACAAAGAACATTGTGTGTCCATGTCACAAATTCCAGAATTATTTGCCGGTCTGGAGTGGGAGCATTCCTGCAGCTCTTACAATGACATGAATTAACCCTTCACTGAGAATGAAACATTATATGCAGTCAGATCTCAGTCAGAAGACAAATCCCAGCTTCAATTGTAATATGATTACATGCTGGCCATATACATACAGCTTTGTTCACAACACTGCATAGCCTCAGGGCTGGTGTAACCCGATGCATAGCTTAAGATTATCATTTTGTCATCTATTGTGCTGATGTGTAGCTAATGTGAAATGACACAGGAAAAAGTATTGAACACCCTTACTGATATTTATTTAATACTTCGTATGAAAGTCTTTGTTGGTGATGACAGCTTCAAGACGCCTCCTGTATGGAGAAACTAGTCGCATGCATTGCTCAGGTGTGATTTTGGCCCATTAATCCACACAAACACTCTTCAAATCCTGAACATCCTGTGGGCTCCTGCTATGAATTCTGAGCTTTAGTTCCTTCCATAAATTTTCTATTGGATTTAGAGAAAGCGATAGGCTGGGCCATCCTAGCAGCTTTATTTTCTTTCTTTGAAACCAATTGAGAGTTTCCTCGGCTGTGTGTTTGGGATCATTGTCTTGCTGCAATGTCCACCTTCATTTCAGCTTCATCAACCTGGTGGCTGGCAGCAGATTTTTATCAAGAATGTCTCGGTACATTTGTCCATTCATCCTTCTGTTAATCATGTGAAGTTTGCCAGTGCCATATGCTGAAAAACAGCCCCACACCATAATGTTACCACCTCCAAACGTCACTGTTGGTATGGTAATTGGGGGGGGGGTGATGACAACAAACTTTGTGTATATTATGGCATCCAAAAGAGTTAAATTTTTGTCATATCTCACCAGACAATAGTCTCCCAGTATTTCACAGACCTGTTGAATGTTGTTGAGCAAATATTAAACGTTTGGACATTCTTTTTGTTGAAGTCTTGCGTGGTGACCGTGCATACAGGCTATGGAGTTTGAGTGCTGTACCTGCTTATTCCAGGTCTTTCTGTAGCTCTGTACAGGTAGTCCTTGACTCTTGGACAACTTTTCTGATAATTCTTTTCGCTACTCTGAATACTTGTGAGGAGCACCTGGTCATGGCTGGTTTATTGTTGTGAATGGGTTTGAGATGAGTTCTGAGCAGAGGCTCCCTCTGGTGGTTACAAGCGGTACTAGTGAGGATTGGGAATCAGGTGTTACTGATTGGTCTTATTTAAGGGAATCATTTTCCCATCAGGGTTGCCGGTGATCAATTGTTCTGGTCTGAATCCTTCTTTTCCAGTTTCCCTTGTAGCCTGCTGTGTCGTGTCTGCATCTCCTGCTATCAGATAAGACAATTTCTTATTTTGTGTTTCTGCTATATTTTTGCATTTTGTCCTGCACATCTGTGGGGGCCTTCTGGGTCCCCTCCGGGGGCTTTTGCCCTCTCAGTTTAGTCCAGCCACTGTGTTTTGTACTTTTGCTTTTTGCAGTTTTTTCAGTGGCTGCTGTTTTTGTTACACCAGAGAACTAATTTAGGTGGTAGAGGTCGTGTGATCTCAGGTGATTTTGAAATTAGTAGAGTTGGTGTTTTTCAGGGTTTTCTGGGATTGCAGTAAGTGCCCTTCCTGTCCTTTTCTATTTAGATAGTTTGGGCCCCAGCGTTTGCTCATACTATTTTCTTTCTGTGTCAGTATTTCCTCTTGTCTAACCGCCATTACATGTTTGGGGGCTTTCTATTATCTTTGGGGTTCTGCTCCGGGGCAGATAGCTTTCCTATTTCTATCTTTAGGTGTAGTTAGTTTCTCAGGCTGTGACGAGGCGTCTAGGACCATCGTAGGAACGCTCCACGGCTGCCTCTAGTTGTGGTGGTTAGTCAGGGTACTGCAATCTCATAGATTCCAACTGCTCTGGTGTATTTCCTTTTTTACCTGCACTCCTCAGCTACCGTAACATAACAGTATCACCGGCCATAAAAATTGTATGGTACTCACAGAAGGGAAAAAATATTTTGAAGGAAGAAAAGTTGTCAGAGATATTTTTCTGTTTGTTGCATTTTTTTTTTTTTTTTTTTTTTTTCCCTCTGTATCTCTGGGTGCTGGGGAGGATCTTTTCTCCCAATGGAGTTTGCACAGTTGTCTGGCCGTGTGGATCAGCTTGCCACTGAGGTTCGGAGTATTGCTGCATATCTTGCTAGGTTGCCTGTTGTGGAACCTAGGATCCCCATGCCAGATTTGTTTTCAGGGGATCGAGCTAAGTTTCAGAATTTCAAAAATAATTGTAAATTGTTTCTTGCCTTAACATCTAAGTCCTCAGGAAACGCAGCGCAGCAGGTTCAAATTGTCATCTCTCTCCTGCGCGGCGATCCTCAGGATTGGGCTTTTTCCCTCACACCTGGGGATCCTGTTTTGAGTGATGTTGATGCATTTTTTCAGGCTTTGGGGTTATTGTACGATGAGCCTAATGTCACTGATCAAGCTGAAAAAGCCTTGTTGGCATTAAATCAGGGGCTTGATGACGCTGAGTTATACTGTCAGAGATTCCGTAGGTGGGCAGTCCTGACCAAATGGAATGACGACGCTTTGGCGGCCCTTTTCCGGAAGGGTCTGTCGGATAATGTAGGGGATGTTATGGTGGGATTCCCTGTCCCCTCTGGTCTCAATGATTCTATGTCATTAGCGATTCAAATTGACAGATGTTTGCGTGAGCGGAGAAGTATGCGTGGAGTGGTGTTGCCTTGTGAGCCAGCTGCTGAGCCCATGCAGTGTGATGGAGTGGTGTCTGGGGCACAGCGTCATGAGTTTCGAAAGCGCAATGGGTTATGTTTCTACTGTGGTGATGCCTCTCATGCTATTTCAGTCTGCCCTAAGCGGGGAAGACGTTTTGCACGCTCAGTTGTCTTGGGTAGTGTTCAGACTAAGTTTTTATTAACTGTCACTCTGATATGCTCTCTGTCCTCATTTTCTGCTCAGGCTTTCGTTGATTCTGGAGCAGCTATTAACCTGATGGATTATGATTTTGCTAAACGTTGTGGATTTCCCTTGATACCCCTACAGAAGTCTATTCCCCTACTGGGGATCGATTCTACCCCTTTGGCTGAGAATAAACCCCAGTTTTCTACTCAGGTGATAATGAGGGTTGAACCTGATCACCAGGAGTGCTGAAAATTTTTGGTTCTATATAATCTGCATGACATTATCGTGCTGGGTTTCCCTTGGTTACAGTCTCATAATCCTGTTTTGGATTGGAAATCTGTGTCTGTAACCAGTTGGGGCTGCCAATGTGTTAGTGCCAACACTCCTGTTTTTTCTGCCTCCCCCCAGGCTGAGGATGTTCCTGACTTTTTGTTTGATTTTTCTGATGTGTTTAGCGAAAGTAAATCTGCATCCTTACCTCCCCATAGGAGCTATGACTGCGCTATTGAATTAGTGCCAGGTAGTAAATTCCCTAAGGGTCGCCTTTTTAACTTGTCTGTACCTGAACATGACGCTATGCGGTCTTATATCAAGGAATCATTGGAGAAGGGTCATATCAGACCATCCTCTTCACCCTTAGGTGCCGGTTTTTTCTTTGTGGCCAAAAAAGATGGTTCATTAAGGCCGTGTATTGATTATCGTCTCTTGAACAATATACTGTGAAATATCAATACCCGTTACCCTTGATTTCTGACCTGTTTTCCAGGGTGAAAAACGCTACTTGGTTTACCAAGCTTGACCTCAGGGGGGCGTATAACCTTATTCGCATTAAGCACGGGGATGAATGGAAGACGGCATTTAACACCCCTGAAGGGCATTTTGAGTACCTTGTGATGCCCTTTGGGCTCACTAATGCTCCTTCCGTCTTCCAGTCCTTCATGAATGACATTTTCAGGGATTTTGTGGACAAGTTTCTGATTGTTTATTTGGATGATATCTTGATTTTTTCTAATGACTGGGACTCTCATGTGAAACATGTTCGAACTGTATTCCAGATTTTGAGAGAGAATGCTCTGTATGTGAAGGGATCAAAGTGTCTTTTTGGCGTACAGAAGATCTCATTTCTGGGATTCATTTTGTCCCCATCTGTTATTGAAATGGACCCGGTCAAGGTTCAGGCCATCTGTGATTGGGTCCAACCTACTTCATTAAAGGCTCTTCAGAGATTTTTGGGTTTTGCCAATTTTTATCGTAAATTTATTGGTAATTTCTCTGTTATTGTTAAACCATTAACTGATTTGACCAGAAAGGGTTCTGATGTGGTGAATTGGCCTCCTGAGGCAGTCTCTGCGTTTCAGGAACTTAAGCAGAGATTCACTTCTGCTCCTGTTCTACGGCAGCCTGATGTTTCTCTGCCATTTCAGGTGGAGGTTGATGCCTCTGAAATTGGGGCAGGTGCAGTTTTGTCCCAAAAAGATCCAGAGACCTCTAAAAGTAACCCTTGTGCCTTTTTCTCTCGAAAATTTTCTCCTACTGAACGTAATTATGACGTGGGTAATCGGGAGTTATTGGCCATGAAGTGGGCTTTTGAAGAGTGGAGACATTGGCTGGAGGGAGCCAAACATCAGGTGGTGGTCCTTACGGACCATAAGAATCTGGTCTATCTGGAATCTGCCAAGCGACTCAATCCTAGACAGGCCAGGTGGGCCTTGTTTTTTCACACGTTTTAATTTTGTGGTTTCCTTTCTTCTTGGCACTAAGAATGTTAAGGCGGATGCCCTCTCGAGGAGTTTCCTTGCGGACTCTCCTGAGCTATCTGATCCCTCTGTTATTTTGAAGGAGGGTGTAGTTCTTTCCGCCATCTCGCCTAATTTGAGACTTGCTCTGGAGGGGTGTCAGGAGGATAGGCCCGAGCGCTGCCCTGTTGGAAAATTGTTTGTCCCGGACCAATGGAAAAAGAGTGTGATGTCTGAGATTCATTGTTCCGCATTGGCTGGGCATCCCGGAATTTTTGGTACCAGAGACTTGGTTAGTCGGTCCTTTTGGTGGCCTACCTTGTCTCGCGATGTCAGGGAATTTGTGCAGTCCTGCGGGACTTGCTCTCGCTCCAAGCCTTGCTCTCACTCTAGTGGTTTGTTGATGCCATTGCCTGTGCCCAAGAGACCATGGACCCATATCTCTATGGATTTCATTTCCGATCTTCCTGTTTCTCAGAGAATGACCACCATCTGGGTAATTTGTGATAGGTTTTCCAAAATGATACATCTTGTGCCATTACCTAAGTTGCCTTCCTCCTCTGAATTGGTGCCGTTGTTCCTTCAGCACGTGGTTCGTTTACACGGCATTCCTGAGAACATTGTGTCTGACAGAGGAGTCCAGTTTGTTTCCAGATTTTGGAGGACTTTTTGTTCTAAACTGGGTGTTCAATTGTCTTTCTCCTCGGCATTTCATCCTCAGACCAATGGTCAAACTGAGAGAACAAACCAGACATTGGAGACTTATCTAAGATGCTTTGTGTCTGCTGATCAGGATGACTGGGTCTCTTTTTTGCCTTTGGCTGAGTTTGCTCTTAATAATAGGGCTAGCTCTGCCACTTTGATGTCTCCGTTTTTCTGTAATTCTGGGTTTCACCCTCGATTTTCTTCAGGACAGACGGAGGCTTCTGTCTGTCCAGGTGTTGACTCTGTTGTTGAGCGTATGCAGCAGATTTGGGACCAGGTAGTGGAGAGGTTGTCCCTCTCTCAGGAGAAGGCCCAGCGGTTTGCTAACCGGCATAGGACTGATGGTCCTCGGTTTAAAGTGGGGGACTTGGTCTGGTTGTCCTCAAAGAATATTCCTATGAGAGTAGCATCTCCTAAATTTAAGCCTAGGTTCATTGGACCTTATAAGATCATGGAGATTATTAATCCTGTTTCTTTTCGTTTGCTTCTTCCAGGGACATTTAAGATCCATAACGTGTTCCACAAGTCCTTGTTGAAGAGGTTTGTTGAGCCAGTGGTTCCTGCTGCTGTGCCTCCTGACCCTGTTTTGGTTGAGGGCAATCTGGAGTATGTGGTTGAGAAAATATTGGATTCTCGTTTTTCTAGACGAAGACTCCAGTATTTGGTTAAATGGAGAGGTTATGGTCAGGAAGATAATTCTTGGGTGTTTGCTTCGGACATCCATGCTAGGAGACTTATCCGTGCGTATCATAGAACTCATCCTGACCGACCTGGTTGCTCAAATGAGGGTTCGGTGACCCCTCCTCAAGGGGGGGTACTGTTGTGAATGGGTTTGAGATGAGTTCTGAGCAGAGGCTCCCTCTGGTGGTTACAAGCGGTACTAGTGAGGATTGGGAATCAGGTGTTACTGATTGGTCTTATTTAAGGGAATCATTTTCCCATCAGGGTTGCCGGTGATCAATTGTTCTGGTCTGAATCCTTCTTTCCAGTTTCCCTTGTAGCCTGCTGTGTCGTGTCTGCATCTCCTGCTATCAGATAAGACAATTTCTTATTTTGTGTTTCTGCTATATTTTTGCATTTTGTCCTGCACTTCTGTGGGGGCCTTCTGGGTCCCCTCCGGGGGCTTTTGCCCTCTCAGTTTAGTCCAGCCACTGTGTTTTGTACTTTTGCTTTTTGCAGTTTTTTCAGTGGCTGCTGTTTTTGTTACACCAGAGAACTAATTTAGGTGGTAGAGGTCGTGTGATCTCAGGTGATTTTGAAATTAGTAGAGTTGGTGTTTTTCAGGGTTTTCTGGGATTGCAGTAAGTGCCCTTCCTGTCCTTTTCTATTTAGATAGTTTGGGCCCCAGCGTTTGCTCATACTATTTTCTTTCTGTGTCAGTATTTCCTCTTGTCTAACCGCCATTACATGTTTGGGGGCTTTCTATTATCTTTGGGGTTCTGCTCCGGGGCAGATAGCTTTCCTATTTCTATCTTTAGGTGTAGTTAGTTTCTCAGGCTGTGACGAGGCGTCTAGGACCATCGTAGGAACGCTCCACGGCTGCCTCTAGTTGTGGTGGTTAGTCAGGGTACTGCAATCTCATAGATTCCAACTGCTCTGGTGTATTTCCTTTTTTACCTGCACTCCTCAGCTACCGTAACATAACAGTTTATGGTGAAATTATGTATTTTCCACTTCTGGATTATGGCTTCAACAGTGCTCACTACAACCTTCAATAGTTTAGAAATTCTTCGGTAACCAATGCCATCAGTATATTTTGCAACAATAGGTTACACAGGTCTTGAGACACCTCACTGGTTTTACCCATCATGAGATGTTTCTTGTGTGGCACTTTGGTAATGAGACTCCTTTTTGTAGGCCTCAGTTGAACCAATTGATATTTTTCACTAAAGGGCAGGATTGCTTTCTAATTACTGATAGATTTCAGCAGGTGTCATGACTTTCCAGGGCTTTCTGCACTTCTCTTTCTTCAAGTGTTCAATATTTTTTCCCTGTGTCATTTCTCATTATGAGACATAACTTTATTCATGGACATGTTTTTTTGGTTTTATTTCTTTCCCTGTGTGGATTGGATGGGTTGTTACCAACATCTGGAAAGAATCTCATGTCAATAACACCTTTTTAAATATATTTACTTAGAAAATGAGTGACGTATTCAAAACTTATTTCACCCACTGTAAATCTCTACAGTCACTATTTGGCTGTAGAATGTCAAATCCTGCCAATGACTGATATGTGCACTGTCAGGATCCATTTCGAGCTCAAGCGGGTGGTCAGGCAGAGGCAGTCACATACCGACTAGCTTCTCATCCACTTCTCTCAATAGAATATTGAGAGAAGCAGGATAAGTTGCTCATAGGCACGTGACCACCTGCTTGAGCTGTAATTCTAAAGTCACATAGTTTGACTACAGAAGTCTATGTTGAGCCCAAAAAGACCTTTACAGGCCACCTTCTCACGTCCGTGCAAAACACATATATGAAAAACCGGTACCGGTGTCATCAGTGTTTTCCATCAGTCTTATCTTTGTGTCCATTCTTACCATCAGTGTGGTCATCATTGTTTTTCCGGTATGGATAAAGAAAGAATTCAATTACAAAGCTTCCTCTATACTGTGCAGTGACAAATATGTACAGCACATGGATGTTATCTGTGTGCTATATGTGTTTTTTCATGGACCTATGGACTTTTATTGGCTGTCATCCGTGCTGCCCAAAAAAAACGGACATGTTTCCATGTGATTTGCACAGACAAGAGGTCCGTGTAAAAACACAGAGATGTGAGCAGCCCCATAAGTTATAACTGGTACTTGGGGTACTTGTGAGAAAACAGATACCACATGTACTGGAAACACGGACACGGGAAGGAGGCCTTAGTCACATTGTAAATGATACCTTGAGGCTTTTTACCATAGTTCCTCTCTGCTTTGAATGTCAAATCGATGACAAATACAGAAGAAAAGTCATCATTAAAAATGACAGTCCTGGTGACAATATAATAAATGTGTGCATTCAGTCTTACCTCATAAAACATGTAGAGTGAGAGCAGCGTAAGGCCAAGGTTGTAGACCACCAGAATCCCTCTGCAGGACACAGGTTGTCTGTTCTTCATGTACTTGGGTCCATTCCATACAATAATTAAATACAGGACGGTGCACACAAAGGTGGGAATGTAATTATCCAACATGAACCAGCCTTTCACTCGCGGGTCTGAAATGGAAAGAGAAAAGAACGTCATATGAGAGACTTCATAAAGAACAAATTATTATAGCGCTTATAGTCATCAAATGAGCTTTGGAGAAGTGACTTCTGTAGGAAAAATGTCCGGCCACGAGCTCATCGAGTGCAGTCACGTGCCGCGCTTTTCATGCATTTACAGCAGCTCCGACATCTTTTTGAGACTAGCGGGGCCCAAATCATTAATTAAAATGTATGCCCCATAGCGTAAATATTAGAAATGTTCTCCAGCCTATCTGATGAATTCCCCCTACAGGGTCCGGGCATCTAGACCTACTGTAACCTTAGCTTTTTTCTACAAAAAGTGAAAATGGCAAAATGTAATAAAGATAAAATAAAAGGATGCAACTTTATATAAGCAAAGTGCAAAACCAACGTCAATCAAAATTGAAAGTTACATTGGAAAAGCAGAAATCACCAGTAAATAATTATTTTGGCGCTGTCCTCTTCTGTCACATTATGTACATTTCTATTCGGCCATTTCTTTCTCATATCTGTCTGTATGAAAACTGGGAGACCGCCTGATTATAGCTCAGACTCCTAAACGGCAGCGATACAGCAGAATGTATCATGGCATAACTGGGCATACCAGATAATTGTACCAATACTAGACTAGCTATAAGGCCAAATTCAGACCTCTGTGATAGACCGCCCGTGCACGGAATGGGACACATGGAAAGGACGTGGGTCTAGAAACCCCAACTCAGCAGCCTCATGTATGCTGGATATGCTTCCGAGTTTGGATCAGGAGACTCGTGCACAGTTTGTGCCTTGCAACCCAGTCTCGGACACTGATATACAAGGGTATAAATGAGGCCTAAGGGCGGATATACTGTGCTCCTCCTTATTTAGCAAAACAGATGTAACAATTTAGAGAATTAGTAGTGTCAGATACTCTTTACAGCATCTGCACACGTTAAAGCAGGGGTCTCAAACTGCATTCCTCGAGGGCCACAAACCGTGCGTGTTTTCAGGATTTCCTTAGCATTGCACTAGGTGCTGGAATCATTATCTGTGCAGGTGATTAAATTATCACTTGTGCAATACAAGGAAATCCTGAAAACATGACATGCTTGTGGCCCTTGAGGAATGCAGTTTGAGACCTCTGTGTTAAGTGTTTGGTGCAGAAATTTCTGCATCTCTTATTAGCAGGAAAAACACAGCGTGAAATAGGTGGGTTTTTGCTGTGTTTTTATATGCATTTTTATTTCAGATTTTTCACTACTCATTACTAGTGAAAACTGCAGCAAAGAACTGCGCCAAATCTGCAAGTCACAAATAAGCAACGTGTGCATGAGACTTCAGGATTCTTACTCACTTTGCTAGCATCAGGAAACCCTCCAGATTTTGTAACAAATCTGCAACGTGTGCACAGATCCTAAAGGAGTTTTTCCAATGAGTACATTCAGCACTTTTAAATGTATGATTGATTGGACCGCCCAACCTGTGTTAATGAGGAGGTAGTGCACATCCATGACTCATATTCATAAGTCCAAAAGATGTGTGTGCACCATTGCTCTATACACGTAGAGGACCCACCTTGTCAGGGTTAATAATGACTTTTGGGTTGTCATTGGCTGTAAGCCATAATCATCAACATTAACAGAATAAACACTTGAAATAGATCACTCTGTTTGTAATGAATCTATATAATATATGAGTTTCACTTTTTGTATTGAAGAACTGAAATAAATTCACTTTTTGGTGATATTCTAATTTTGTGAGAAGCACCTGTACTGCCCACACTCGTGCCATGTGTAGATAGATAAACATCACACAAGTTAATAAAAAGAAAGTGGCATCAAGACTTGAGATTGTGACAATGTCACGGCATGTCAAGATCAGGAGTAGGAGTTTTGAGGGCTTAGAGCGCTGTGCTCATGGGTCTTATTGTGTATCGGCCACGGGGTTAATACGTGCTGACACAGCCGTCATGCAAAGGTGCCTTCAAATAGCTACTTCAGCATTAAAAGTGAGCCATTCCTTCTAATTAGTAGAGGAGTCTACTTGTAAGCTGACCTTTTCTTCAAAATACAGACTGACATGGTGACAAAATCTGATAATGGGAACGTATCACCTTGACATTTGTTCACTAACTAGAAGAGGATAACGGCAACTTGAGCCCCAATATCTTGAATTCTATTTTCTGTGCGAGAATATGGGGACATACTTTACCCGAACATGTAGAGATATGCTTTACAGCAGGCAGACACATTGACCACAGGTGGTCTGGAGAAGACACACATTTCTATTAGCGTAGGTTCACACGAGCATAGAAAAAAAAATATTCAGAATTTCATTCCGAAAACTTGGACAATTTTTTCTCACTTGTCATTCGTGTGCAGTCTGTATATACCGTAATCCATTTTTTACAGCAGCTATTAATAATTTACAGGACCATCTACAGTTTCCCATGTTACAGAACGTACAACGTATCCATAAAAATCAGACGCTATCTATACTGTGGCTCCGTATGGCGTCCAATTTTTTTTGCACATTCATAGACTTGAATGGGTAAGTCTAATATGATTTCCGAAAAAAAAACATTCATTCATGCGATTTTTTTTTTCACACGCAGATTCGGTCAATAAAAAAAAAGTCATTCATTAGCATTGCCCCACTGAATAACATTGGTTCATGTACTGTTCGTTTTTTGACAGACCAAAGGTACGGTCGTGTGAACAAGTCCTAAAGCTGGGGTCACACAAGTGTATGAAAATTAGTCCGATTCCAATCACGAAATTTGGGAACAATTTTCATCCATACTGTCATTGTGCCATCTGCTTTTTACGTCCGTGTGGCATCCATATTTATACATCTCAGCAATTTATAATATTCATGATCAAATACAGTTTCCTATATTAATAATGGAAAAGTAGCCATAACATATCAGACTCTATGTGGATGATCCGTACGGGATATGATTTTTTTTGAGCACCAATAGACTTGTATAGGTGAATCTCATCCAAGAGGGGCGGCCTTATCCGAGCTGCACTATTGTATTACATTGGTCAATGTGCCATCCAATCTTTACTTGGACAGCAAAATGGGTAGAACAGGTTGAGTCATGTACAAGATGTATAAGGGGTGGGGACACGTGTGTGTCAGTGATGTCATCGGGGAGTTCCCTGAGACCCGCACGGCCATGGGCTGCCAGATGTGATGCAACGAATGGTGAGATCCATGGGACACATGCACCAAAAATCTTTGGATCATTGCGCGCATATTCGTGCTGGGGCTTATTTAAGAGCAATTAGGAAACACTTCTATGACCCCCTGAAGAAGCCAATGCGAAACGTGCGTTGGGGCTGGCTATGTGTTGTCTTTCCTGGGGAACCATGAATAAGAGCACTTTTTCAAATTATATGCATTGATGCAGATGGTCTGATGCTTAGTACTATTTACTAACCTATACAGGTCTCAAGTTTGGGTTACATTAGCGCCAACCCTTCTGCACCCCCACACAGCTGGGTATATATCATATGTATAAATTTTAAAGCACTAGCACTTTTTCATGAATTGATGCATGTTATTTTCGTCTGCTCTCCCTGCCCCAAATACATCTTGTACATGAGAGACTCACGCTGTTCTACCCATTGCGCACTAGAATCATGACCTTGTACTGTTATGTTTTTAACTTTTCTGTGCCTCAAAGCTATATGTTGGACTTTAACTCCATGTTTTTCATATTTAACTGATCTAAAAGTTATCACCTATACAGGGGATAATTGGTGATTTGTTTAACTGGAATAAATGTTAACATCTATGGAGCTGCAGCATTATGCCCCACGGGTGGCCATCTAGGACAGTTAGATGATACATTAATATGATAAATATCTGCAAATAATTAAGCATTTTACCTCGTGGTCCAAGCAAGTTGTCTATGTATCCATTCACTGCTTTATCCATGGCCTCCATTCCTTAAACCTACAAGGCAAGCACAAAATATGTGTCTAAATCAGTAATGAAAGCTTACAAGTGGTTAGCCATGATCAAGAAAAAAATAGTGCAATCGAAAAGAATGTAATAAAATAAGAAAAGAAGCTTCACATCATCATGCATTACCGCTGCAGCCAATCACTAGACTCATTGGTGGTCACATGTGATGGAGAGAGTTGCTGGAAAGAATTGCTGCTTCTATTATTTTATTGCCTTGCTCTCATTGGCTTATTTTTTCGTCATAGATGACCTCCTTAAGGAAAGAAAGAAAAGGCAACAGCAGACACTGGTTCACACAACGGAGGGTGTAGACACCAAACATCATATCTCAGACCCTTCTTCCCTCCACAGCTCTTCTCAGAGTGTGGTCACTTACAGCCTGCTGTAAAGAGGGTGGATGTGCAGATAATTAGGGAAAAGGGCTGTGTCCCCCCCCACATGTCACTGCCTACAGTCAGCAATGGCTCACGCCTCTGTAGTGTTCTGCTTTCTCCTCAGTCACTACAATAACTGGAGCTGTACGTTCCTGTATGATGCATCTGCGTGGTGTGTGATGGACGTGGATAGTAATGCTGCACACCGATGAGTGCTGTATGCGCTTCCTGCATCAGAGGACGTACACCGCCTGAGAATAGAAAAACCTCCAGACATCAGTGTGTTCCTCCTTACCATGCCCAGAAAAGTGCGCAATGGAGGACAACGTGAAGGGAGACCTCAGACAGCCTAGTCACTTGCCCTAAGTCTCTAGTGTTTGGCCGGCTTAAAGGACTTGTCCATTTCTGGACAACCACTGCTTAATCAATTCAGATGCAGTAGGAAACAAAAACAATATTCACTTCGCGCAGCGGCGCTTTTCCAGCTACATTGGCACTGCTGTTCTTAGCGGGTGACATGTTTTTTTCTCATGTGGTTGCTGCAGCCCTAACACTGCTGGAACGGCGCCGTTGCGGGAAGCGAGTGTCCATTGTTTTTATTTTCTACATGCCCCTGAATTGATTAGGCAAAGGGGTTGTCCAGTAGAGGACAAACACTACAGAGCAAATCCACAGCACCGCACTGGTGGTCTCCAGTGGGACCAGAAATGATGACGTCCAGTCCATCATTCACCAGACCGGTGAGGCCACTCATTGGGTCAGGTCACTGAAGTCCAGGATGTCTTTGCATGCGTCTGGAGCGTTACGTAACCTTTGCCGAGTACAGAAAACCCCTTTCAGTCTGGATATTTCTTTACAAAGGGTCATTTACCAAGACAACCCTCTAAACTTGCCCCTGCAGGCATTTGGGGCCTCGGAGAATGGCGGGTCACACTTTCCAGGTAAAACTAGCTTGTTGTCAGACAGTCACAATGCTGCTAATTTTCCATAAGCTGCAGGGAATGGACAATGAAGAGAAGCCAGAAGGCCCTGCTCCTGTCTGTCACCTGTGACGTCACATGTCCCCAGTACCACGTCCAAGTGTCAGGCGGGACGTACGCAGATCTACACCACACACAGCTTTACGTGGCACACATGCACGAGTCAACTCAGCTCTACACCGCACGAGGGTATACGCTGCACTCAGCTCTAAACCGCACACGCGTCTACACCACACGCGGATGGACACCATACACAGTATGCAGGATTACACCGCACGCAGTACGCGGGTCTATGCCACATACAGGATGCGGGTCTATGCCGCACACAGGTTCACATTGTACACGGGTCTTTGCCGCATGCAGTACACAGGTTCACATCAAACACAGGAACGCGGGTCTACACCGCACACAGTACACAGGTCTACGCCACATACAGGATGCAGGTCTATGCCGTACGCAGGTTCACATTGTAAACGGGTCTACACCGCACGCAGTATGCAGGTTCACATCGAAAACAGGAAAGTGGGTCTACACTGCACACAGCTCTACGGCGCACACAGTATGCGGGTCTACGCTGAACGCAGATGGATGGACACCATACACAGTATGCAGGATTACACAGCACGCGGGTCTATGCCACACGCAGTACGCGGGTCTACGCCGCGCACAGGATGCGGGTCTATGCCGTACGCAGATTCACATTGTACACGGGTCTACACCGCACGCAGTATGCAGGTTCACATCGAAAACAGGAACGTGGGTCTACACTGCACACAGCTCTACGGTGCACACAGTACGCGGGTCTACGCTGAACGCAGATTGACACCATACACAGTATGAAGGATTACACAGCACGCAATACGCGGATCTATGCCGCACACAGCTCTACGCCGCACACAGGTTCACATTGTACACGGGTCTACACCGCACGCAGTACGCAGGTTCACATCGAACACAGGAACGTGGGTCTACACTGCACACAGCTCTACGGTGCACACAGTACACGGGTCTACGCTGAACGCAGATGGACACCATACACAGTATGAAGGATTACACAGCACGCAATACGCGGGTCTATGCCGCACGTAGTACGCGGCTCTACGCCGCACACAGCTCTACGCCGCACACAGGATGTGGGTCTATGCCGCACGCAGGTTCACATTGTACACGGGTCTTTGCCGCACGCAGTACGCAGGTTCACACTGAACACAGGAACACACAGATCTACGCCACAAACAGTACACAGGTATACATGCACTCAGCTCTAAACTGCACACGGATGGACACCACAGTATGCAGGATTACACCGCACGCAGTACGCGGATCTACGCCACATGCAGTATGCGGGTTCACATTGTACACGGGTCTACACCGCACGCACTACGCGGGTTCACATTGTACACGGGTCTATGCCGCAGCAGTACGCGGGTTCACATTGTACACGGGTCTACACCACACGCGGGTCACATTGTAACGGATCTACGCCACATGCAGTATGAGGGTTCACATTGTACACGGGTCTACACCGCACGCAGTACGCAGGTTCACATTGTACACGGGTCTATGCCGCACGCAGTACGCGGGTTCACATTGTACACGGGTCTATGCCGCACGCAGTACGCGGGTCTACATTGTACACGGGTCTATGCTGCACGCAGTACGCGGGTCTGTGTCACGCACAGTGTTGTATGGGACTGCCAGAGACAAACAGGGTCCTTACATCCAATCTAGGAAACTGAAAATGTGTTGCCCATAGCAACCAATTAAATTGCAGCTTGTGTTCTGTAACCAGGCGTAGAAAATGAAAGCTGAAATCTGATTGGTTCCTCTGCTAAAAGTGTGCACCATTAAGATGGGTGAGACAGGCACGGAATATTCTCGAAGACACGGCAGGGCACCGAACATACCGGGGCGGGGATGCGACGGGTACCACTCCGTTATTAGAGATGTAACAAGTGCTGGAAGTGACAGCGGATAAGTGACATGTGGCAGCTCTGCATGGGCTCTGATTGGACGGACAGAAGTGCGGAGACAAGAGGGCAGGGCGGGGAAGGAGGACCCCGAAAAGCAGAGGAAGCGACAGCGGCGCTGCCCATATAAAGCGGGGTCCGCGCGGCTGACATCACCGGGTGTCACATGGACCGTGTCTGCCTGCGGGGAGAACACATGTGGCGGGGCAGCCTGACCCCATCACAGGACGTCCCCATCCCGCAGTCTGTCCCTGCACAGGAAAAACTCCGTACAAGTGGCCCAGCCGCACAGCACGGAGCCGCGCCCCAGCCCTCATTACCGTTCTGTGGCCGCCGCCGCCCGCTGCCGTTATGTCTCCGCGGTGTCACTCCTGGATGGCTCCCGGCTCCGAAGCGGCACTGGCTGTGTGACTCCGCTCTCCGCCCAGTCCCGGCCGGCAGTGTGCGCTACTCAGCCCCGCCCCCAGGTGGAGTCCGGCCGCTCCCAGCCACACAGAGCGGGGACCGGGACGCGTGAGGAGGCTCGCCTGATGAGAAGGCGGGAGATGGCGCGGGGACCGGGGACGCATGACGGAGGAGGGAGGCGACAGAGCGGCTGACGGGACCGGGCGGGAGCTGCTGCGACACCGGTCATAAACTCCTCACACAACTAGTTATCACTTGTGTCTGTTATCTGTGCAGAAATGTCCGACATCTGACTCCCCTCCATCATCTGTCTCCCCTGTATCATCTGTCTCCCCTGTATCATCTGTCTCCCCTCCATCATCTGTCTCCCCTCCATCATCTGTCTCCCCTCCATCATCTGTATCATCTGTCTCCCCTGTATCATCTGTCTCCCCTGTATCATCTGTCTCCCCTACATCATCTGTCTCCCCTCCATCATCTGTATCATCTGTCTCCCCTCCATCATCTGTCTCCCCTGTATCATCTGTCTCCCCAATATCATCTGTCTCCCCTGCATCATCTGTCTCCCCTGTATCATCTGTCTCCCCTCCATCATCTGTATCATCTGTCTCCCCTCCATCATCTGTCTCCCCTGTATCATCTGTCTCCCCTCCATCATCTGTTCCTCCCCGATATCATCTGTCCCCCCTCCATCATCTGTCTCCCCTACATCATCTGTCTCCCCTACATCATCTGTCTCCCCTGTATCATCTGTCTCCCCTCCATCATCTGTCTCCCCTCCATCATCTGTCTCCCCTCCATCATCTGTCTCCCCTCCATCATCTGTATCATCTGTCTACCCTGTATCATCTGTCTCTCCTGTATCATCTGTCTCCCCTCCATCATCTGTCTCCCCTCCATCATCTGTCTCCCCTCCATCATCTGCTCCCCTGTATCATCTGTCTCCCCTCCATCATCTGTCTCCCCTCCATCATCTGTCTCAACCGTATCATCTGTCTCCCCTCCATCATCTGTCTCCCCTCCATCATCTGTCTCCCCTCCATCATCTCTCTCCCCTGTATCATCTGTCTCCCCTCCATCATCTGTCTCCCCTCCATCATCTGTCTCCCCTGTATCATCTGTCTCCCCTCCATCATCTGTCTCCCCTCCATCATCTGTCTCCCCTCCATCATCTGTCTCCCCTCCATCATCTGTCTCCCCTGTATCATCTGTCTCCCCTGCATCATCTGTCTCCCCTGTATCATCTGTCTCCCCAATATCATCTGTCTCCCCTGCATCATCTGTCTCCCCTGTATCATCTGTCTCCCCTGTATCATCTGTCTCCCCAATATCATCTGTCTCCCCTGCATCATCTGTCTCCCCTGTATCATCTGTCTCCCCTCCATCATCTGTCTCCCCTCCATCATCTGTATCATCTGTATCATCTGTCTCCCCTACATCATCTGTCTCCCCTACATCATCTGTCTCCCCTGTATCATCTGTCTCCCCTCCATCATCTGTCTCCCCTCCATCATCTGTCTCCCCTCCATCATCTGTATCATCTGTCTACCCTGTATCATCTGTCTCTCCTGTATCATCTGTCTCCCCTCCATCATCTGTCTCCCCTCCATCATCTGTCTCCCCTCCATCATCTGCCTCCCTGTATCATCTGTCTCCCCTCCATCATCTGTCTCCCCTCCATCATCTGTATCATCTGTCTCCCCTCCATCATCTGTCTCCCCTCCATCATCTGTCTCCCCTGTATCATCTGTCTCCCCTCCATCATCTGTCTCCCCTGTATCATCTGTCTCCCCTCCATCATCTGTCTCCCCTCCATCATCTGTCTCCCCTCCATCATCTGCCCTCCATCATCTGTCTCCCCTCCATCATCTGTCTCCCCTCCATCATCTGTCTCCCCTGCATCATCTGTCTCCCCTCATCATCTGTCTCCCCTCCATCATTCTGTCTCCCCTCCATCATCTGTCTCCCCTATCATCTGTCTCCCCTCCATCATCTGTCTCCCTCCATCATCTGTCTCCCTTCCAAATTTCCATACTGTCTCCCCTCATCATCTGTCTCCCCTACATCATCTGTCTCCCCTCCATCATCTGATCATCTTCTCCCTCCATCATCTGTCTCCCCTCCATCATCTGTATCATCTGTCTCCCTCTATCATCTGTCTCCCCTCCATCATCTGTCTCCCTCCCATCATCTGTCTCCCCTGTATCATCTGTCTCCCCTCCATCATCTGTCTCCCCTCCATCATCTGTCTCCCCTGTATCATCTGTCTCCCTGTATCATCTGTCTCCCCTCCATCATCTGTCTCCCCTCCATCATCTGTCTCCCCCTCCATCATCCTTCTCCCCTGTATCATCTGTCTCCCCTCCATCATCTGTCTCCCCTCCATCATCTGTCTCCCCTGTATCATCTGTCTCCCCTCCATCATCTGTCTCCCCTCCATCATCTGTCTCCCCTCCATCATCTGTCTCCCCTCCACATCTGTATCATCTGTCTACCCTGTATCATCTGTCTCTCCTGTATCATCTGTCTCCCTCCATCATCTGTCTCCCCTCCATCATCTGTCTCCCCTCCATCATCTGCCTCCCCTGTATCATCTGTCTCCCCTCCATCATCTGTCTCCCCTCCATCATCTGTCTCAACCGTATCATCTGTCTCCCCTCCATCATCTGTCTCCCCTCCATCATCTGTCTCCCCTCCATCATCTTCTCCCCTTCATCATCTGTCTCCCCTTCCATCATCTGTCTCCCCTCCATCATCTGTCTCCCTGTATCATCTGTCTCCCCCCATCATCTGTCTCCCCTCCATCATCTGTCTCCGCTCCATCATCTGTCTCCCCTCCATCATCTGTCTCCCCTGTATCATCTGTCTCCCCTGCATCATCTGTCTCCCCTGTATCATCTGTCTCCCCAATATCATCTGTCTCCCCTGCATCATCTGTCTCCCCTGTATCATCTGTCTCCCCTGTATCATCTGTCTCCCCAATATCATCTGTCTCCCCTGCATCATCTGTCTCCCCTGTATCATCTGTCTCCCCTCCATCATCTGTCTCCCCTCCATCATCTGTATCATCTGTCTCCCCTGTATCATCTGTCTCCCCTACATCATCTGTCTCCCCTACATCATCTGTCTCCCCTGTATCATCTGTCTCCCCTCCATCATCTGTCTCCCCTCCATCATCTGTCTCCCCTGTATCATCTGTCTCCCTGTATCATCTGTCTCCCCTCCATCATCTGTCTCCCCTCCATCATCTGTCTCCCCTCCATCATCTCTCTCCCCTGTATCATCTGTCTCCCCTCCATCATCTGTCTCCCCTCCATCATCTGTCTCCCCTGTATCATCTGTCTCCCCTCCATCATCTGTCTCCCCTACATCATCTGTCTCCCCTCCATCATCTGTCTCCCATCATCTGTCTCCCTCCATCATCTGTCTCCCCTGTATCATCTGTCTCCCCTGTATCATCTGTCTCCCCTGTATCATCTGTCTCCCCTCCATCATCTGTCTCCCCTCCATCATCTGTCTCCCCTGTATCATCTGTCTCCCCTCCATCATCTGTCTCCCCTGTATCATCTGTCTCCCCGTATCATCTGTCTCCCCTCCATCATCTTTCTCCCCTCCATCATCTGTATCAGCTGTCTCCCTGACATCATCTGACTCCCCTCCATCATCTGTCTCCCCTGTATCATCTGTCTCCCTGACATCACCTGACTCCCCTCCATCATCTGTCTCCCTGCCATCATCTGTCTCCCTGCCATCATCTGTCTCCCTGACATCATCTGACTCCCCTCCATCATCTGTCTCCCCTGTATCATCTGTCTCCCTTGTATCATCTGTCTCCCCTGTATCATCTGTCTCCCTGCCATCACCTGACTCCCCTCCATCATCTGTCTCCCTGACATCATCTGTCTCCCTGACATCATCTGACTCCCCTCCATCATCTGTCTCCCCTCCATCATCTGTATCATGTCTCCCCTGTATCATCTGTATCGGCTGTCTCCCCTGTTATGTTTCGGTAGCTGAGGAGTGCAGGAAAAAAAGGCAATACACCAGAGCAGTTGGAATCTATGGGATTGCAGTACCCTGACTAACCACCACAACTAGACGCATCCGTGGAGCGTTCCTACGTTGGTCCTAGACGCCTCGTCACAGCCTGAGAAACTAACTACACCTAAAGATAGAAATAGGAAAGCTAACTGCCCCGGAGCAGAACCCCAAAGATAATAGAAAGCCCCCAAACATGTAATGGCGGTTAGACAAGAGGAAATACAGACACAGAAAGAAAATAGTATGAGCAAACGCTGGGGCCCAAACTATCTAAATAGAAAAGGATAGGAAGGGTACTTACTGCAATCCCAGAAAACCCTGAAAAACACCAACTCTACTAATTTCAAAATCACCTGAGATCACACGACCTCTACCACCTAAATTAGTTCTCTGGTGTAACAAAATCAAAACAGCAGCCACTGAAAAAGCTGGAAAAAGCAAAAGAACAAAACTCAGTGGCTGAACTAAACTGAGAGGGCAGAAGCCCCCGGAGGGACCCTGAAGGCCCCCACAGAAGTGCAGGACAAAATGCAAAAATCAAGCACAAACACAAAAGCAGAAAAAGACTTATCTGTTAGCAGGAGAAGCAGACACGACACAGCAGGCTACAAGGGAAACTGGAAAGAAGGATTCAGACCAGAACAATTGATCACCGGCAACCCTGATGGGAAAATGACTCCCTTATATAAGACCAGTCAGTAACACCTGATTCCCAGTCCTCACAATCTTCACTAGCACCGCTTGTAACCACCAGAGGGAGCCTCTGCTCAGAACTCATCTCAAACCCATTCACAACAGTACCCCCCCCTTGAGGAGGGGTCACCGAACCCTCATTTGAGCAACCAGGTCGGTCAGGATGAGTTCTATGATACGCACGGATAAGTCTCCTAGCATGGATGTCCGAAGCAAACACCCAAGAATTGTCTTCCTGACCATAACCTCTCCATTTAACTAAATACTGGAGTTTCCGTCTAGAAAAACGAGAATCCAATATTTTCTCAACCACATACTCCAGATTGCCCTCAACCAAAACAGGGTCAGGAGGCACAGCAGCAGGAACCACTGGCTCAACAAACCTCTTCAACAAGGACTTGTGGAACACGTTATGGATCTTAAATGTCCCTGGAAGAAGCAAACGAAAAGAAACAGGATTAATAATCTCCATGATCTTATAAGGTCCAATGAACCTAGGCTTAAATTTAGGAGATGCTACTCTCATAGGAATATTCTTTGAGGACAACCAGACCAAGTCCCCCACTTTAAACCGAGGACCATCAGTCCTATGCCGGTTAGCAAACCGCTGGGCCTTCTCCTGAGAGAGGGACAACCTCTCCACTACCTGGTCCCAAATCTGTTGCATACGCTCCACAACAGAGTCAACACCTGGACAGACAGAAGCCTCCGTCTGTCCTGAAGAAAATCGAGGGTGAAACCCAGAATTACAGAAAAACGGAGACATCAAAGTGGCAGAGCTAGCCCTATTATTAAGAGCAAACTCAGCCAAAGGCAAAAAAGAGACCCAGTCATCCTGATCAGCAGACACAAAGCATCTTAGATAAGTCTCCAATGTCTGGTTTGTTCTCTCAGTTTGACCATTGGTCTGAGGATGAAATGCCGAGGAGAAAGACAATTGAACACCCAGTTTAGAACAAAAAGTCCTCCAAAATCTGGAAACAAACTGAACTCCTCTGTCAGACACAATGTTCTCAGGAATGCCGTGTAAACGAACCACGTGCTGAAGGAACAACGGCACCAATTCAGAGGAGGAAGGCAACTTAGGTAATGGCACAAGATGTATCATTTTGGAAAACCTATCACAAATTACCCAGATGGTGGTCATTCTCTGAGAAACAGGAAGATCGGAAATGAAATCCATAGAGATATGGGTCCATGGTCTCTTGGGCACAGGCAATGGCATCAACAAACCACTACAGCGAGAGCAAGGCTTGGAGCGAGAGCAAGTCCCGCAGGACTGCACAAATTCCCTGACATCACGAGACAAGGTAGGCCACCAAAAGGACCGACTAACCAAGTCTCTGGTACCAAAAATTCCGGGATGCCCAGCCAATGCGGAACAATGAATCTCAGACATCACACTCTTTTTCCATTGGTCCGGGACAAACAATTTTCCAACAGGGCAGCGCTCGGGCCTATCCTCCTGACACCCCTCCAGAGCAAGTCTCAAATTGGGCGAGATGGCGGAAAGAACTACAACCTCTTTCAAAATAACAGAAGGATCAGATAACTCAGGAGAGTCCGCAAGGAAACTCCTCGAGAGGGCATCCGCCTTAACATTCTTAGTGCCAGGAAGAAAGGAAACCACAAAATTAAAACGTGTGAAAAACAAGGCCCACCTGGCCTGTCTAGGATTGAGTCGCTTGGCAGATTCCAGATAGACCAGATTCTTATGGTCCGTAAGGACCACCACCTGATGTTTGGCTCCCTCCAGCCAATGTCTCCACTCTTCAAAAGCCCACTTCATGGCCAATAACTCCCGATTACCCACGTCATAATTACGTTCAGTAGGAGAAAATTTTCGAGAGAAAAAGGCACAAGGGTTACTTTTAGAGGTCTCTGGATCTTTTTGGGACAAAACGGCACCTGCCCCAATTTCAGAGGCATCAACCTCCACCTGAAATGGCAGAGAAACATCAGGCTGCCGTAGAACAGGAGCAGAAGTGAATCTCTGCTTAAGTTCCTGAAATGCAGAGACTGCCTCAGGAGGCCAATTCACCACATCAGAACCCTTTCTGGTCAAATCAGTTAATGGTTTTAACAATAACCGAGAAATTACCAATAAATTTACGATAAAAATTGGCAAAATCCAAAAATCTCTGAAGAGCCTTTAATGAAGTAGGTTGGACCCAATCACAGATGGCCTGAACCTTGACCGGGTCCATTTCAATAACAGATGGGGACAAAATGAATCCCAGAAATGAGATCCTCTGTACGCCAAAAAGACACTTTGATCCCTTCACATACAGAGCATTCTCTCTCAAAATCTGGAATACAGTTCGAACATGTTTCACATGAGAGTCCCAGTCATTAGAAAAAATCAAGATATCATCCAAATAAACAATCAGAAATTTGTCCACAAAATCCCTGAAAATGTCATTCATGAAGGACTGGAAGACGGAAGGAGCATTAGTGAGCCCAAAGGGCATCACTAGGTACTCAAAATGCCCTTCAGGGGTATTGAATGCCGTCTTCCATTCATCCCCGTGCTTAATGCGAATAAGGTTATACGCCCCCCTGAGGTCAAGCTTGGTAAACCAAGTAGCGTTTTTCACCCTGGAAAACAGGTCAGAAATCAAGGGTAACGGGTATTGATATTTCACAGTAATATTGTTCAAGAGACGATAATCAATACACGGCCTTAATGAACCATCTTTTTTGGCCACAAAGAAAAAACCGGCACCTAAGGGTGAAGAGGATGGTCTGATATGACCCTTCTCCAATGATTCCTTGATATAAGACCGCATAGCGTCATGTTCAGGTACAGACAAGTTAAAAAGGCGACCTTTAGGGAATTTACTACCCGGCACTAATTCAATAGCGCAGTCATAGCTCCTATGGGGAGGCAAGGAAGCAGATTTACTTTCGCTAAACACATCAGAAAAATCAAACAAAAAGTCAGGAACATCCTGAGCCTGGGGGGAGGCAGAAAAAACAGGAGTGTTGGTATTAACACATTGGCAGCTCCAACTGGTTACAGACACAGATTTCCAATCCAAAACAGGATTATGAGACTGTAACCAAGGGAAACCCAGCACGATAATGTCATGCAGATTATATAGAACCAAAAATTTTCAGCACTCCTGGTGATCAGGTTCAACCCTCATTATCACCTGAGTAGAAAACTGGGGTTTATTCTCAGCCAAAGGGGTAGAATCGATCCCCAGTAGGGGAATAGACTTCTGTAGGGGTATCAAGGGGAACCCACAACGTTTAGCAAAATCATAATCCATCAGGTTAATAGCTGCTCCAGAATCAACGAAAGCCTGAGCAGAAAATGAGGACAGAGAGCATATCAGAGTGACAGTTAATAAAAACTTAGTCTGAACACTACCCAAGACAACTGAGCGTGCAAAACGTCTTCCCCGCTTAGGGCAGACTGAAATAGCATGAGAGGCATCACCACAGTAGAAACATAACCCATTGCGCTTTCGAAACTCATGACGCTGTGCCCCAGACACCACTCCATCACACTGCATGGGCTCAGAAGCAGGTTCACAAGGCAACACCACTCCACGCATACTTCTCCGCTCACGCAAACGTCTGTCAATTTGAATCGCTAATGACATAGAATCATTGAGACCAGAGGGACAGGGAATCCCACCATAACATCCTTTACATTATCTGACAGACCCTTCCGGAAAAGGGCCGCCAAAGCGTCGTCATTCCATTTGGTCAGGACTGCCCACCTACGGAATCTCTGACAGTATAACTCAGCGTCATCAAGCCCCTGATTTAATGCCAACAAGGCTTTTTCAGCTTGATCAGTGACATTAGGCTCATCGTAAAATAACCCCAAAGCCTGAAAAAACGCATCAACATCACTCAAAACAGGATCCCCAGGTATCAGGGAAAAAGCCCAATCCTGAGGATCGCCGCGCAGGAGAGAGATGATAATTTGAACCTGCTGCGCTGCGTTTCCTGAGGACTTAGATTTTAAGGCAAAAAACAATTTACAATTATTTTTGAAATTCTGAAACTTAGCTCGATCCCCTAAAAACAAATCTGGCATGGGGATCCTAGGTTCCACAACAGGCAACCTAGCAAGATATGCAGCAATACTCCGAACCTCAGTGGCAAGCTGATCCACACGGCCAGACAACTGTGCAAACTCCATTGGGAGAAAAGATCCTCCCCAGCACCCAGAGATACAGAGGGGAAAAAAAAAAAAAAAATGCAACAAACAGAAAAATATCTCTGACAACTCTGACAACCTTTTTTCTTTCAAATATTTTTTCCCTTCTGTGAGTACCATACAATTTTCAATTTTTGGGCCGGTGATACTGTTATGTTTCGGTAGCTGAGGAGTGCAGGAAAAAAAGGCAATACACCAGAGCAGTTGGAATCTATGGGATTGCAGTACCCTGACTAACCACCACAACTAGACGCAGCCGTGGAGCGTTCCAACGTTGGTCCTAGACGCCTCGTCACAGCCTGAGAAACTAACTACACCTAAAGATAGAAATAGGAAAGCTAACTGCCCCGGAGCAGAACCCCAAAGATAATAGAAAGCCCCCAAACATGTAATGGCGGTTAGACAAGAGGAAATACAGACACAGAAAGAAAATAGTATGAGCAAACGCTGGGGCCCAAACTATCTAAATAGAAAAGGATAGGAAGGGTACTTACTGCAATCCCAGAAAACCCTGAAAAACACCAACTCTACTAATTTCAAAATCACCTGAGATCACACGACCTCTACCACCTAAATTAGTTCTCTGGTGTAACAAAATCAAAACAGCAGCCACTGAAAAAGCTGGAAAAAGCAAAAGAACAAAACTCAGTGGCTGAACTAAACTGAGAGGGCAGAAGCCCCCGGAGGGACCCTGAAGGCCCCCACAGAAGTGCAGGACAAAATGCAAAAATCAAGCACAAACACAAAAGCAGAAAAAGACTTATCTGTTAGCAGGAGAAGCAGACACGACACAGCAGGCTACAAGGGAAACTGGAAAGAAGGATTCAGACCAGAACAATTGATCACCGGCAACCCTGATGGGAAAATGACTCCCTTATATAAGACCAGTCAGTAACACCTGATTCCCAGTCCTCACAATCTTCACTAGCACCGCTTGTAACCACCAGAGGGAGCCTCTGCTCAGAACTCATCTCAAACCCATTCACAACACTCCCCTGTATCATCCGTCTCCCCTGTATCATCTGTCTCCCTGACATCATCTGACTCCCCTCCATCATCTGTCTCCCCTGTATCATCTGTCTCACCTGTATCATCTGTCTCCCTGTATCATCTGTCTCCCCTCCATCATCTGTCTCCCCTGTATAATCTGTCTCCCTCACATCATCTGTCTCCCTGACATCATCTGTCTACCCTGTATCATCTGTCTCCCTGACATCATGTCTCCCCTGTATCATCTGTATCCCCTGTATCATCTGTCTCCCTGACATCATCTGTCTCCCTGACATCATCTGTCTACCCTGTATCATCTGTCTCCCCTGTATCATCTGTCTCCCCTCCATCATCTGTCTCCCCTCCATCATCTGTCTCCCCTGTATCATCTGTCTCCCCTCCATCTTTCTCCCCTCCATCATCTGTCTCCTCTGTATCAGCTGTCTCCACTGTATCTTCTGTCTCCCTGACATCATCTGACTCCCCTCCATCATCTGTCTCCCCTGTATCATCTGTCTCCCCTGTATCATCTGTCTCCCCTCCATCATTTCTCCCCTCCATCATCTGTCTCCCCTGTATCAGCTGTCTCCCCTGTATCTTCTGTCTCCCTGACATCATCTGACTCCCCTCCATCATCTGTCTCCCCTGTATCATCTGTCTCCCTTGTATCATCTGTCTCCCCTCCATCGTCTGTCTCCCCTGTATCATGTCTCCCCTGTATCATCTGTCTCTCCTGTATCATCTGTCTCCCCTCCATCATCTGTCTCCCCTCCATCATCTGTATCATCTGTCTCCCCTGTATCATCTGTCTCCCTGACATCATCTGTCTCCCCTGTATCATGTCTCCCTGCCATCATCTGTCTCCCCTCCATCATCTGTCTCCCTGACATCTGTATCATCTGTCTCCCCTCCATCATCTTTCTCCCCTCCATCATCTATCTCCCCTGTATCATCTGTCTCCCCTACATCATCTGTCTCCCCGATATCATCTGTCTCATCATCTGTCTCCCTGACATCATCTGTATCATCTGTCTCCCTGACATCATCTGACTCCCCTCCATCATCTGTTTCCATGACATCATCTGTATCATCTGACTCCCCTCCATCATCTGTCTCCCTGACATCATCTGTCTCCCCTACATCATCTGTCTCCCTGACATCATCTGTATCATCTGACTCCCCTCCATCATCTGTCTCCCCTCCACCATCTGTCTCCCCTCCATCATCTGTCTCCCCTCTATCTGTCTCCCCTACATCATGTGTCTCCCTGACATCATGTGTCTCCCTGACATCATCTGTCTCCCTGACATCATCTGTCTCCCTGACATCATCTGTCTCCCCTACATCATCTGTCTCCCCTACATCATCTGTCTCCCGACATCATCTGTCTCCCTGACATCATCTGTATCATCTGTCTCCCTGATATCATCTGACTCCCCTCCATCATCTGTCTCCTCTCCATCATCTGTCTCCCCTACATCATCTGTCTCCCTGACATCATCTGTCTCCCTGACATCATCAGAATCATCTGACTCCCCTCCATCATCTGTCTCCCCTCCATCATCTGTCTCCCCTCCATCATCTGTATCATCTGTCTCCCCTGTATCATCTGTCTCCCTGACATCATCTGTCTCCCCTGTATCATCTATCTCCCTGCCATCATCTGACTCCCCTCCATCATCTGTCTCCCTGACATCATCTGCTTCCCTGACATCATCTGTCTCCTCTCCATCATCTATCTCCCTCCTGTCCCTCATCATCTGTCTCCGTCACTCATCGTTCTGACATCATCTGTATCATCTGACTCCCCCATCATCTGTCTCCCTGACATCATCTGTCTCCCCTACATCATCTGTCTCCCTGACATCATCTGTATCATCTGACTCCCCTCCATCATCTGTCTCCCCTCCACCATCTGTCTCCCCTCCATCATCTGTCTCCCCTCTATCTGTCTCCCCTACATCATGTGTCTCCCTGACATCATCTGTCTCCCTGACATCATCTGTCTCCCTACATCATCTGTCTCCCTACATCATCTGTCTCCCTGACATCATCTGTCATCCCTGTACTCCTGATATCATCTGACTCCCTGAATCATCTGACTCCTCTCCATCATCTGTCTCCCTCCATCATCTGTCTCCCCTACATCATCTGTCTCCCTGACATCATCTGTCTCCCTGACATCATCAGAATCATCTGACTCCCCTCCATCATCTGTCTCCCCTCCATCATCTGTATCATCTGTCTCCCTGTATCATCTGTCCGACATCTTCCCCTGTATCATCTGTCTCCCTGCATCATCTGTCCCTCCCTCCTGAATCATCTGTCTCCCTGCCCAATCATCTGACTCCCCTCCATCATCTGTCTCCCCATGACATTCATCTGTCTTCCCTGAATCATCTGTCTCCCTACATCATCTATCTCCCCTGTATCATCTTCTCCCTCATCATCTGTCTCCCACATCTGTCTCCATATCATCTGTCTCATCATCTGTCTCCCTGACATCATCTGTCTCCCTGACATCATCTGATTCCCCTCCATCATCTGTTTCCATGACATCATCTGTATCATCTGACTCCCCTCCATCATCTGTCTCCCTGACATCATCTGTCTCCCCTACATCATCTGTCTCCCTGACATCATCTGTCTCCCTGACATCATCTGTATCATCTGACTCCCCTCCATCATCTGTCTCCCCTCCACCATCTGTCTCCCCTCCATCATGTCTCCCCTCTATCTGTCTCCCCTCCATCATCTGTCTCCCTGACATCATCTGTCTCCCTGACATCTGTCCCTGACATCATCTGTCTCCCTGACATCATCTGACTCCCCTACATCATCTGTCTCCCTGACATCATCTGTCTCCCTGACATCATCTGTATCATCTGTCTCCCTGATATCATCTGACTCCCCTCCATCATCTGTCTCCTCTCCATCATCTGTCTCCCCTACATCATCTGTCTCCCTGACATCATCAGAATCATCTGACTGCCCTCCATCATCTGTCTCCCTGACATCATCTGTCTCCCTGACATCATCTGTCTCCCCTACATCATCTGTCTCCCTGACATCATCTGTCTCCCTGACATCATCTGTATCATCTGACTCCCCTCCATCATCTGTCTCCCCTCCATCATCTGTCTCCCCCCTCTCCATCATCTGTCTCCCCTGTATCATCTGTCTCCCCTACATCATCTGTCTCCCCTACATTAAGCTCAGTGTTTGTTTATTTAAATGTCCATGCATCACACCATGCCTGTGTTTTTCACTGTATATAATTGTGTTTCTTCAAATATTTTGTTACACCAGCCTGATGAAGAGACGTAAGCAGTCTCGAAAGCTTGCCCTGTAATATTTTTCACTGTATTTTGTTAGCCATTAAAAGGTATCATACCCACAAGATTCCTATTTTGCTTCTCCCACTGAGAGCACTCTATATGTTTTTTTCTACTGGCTAACACGGTACCAAACCAATTTTTTTTTCGTTTATCTAAATGGAGGATACCAGAATGTACCGTACATCTATGGAACTGAAAGACCGTCTGAAGAAACTGGCACAACTGGACAGTGACATCTTTTTAACCAGATGCAAGAAGGAACACTTAATACCCAAAGGACTAAGCTTAAAGAATCCTATTCGGAATACTTACAATACTCATTATTCACAACACCTCTGCTACAGGACGTCGGAGAGACTACGGAACCACCTTATTCATGTTTTCTACAGCACCAAGAAAAAGGTCCAAATGGAAATAAAATCTTTAAGGAGTACAATTGCTGGTGACACACAGCAGAAAATGCAGCTTTACTATACTACTCTGCAGTTGTACCTAATATACAGTCATGGCCAAAAGTTTTGAGAATGACACAAATATTAATTTTTACAAAGTCTACTGCTTCACTTTTTCTAATGGCAATTTGCATATACTCCAGAATGTTATAAAGAGTGATCAGCTTAACAGCAATTACTTGCAAAGTCAATATTTGGCTAGAAAATGAACTTTATCCCCCAAAACACATTTCAACATCATTGCAGCCCTGCCTTAAAAGGACCAGCTAACCTCTTTTCAGTGATTGCTCCATTAACACAGGTGTGGGTGTTGATGAGGACATGGCTGGAGATCAATCTGTCATGATTAAGTAAGAATGACACCACTGGACACTTTAAAAGGAGGCTGGTGCTTGGCATCATTGTTTCTCTTCTGTTAACCATGGTTATCTCTAAAGAAACACGTGCAGTCATCATTGCAATGCACAAAAATGGCCTAACAGGAAGAGTATCGCAGCTAGAAAGATTGCACCTCAGTCAACAATCTATCGCATCATCAAGAACTTCAAGGAGAGAGGTTCCATTGTTGCCAAAAAGGCTTCAAGGCGCATAGAAAGACCAGAAAGCGCCAGGACTGTCTCTTAAAAGTGTTTCAGCTGCAGGATCTGGCTACCAGCAGTGCAGAGCTTGCTCAGGAATGGCAGCAGGCAGGTGTGAGTGCATCTGCACACACTGTGAGGCGGAGACTCTTGGAGCAAGGCCTGGTCTCAAGGAGGGCAGCAAAGAAGCCACTTCTCTCCAGAAAAAACATCATGGACAGACTGATATTCTGCAAAAGGTACAGGCAGTGGACTGCTGAGGACTGGGGTAAAGTTATTTTCTCTGATGAATCCCCTTTTTGATTGTTTGGGACATCAGGAAAACGCCTCATTCGGAGAAGACAAGGTGAGCGCTACCACCAGTCTTGTCTCATGCCAACTGTTAAGCATCCTGAAACCATTCATGTGTGGGGTTGCTTCTCATTTAAGGGAATCGGCTCTCTCACAGTCTTGCCTAAAAACACAGCCATGAATAAAGAATGGTACCAGAATGTCCTCCAAGAGCAACTTCTCCCAACCCTCCAAGAGCAGTTTGGCGATCAACAATGCCTTTTCCAGCATGATGGAGCACCTTGCCATAAAGCAAAGGTGATAACTAAATGGCTCAGGGAACAAAACAGAGATTTTTGGTCCATGGCCTGGAAACTCCCCAGATCTTAATCCCATTGAGAACTTGTGGTCAATCATCAAGAGACGGGTGGACAAACAAAAACCTAAAAATTCTGACAAAATGAAAGCATTGATTGTGCAAGAATGGACTGCTATCAGTCAGGATTTGGTCCAGATGTTGATTGAGAGCATGCCAGGGAGAATTGCAGAGGTCCTGAAGAAGAAGGGTCAACACTGCAAATATTGACTTGCTGCATTAACTCATTCTAACTGTTAATATAAGCTTTTGTTACTCATATGTTTGCAATTATATTTCTGTCTGTGATAAAAACATCTGTCAAACACACATAAAAACCAGAGGGCAGCAGATAATGTGAAAATATAATATTTGTGTCATTCTCAAAACTTTTGGCCATGACTGTACAAGAAAAAGAAACTCCACAGACTTCGACGGAAAGCAGGACTATATTCAAGCAACAGTCAAGCTCCTCCTAAACACTACAGCAAGTGGCAAAACCGCCAAAAGGACACAGGTAAAGTCAGCTGTGTTATTAATTTATCATCCTACAAACCCACTAATCTAGAACTCAATGTACTTTCCAGAGGTCTCACATTCTGTCCTACAAAATCTCTAGACAAAACAGAACTTTGTAGTGACATGGAACAATACTTCAGGAGACTTAGACTGAAGGAGTTCTCTGTCAAAGAGGACTTGGGGCTTCTGAGCAGCCAAACTCAAGTCAGACTAAAGAATAAGAAAAACTCTGACTGGACACCTCCTTCTGGCCGCAACATCATTTTGGACCAATATATTGACTCATTTAGACATTCGGTGCAGTCCACGATATTGGATAAAAAAGCAAAGAAAACATTTAATATCAGTTTGCAGGAAAGAAAGGCGATTTACGACCTGAAGAACAACAGGGAGATCACTATTAAGCCTGCGGATAAAGGTGGTGCCACAGTTCTCCTTAATACAACCGACTACATCAAAGAGGCACACAGACAACTGATGGATATACAGTGCTACACCAAACTGGATGATGACCCAACTCCAAAATATCTGAGGGAGTTGAAAAGAGTCATCAAATGTCTGTGTACAGACTCCATAAACCTTCTGGACTTAATACCTGAGAATCCAAGGATGGGAACTTTCTATATGCTTCCCAAGATTCATAAGCCAGGCAACCCAGGAGGCCAATCATCTCAGGGGTGGGAACACTCACTGAAGAAATCTCAGGGTGGGTAGAAAACATCCTTAAGACGCTGGTAAGGAAGACAGCCAGCTATATACAGGACACTACAGACCTGCTGAATAAGCTATCCACGATAGGTTCCCTCCCCGACAGCACCATCTTAGCCACGATGGATGTCGAATCCTTATATTCTAACATCCCACATGAAGATGGACAAACTGCCTGCCGAATGTTTCTTGAGGCCAATGGGATCCCTTCCGAGTCTGTAATAACACTCACCAGATTCATCCTCACACACAACTTTTTCTCTTTCGATGAGGAGCTATATCTACAACGCATCGGCACCTGTTATGATTTGGTAGCTGAGAAGAGCAGGCAAAAACGGCAATACACCAGAGAGGTTGGAATCTACTGGATTGCAGTACCCTGACTAACCACCACAACTAAAGGCAGCCGTGGAGCGTTCCTACGTTGGTTCTAGATGCCTCGTCACAGCCTGAGAGGTTAACTACACCTAAAGATAGAAAGGAAAGCTATCTGCCCCGGAGCAGATTCCCGAAGAACATAGGAAGCCCCCAAACATGTAATGGCGGTTAGACAAGAGGAAATACAACAGACAGAAAATAGTATGAGCAAACGTTGGGGCCCAAACTACCTGGACAGAAAAGGATAGGAAAGACACTTACTGCAATCCAAAAAACCCTAAAAAATACCAACTCTACTAATTGCAAAAACACCTGAGATCACACGACCTCTACCACCTAAATTAGTTCTCTGGTGTCACAAAACTAAGCCGCAGCCACTGAAAAAACTGGAAAAGGCAAATGAACAAATAACAGTGGCTCAGATAAACTGAGAGGAGCACAAGCCCCCGGAGGGGACCTGGCTGACCTCCACAGAAGTGCAGGGAACAATGCAAAAAGCAAGCACAAAAATAAAAGCAGAAAATATCTTATCTGATAGCAGAAGATGCAGGCAAGACTCAGCAAGCTTCCAAGTGAACCAGGAACCACAGTTGAGACAAGAACAATTGATCACCGGCAACCATGATGGGAGGGAACCTCCCTTATATAAGACCAGTCTGTAACTCCTGATTGCCAATCTTCATTGAATGGTTCAGTACTGTTTGAAACCACCAGAGGGAGCTTCTGCTCAGAATTCATTTCTAACACATTCACAACAGTACCCCCCCTAGAGTAGGGGTCACCGAACCCTCATTTGGGCAACCAGGTTGGTCAGGATGAGCTCTGTGCTACGCACGGATCAGTCTCCTAGCATGGATGTCCGAAGCAAACACCCAAGAATTGTCCTCCTGACCATAACCTCTCCACTTAAACAAATACTGGAGTTTCCGTCTAGAAAAACGAGAATCCAATATTTTCTCAACCACATACTCCAAATTGCCCTCAACCAAAACAGGGTCAGGAGGCGCAGCCATAGGAACCACTGGCTCGACAAACCTCTTCAATAAGGACTTGTGGAACACGTTATGGATCTTAAATGTCCCCGGAAGAAGCAAACGAAAGGAAACAGGATTAAGAATCTCCAAGATCTTATAAGGTCCAATGAACCTAGGCTTAAACTTAGGAGATGCAACTCTCATAGGGATATTTCTTGAGGACAACCAGACCAAGTCCCCCACTTTAAACCGAGGACCATCAGTCCTATGCCGGTTGGCAAACCGCTGGGCCCTCTCCTGAGAGAGGGACAACCTCTCCACTACCTAGTCCCAAATATGCTGCATACGCTCCACAACAGTCAACACCTGGACAGACAGAAGCCTCCGTCTGTCCCAAAGAAAATCGAGGGTGAAACCCAAAATTGCAGATAAATGGAGACATCAAAGTGGCAGAGCTAGCCCTATTATTAAGAGCAAGCTCAGCCAAAGGCAAAAAAGAGACCCAGTCATCTTGATCAGCAGACACAAAGCATCTCAGATAAGTCTCCAATGTCTGGTTTGTTCTCTCAGTTTGTCCATTGGTCTGAGGATGAAAAGCCGAGGAGAAAGACAATTGAACACCAAGTTTAGAACAAAAAGTCCTCCAAAATCTGGAAACAAACTGGACTCCTCTGTCAGACACAATGTTCTCAGGAATGCCGTGTAACCGAACCACGTGCTGAAGGAACAAAGGCACCAATTCGGAGGAGGAAGGCAACTTAGGTAATGGCACAAGATGTATCATTTTGGAAAACCTATCACAAATCACCCAGATAACGGTCATTCTCTGAGAAACAGGGAGGTCGGAAATGAAATCCATAGAGATATGGGTCCATGGTCTCTTGGGCACAGGCAATGGCATCAACAAACCACTAGAGCGAGAGCAAGGCTTGGAGCGAGAGCAAGTCCCGCAGGACTGCACAAATTCCCTGACGTCACGAGACAAAGTAGGCCACCAAAAGGACCGACTAACCAAGTCTCTGGTACCAAAAATTCCGTGATCACCGGCCAACGCGGAACAATGAATCTCAGACATCACACTCTTTTTCCACCGGTCTGGGACAAACAATTTCCCAATAGGGCAGCGCTCGGGTTTATCCTCCTGACACCCTTCCAGAGCCAGTCTCAAATTGGGCGAGATGGCGGAAAGAACTACACCCTCTTTCAAAATAACAGCAGGATCAGATAACTCAGGAGAGTCCGCAAGGAAACTCCTCGAGAGGACATCCGCCTTAACATTCTTAGTGCCAGGAAGAAAGGAAACCACAAAATTAAAACGTGTGAAAAACAAGGCCCACCTGGCCTGTCTAGGATTAAGTCGCTTGGCTGATTCCAGATAAACCAGATTCTTATGGTCCGTGAGGACCACCACCTGATGTTTGGCTCCCTCCAGCCAATGTCTCCACTCTTCAAAAGCCCACTTCATGGCCAATAACTCCCGATTACCCACGTCATAATTACGTTCAGTTGGAGAAAATTTTCGAGAGAAAAAGGCACAAGGTTTACTTTTAGAGGTCTCTGGATCTCTTTGGGACAAAACGGCACCTGCCCCAATTTCAGAGGCATCAACCTCCACCTGAAATGGCAGAGAAACATCAGGCTGCCGTAGAACAGGAGCAGAAGTGAATCTCTGCTTAAGTTCCTGAAACGCAGAGACTGCCTCAGGAGGCCAATTCACCACATCAGAACCCTTTTTGGTCAAATCAGTCAATGGTTTAACAATAACAGAGAAATTACCAATAAATTTACAATAAAAATTGGCAAAACCCAAGAATCTCTGAAGAGCCTTCAATGAAGTAGGTTGGACCCAATCACAGATGGCCTGAACCTTGACCGGGTCCATTTCAATAACAGACGGAGACAAAATGAATCCCAGAAATGAGATCCTCTGTACGCCAAAAAGACACATGGATCCCTTCACATACAGAGTATTCTCTCTCAAAATCTGGAACACAGTCCGAACATGTTTCACATGAGAGTCCCAGTCATTGGAAAAAATCAAGATATCATCCAAATAAACAATCAGAAATTTATCCACAAAATCCCTGAAAATGTCATTCATGAAGGACTGGAAGACGGAAGGAGCATTAGTGAGCCCAAAGGGCATCACTTGGTACTCAAAATGCCCCTCTGGGGTATTAAACGCCGTCTTCCATTCATCCCCGTGCTTAATGCGAATAAGGTTATACGCCCCCCTGAGGTCAAGCTTGGTAAACCAAGTAGCACTTTTCACCCTGGAAAACAGGTCAGAAATCAAGGGTAACGGATATTGATATTTCACAGTGATATTGTTCAAGAGACGATAATCAATACACGGCCTTAATGAACCATCCTTTTTGGCCACAAAGAAAAAACCGGCACCCAAGGGTGAAGAGGATGGTCTGATATGACCCTTCTCCAATGACTCCTTGATATAAGACCGCATAGCGTCATGTTCAGGTACAGACAAGTTAAAAAGGCGACCTTTAGGGAATTTACTACCAGGCACTAATTCAATAGCGCAGTCATAGCTCCTATGGGGGGCAAGGATGCAGATTTACTTTCGCTAAACACATCAGAAAAATCAATCAAAAAGTCAGGAACATCCTGAGCCTGGGGAGAGGCAGAAAAAACAGGAGTGTTGGCATTTACACATTGGCAGCCCCAACTGGTCACAGACACAGATTTCCAATCCAAAACAGGATTATGAGACTGTAACCAAGGGAAACCCAGTACAATAATGTCATGCAGATTATACAGCACCAAAAATTTGCAACTCTCCTGATGATCAGGTTCAACCCTCATAATCACCTGAGTAGAGAACTGGGGTTTATTCTCAGCCAAAGGGGTAGAATCAATCCCCAGTAAGGGAATAGACTTCCATAGGGGTATCAAGGGAAACCCACAACGTTTAGCAAAATCAAAATCCATCAGGTTAATAGCTGCTCCTGAATCAACAAAATCCTGAGCAGAAAATGTGGACAGGGAGCAAATCAGGGTAACAGTCAACAGAAATTTAATCTGAACACTACCCAAGACAACTGAGCGTGCAAAACGTCTTCCCCGCTTAGGGCAGACTGGAATAGCATGAGAGGCGTCACCACAGTAGAAACATAACCCATTGCGTTTTCGAAACTCATGACGCTGTGCCCCAGAACCACTCTATCACACTGCATGGACTCAGAAGCTGGTTCACAAGGCAACACTATTCCACGCATACCTCTACGCTCACGCAAACGTCTGTCAATTTGAATCGCTAATGACATAGAATCATTGAGACCAGAGGGAGCAGGGAAACCCACCATAACATCTTTTACATTCTCTGACAGACCCTTCCGAAAAAGGGCTGCCAAAGCATCATCATTCCATTTGGTCAGGACTGCCCACTTTCGGAATTTCTGACAGTACAACTCAGCGTCCTCAAGCCCCTGATTTAATGCCAACAAGGTTTTTTCAGGTTGATCAGTGACATTAGGTTCATCGTACAATAACCCCAGAGCCAGAAAAAATGCATCAACATTACTCAAAACAGGGTCCCCAGGTGTCAGGGAAAAAGCCCAATCCTGAGGATCGCCGCGCAGGAGAGAGATGACAATTTGAACCTGCTGTGCTGCGTTCCCTGAGGACTTAGGTTTTAAGGCAAAAAACAACTTACAGTTATTTTTGAAATTCAGAAATTTAGCTCGATCCCCCAAAAATAAATCTGGCATGGGGATCCTAGGTTCCACAGCCGGCAACCTAGCAAGATAGGTAGCAATACTCCGAACTTCAGTGGCAAGCTGATCCACACGGCCAGACAACTGTGCAAACTCCATTGAGAGAAAAAAAAATCCTCAGCACCCAGAGAAAAAGAGGGAAAAAAAAATGCAACAAACAGGAAAAAAAAAAATTTCTGACAACTCTGACAACTTTCTTCTTTCCACACTTTTTTTTTCCCTTCTGTGAGTACCATATAATTTTCAGTTTGGCCGGTGATACTGTTATGATTTGGTAGCTGAGGAGAGCAGGCAAAAACGGCAATACACCAGAGAGGTTGGAATCTACTGGATTGCAGTACCCTGACTAACCACCACAACTAAAGGCAGCCGTGGAGCATTCCTACGTTGGTCCTAGACGCCTCGTCACAGCCTGAGAGGTTAACTATAGTCATGGCCAAAAGTTTTGAGAATGACACAAATATTAATTTTTACAAAGTCTACTGCTTCACTTTTTCTAATGGCAATTTGCATATACTCCAAAATGTTATAAAGAGTGATCAGCTTAACAGCAATTACTTGCAAAGTCAATATTTGGCTAGAAAATGAACTTTATCCCCCCAAAACACATTTCAACATCATTGCAGCCCTGCCTTAAAAGGACCAGCTAACCTCTTTTCAGTGATTGCTCCATTAACACAGGTGTGGGTGTTGATGAGGACATGGCTGGAGATCAATCTGTCATGATTAAGTAAGAATGACACCACTGGACACTTTAAAAGGAGGCTGGTGCTTGGCATCATTGTTTCTCTTCTGTTAACCATGGTTATCTCTAAAGAAACACGTGCAGTCATCATTGCAATGCACAAAAATGGCCTAACAGGGAAGAGTATCGCAGCTAGAAAGATTGCACCTCAGTCAACAATCTATCGCATCATCAAGAACTTCAAGAAGAGAGGTTCCATTGTTGCCAAAAAGGCTTCAGGGCGCCCAAGAAAGACCAGCAAGCGCCAGGACCGTCTCTTAAAAGTGTTTCAGCTGCGGGATCAGGCTACCAGCAGTGCAGAGCTTGCTCAGGAATGGCAGCAGGCAGGTGTGAGTGCATCTGCACGCACTGTGAGGCGGAGACTCTTGGAGCAAGGCCTGGTCTCAAGGAGGGCAGCAAAGAAACCACTTCTCTCCAGAAAAAACATCATGGACAGACTGATATTCTGCAAAAGGTACAGACAGTGGACTGCTGAGGACTGGGCTAAAGTTATTTTCTCTGATGAATCCCCTTTTCGATTGTTTGGGACATCAGGAAAATGCCTCATTCGGAGAAGACAAGGTGAGCGCTACCACCAGTCTTGTCTCATGCCAACTGTTAAGCATCCTGAAACCATTCATGTGTGGGGTTGCTTCTCAGCCAAGGGAATCGGCTCTCTCACAGTCTTGCCTAAAAACACAGCCATGAATAAAGAATGGTACCAGAATGTCCTCCAAGAGCAACTTCTCCCAACCCTCCAAGAGCAGTTTGGCGATCAACAATGCCTTTTCCAGCATGATGGAGCACCTTGCCATAAAGCAAAGGTGATAACTAAATGGCTCAGGAACAAAACATAGATATTTTGGGTCCATGGCCTGGAAACTCCCCAGATCTTAATCCCATTGAGAACTTGTGGTCAATCATCAAGAGACGGGTGGACAAACAAAAACCTAAAAATTCTGACAAAATGAAAGCATTGATTGTGCAAGAATGGACTGCTATCATGGGCGTACCCACCGTGGGGCAGGGGGGGCCGTTGCCCCCCCCTAGGAGCAGGGGCGCGCCGTGCCAAGATGAGGCCATCGCATCAGCCGGCCCTTTAAAAGGTGCTTCTGGGCTGGCTGCGACTCACATACTAGACTGTATGGGCTCTTTCCAGCGGTGTGACATCGTTCCCGGGGGCGTGTTCTGCAAAGCCAGGAAGCCAGGAAGAGAAGCCGTGTGCTTGCTGCAGGAGGGAAATCTGAGGTCAGTCAGAGTCCTCAGTGACATAGGAGGATTTATTAATTAATGGGTTGATGTCTCCTTATCTACAGTAATATATACCTGACAGGAGCCTGTACAGTCTATATCTACAGTCTGTAGATATAGACTGTATGGGCTCCTGTCAGGTATATATTACTGTAGATATAGACTGTACGGGCTCCTGTCAGGTATATATTACTGTAGATATAGACTGTATGGGCTCCTGTCAGGTATATATTACTGTAGATATAGACTGTACAGGCTCCTGTCAGGTATATATTACTGTAGATATAGACTGTACGGGCTCCTGTCATATTACTGTAGATATAGACTGTACAGGCTCCTGTCAGGTTTATATTACAGTAGATATAGACTGTACGGGCTCCTGTCAGGTATATATTACATCTACAATAATATATACCTGACAGGAGCCCATACAGTCTATATCTACAGTAATATATACCTGACAGGAGCCTGTACAGTCTATATCTACAGTAACATATACCTGACAGGAGCCTGTACAGTCTATATCTACAGTAATATATACCTGACAGGAGCCTGTACAGTCTATATCTACAATAATATATACCTGACAGGAACCTGTACAGTCTATATCTACAGTAACATATACCTGACAGGAGCCTGTACAGTCTATATCTACAGTAATATATACCTGACAGGAGCCTGTACAGTCTATATCTACAATAATATATACCTGACAGGAGCCCATACAGTCTATATCTACAGTAATATATACCTGACAGGAGCCCATACAGTCTATATCTACAGTAATATATACCTGACAGGAACCTGTACAGTCTATATCTACAGTAACATATACCTGACAGGAGCCTGTACAGTCTATATCTACAGTAATATATACCTGACAGGAGCCTGTACAGTCTATATCTACAATAATATATACCTGACAGGAGCCCATACAGTCTATATCTACAGTAATATATACCTGACAGGAGCCTGTACAGTCTATATCTACAGTAATATATACCTGACAGGAGCCCATACAGTCTATATCTACAGTAATATATACCTGACAGGAGCCCATACAGTCTATATCTACAGTAATATATACCTGACAGGAGCCTGTACAGTCTATATCTACAGTAACATATACCTGACAGGAGCCCATACAGTCTATATCTACAATAATATATACCTGACAGGAGCCCATACAGTCTATATCTACAGTAATATATACCTGACAGGAACCTGTACAGTCTATATCTACAGTAATATATACCTGACAGGAGCCTGTACAGTCTATATCTACAGTAATATATACCTGACAGGAGCCCGTACAGTCTATATCTACAGTAATAATACCTGACAGGAGCCCGTACAGTCTATATCTACAGTAATATATACCTGACAGGAGCCCGTACAGTCTTCATCTTACATATTTTATTACCTGCAGGAGCCCATACAGTCTATTATACAATAATATAACCAGACAGGAGCCCATACAGTCATATTACAGTAATGATATACCTACAGGAACCGTACAGTCTAAATCTACAGTAATATATACCTGACAGGAACCGCTCAGTCTACTCTACAGTTAATATCCGACAGGGCCGTACAGTCTATTACAGTAAATAACCTGACAAGGAGCCCATACAGTCTATATCTACAGTAATATACTGACAGAGCCCGTACAGTCTATCTTTAACTGTAATATATACCAAGAAATGGCCGTAAAGTCTTTATCTTCAATAAATTTACGACAGGAGCCCTACAGTCTAATAACAGTAATCTTTATTCTACATTAAGCAGGGTGGGTGGTGATGTATATACGGTGCTGGTCTGGGCAATATTAAAAAGAAGACAATGATGGGGCATATTACTACAAGAAGGGGACATATATGTGGGCATTTTACAGGTGGAATCTACTTGCATTCCATGCTTAAATCTATCTTCTATCCTATCTGCTCTAAAAGAAGAAAATTAGAGCAGCACAAAGAAAGAGTCCTGAGTCAGCAACCCCATCCAAAATCCAAACAAATTATAGAAATTCCAAAAATTGGAGGCAGCACAACCGTTTGAGTGAATAAAAGCTGTATTTAAAATGTCCAAAAGGCGACGTTTGGTCCAACAACAGAACCTTTCTCAGGCTGAGAAAGGTTTGTGTTGTTTGGACCGAAATGTCGCTTTGGAACCTTTAATAGATTGTTGTTTTCACTACAAAACTATTGCGCCTCAATTTGTCTGGTTACTATCTATCTCAACCTATCATATCTACTTTCATCTTTTTCCCAAAGATCAATCCATTGTGTGCTTTAGAATAGGGCAGGTGAATGGCTCAGTGTCATGTGTGATAAACACGCATGAGCTTGGTTCCCCTGTGAACAGAAAGACTGCAAGGTGGTCCTAAAATCAATAAATTGTTTACATCAAGTATTGATATGAAGGTAATTCTCCTTGTACGTGAATTATGGTCTTGGTATAAGGAATTATGTTGTGTATGGCGTTCATTATCGTTTTTCCACATTTTTTGTTCTTATATTTAACAAACCTGAAACCAATGGCTTGCCCACCCCTAGTTTTGATCCTGGGTACCCTAAACTGCTATCAGTCATGAATTTGGTCCAGAATTGATTCGAGACTGGACACAGAAAAATTGCATGAGGTCCTGGAAGAAGAAGGGTCAACACTGCAAATATTGGACTTGCTGCGAAACTTCATTCTGAAATGATCAAAGCTTTGTTACTCATATGTTTGCAATTATTAAATTTTCTGTCTGTAAAACATCTGTCACACACATAAAAAACCGAGGGCAGCAGATACAATGTGAAATCAATATTTGTGTCATTCTTCTAAAACTTTTGGCCATGACTGTACACCTAAAGATAGAAAGAGGAAAGCTATCTGCCCCGGAGCAGATCCCCAAAGAACATAGGAAGCCCCCAAACATGTAATGGCGGTTAGACAAGAGGAAATACAGACACAGACAGAAAATAGTATGAGCAAACTTTGGGGCCCAAACTACCTGGACAGCAGGGTGGATAAAAATCATGATTTTTTAAAAAAAATCAAAAAAATCGGATTTTTTTGATTTAAATCGGATTTTTTTGATTTAAATCAGATTTTTTAATCAAGTTGTAGACAAGCAAAACTTTGTCTTTTTGCAAATCAAATTATTTTACACAAAAATATTAAAACCGTTGATGATTATGAAACCTAATAATTTTTATTTGCACTATTAAACAATCAGAATTGAACTACAGAGCATCAATTTTATCCCGATGTGTTTCGCAAATGGACACTAATTTTGACCAGTTGTTAATAAACAGTTCCAAGCATTCAGCCAAGGTATTCCATCTAACATCTTGTGGTAGAACCAACTTCAGTCCTCCCATTTCCTTGTAGGTTGCATGTGCAAAATGATTATTGCGGAAATATTTAACAATTTCTACAACATGTTCCTTGACACCCGAAATATGCAGGTCTTTTGCCAAAAGATGCAACAAATGGGCAGAACAACCGTATGTAATGACATTTGTGTCATCCTCATGTGCCAATTCCGCTCGCATTTTTGCCACATTGCTTGCGTTATCAGTAACTAAGCTCCTTACTTTACATCCAAACTGTTCTTGGCATTGGTGAATTGAGTTCTTAGCAATTTCAAGTAAATATTCAGCAGTATGTGAATTTCCAGATGTGTCGATTGTGTCTGTAAGGTAAGTTTCACCATCTTCTGTTGTGACACAAGTGCAAATTATGGGGTCGTTGTGGATGTTGCTCCAACCATCCAAGCTCATGTTAACAACTTTGTCTTTCAAATATTTTGTACAAGCCGCTCTTTCTTTGTCGTATACAGCCTGAAGATGTTTTCCTGAGATATCAAATCTACTTGGTGGTTTGTAGCCTGGTCTTATTCCTTCGATCATTTGTACAAACAATGGGTGTTCAACTAGTCGGAAAGAAGAATTGGTTGCAAATATGAATTTAGCAATTAATTCATCAAAATGTTCTTTCTGGCTCGTCATAGTCTTTAAGAGGAATTTTTCTACACTTTGCACGCAAAGTTTTTTGTTGGGCTGCTTTGTTGAAGTTGTACCCAGATATTGATTGTCACGTGCAGCACAAGCCATATTTGACCCTGAAAGCACAGTAATTAAAAATATAATTCGACTGCGTATTTGAAGAAATATAACGAAAATATTTTGAAACAAACTTTTTGAACAATGTAATGGTCCTCGTCCTATAAGGGCTGTCTCAAAAGTTATGCTACTCAAGTTTCCGGTGAAGTTGCTGTAATACTAGTTATATCAGAGCAACTGAAAAAAATTATGTCACAAAAGTTTTAAAAATGTTTTTTTAAAAAAATGGTCAATTTGGCAGACTTCAAAAGTGAATTGTAGCCTACAATAAAAAAAAAAATAGGCGTATACACACTCTTTTATTTTTACTTAACGTTAATCTTCTGTGAAATATTGCCTTAACATAAATTTAAATTCTATACTCCAGAACTAGTGCTAGAAATTTTTCTTTTCATAGACTTTAACCATCCCAGTAAAACGTCTGTTAAAATAGGTTGTAATTGCCAGACTTACCACTAGTGCTAGGGTCCTGGTGCATAAGAAGCTGTGGGGGTTCATTGACATTAGTTGTATCACTATCAACATCTTCATTTCCCTTCTGGTTGCAGTTTTCATAATGTGATTTCAAACGGCAAACAAGTCCTTGGATATCCTTTTGACAGTATTTGCACTTTGCTCTCCCACCTTTCTTTCCAAGCTCTGCTGGCATCTCAACAAAATGAACCCAAATAGGGTCTCTCTTACGACCTGCCATGGCTCACGCAGATCACTTCTGAAGTTTGATTGTTACTACAGCCAAGTACTGCTGACTGACTATCCAACAAGTTTGGGCATGTCAACTGAATGGAAAAAGAAACTGAAACCAAGCTACAGAAAGTGAAACCAAGCTAGAAGTGTGGAGTTAATTGAACAATGATTGAAAGTTTTAGATTTTAATCGTGATTTATATTAAAAAAATCTTTTGATTTAAATCAGTGATTTAAATCATGATTAAAATCACGATTTAAATCGATCTGATTTAAATAGAAAAAAATAATTTGATTTAAATCATGATTTAAATCGTTGATTTAAATCGGCGTGATTTAAATCAATCCACCCTGCTGGACAGAAAAGGATAGAAAGGACACTTACTGCAATCCAAAAAACCCTAAAAAATACCAACTCTACTAATTGCAAAAACACCTGAGATCACACGACCTCTACCACCTAAATTAGTTCTCTGGTGTCACAAAACTAAGCCGCAGCCACTGAAAAAACTGGAAAAGGCAAATGAACAAATAACAGTGGCTCAGATAAACTGAGAGGAGCACAAGCCCCCGGAGGGGACCTGGCTGACCTCCACAGAAGTGCAGGGAACAATGCAAAAAGCAAGCACAAAAATAAAAGCAGAAAATATCTGATAGCAGAAGATGCAGGCAAGACTCAGCAAGCTTCCAAGTGAACCAGGAACCACAGTTGAGACAAGAACAATTGATCACCGGCAACCATGATGGGAGGGAACCTCCCTTATATAAGACCAGTCTGTAACTCCTGATTGCCAATCTTCATTGAATGGTTCAGTACTGTTTGCAACCACCAGAGGGAGCTTCTGCTCAGAATTCATTTCTAACACATTCACAACAGGCACCGCTATGGGAAGTAAAATGGCACCCCAGTATGCCAACCTCTTCATGGCTAAACTGGAAAATGACTTCTTAACATCCTGCTCCATCAAATCATTTGCCTATTTCCGTTACATCGATGACATCTTAATAATCTGGACTGAGTCCGAACAAGAACTTCTAGATTTCCATGACAAATTCAACAAATTTTATCCTACCATAAACTTGACATTGGACCACTCAAAAACAAAAATCAACTTCCTAGACACCACCATAAAAGTCCAAAATGGTTCGTTCCAAACATCAGTGTATCGGAAACCAATTGACCGTCCCACATACCTCAGATGGGACAGCTTTCATCCTAAACACATTAAAAAGTCCATTGTCTACAGCCAGGCCCTCAGATACAACCGTATCTGTTCCAGTCCTAAGGACAGGGATAAACACCTAACCCAACTTAAAATGTCATTTTTAATTCAAGGTTACCATCCCACCTCCATTGATGACCAGATCATTAGGGCCACAAGGATCCTTAGAAGTCAATTACTTCAATACAGGAAAAGAGGAAAATCACCATGTACCTCTGGTAGTGACCTACAACCCACAGCTTGAAATACTGAGAAAAACGGCTAAGAAACTTCACCATATACTACACAAGGATGACCAGTTAAAAATATTATTCAAAGACCCCCCCCCTTGCTGTGTTACAGGCAACCTCCAAATTTAGGAAACATCATGTTCCAAGTTCAATGCCTAAGATTCACCAAGAGAGACCTATCCTTGCAATGGGAGAAGATGCAGAACTTGCATTCATATAGAGACCAACGACAAGATCCAAGTCCCCAACACACAGCAAAACTATAAGATCCCCGGGACATTCACATGTTCCTCTTCTAATGTGGTATATTTAATTCTATGCAATATATGTCCTGTGGGTGGCCTCTATGTTGGAGAAACAGGACAGAGACTGAGAGCAAGGATGAGGTCTCATCGTCATACGATTACAGACAAAAAAAAACCATCTACCTGTGGCTAAACATTTCTGTGGTCCAGGACACAACATAGACAATATGAAAGTTGTCATTTTGAAAGGCAATTTCCAATCACAAAAACATCGCAGGGTTTGGGAATACAGATTCATTACTATCTTTGATTCTGTTCACACAGGACTCAATTTGTCAGAAGGATTTATGGCACACTACCAAATCTGAGCAACTTCCTCCAAAAACAATGAAGACACCACCAGTCCTTTGATCTCACATGCATATGGGGTCCATAAAACTTTCACACCACTTATCTAATCTTACCTAATTAAGGATTCTCTCTTTAAAGAACTGCCACACTACACAATCCCGCTAGCGATCTCGTTAGCGTCGCATACTAATGAGATCGCTAGCGGGATTGTTTCTATATCGCTAGTGTCGGCCACATTTAGCGATGTCGTTAAGGACGCTATCGCGGTTAGCGATCTCCTTAACGACCTTAGCGGTACAAAAGTACCGCTAAATCGCTAAAAAAGGTGCCACACTTAGCGATATATACTTACCCAGCGGGAGCGCCGACGATAAAATAGGGTCCGGAACGATTCCAGCGACGAGCGAGATCACAGCAGGAAGCTCGTCGCTGGCAGATGCCGCACACAACAACATCGCTAACGGGATCGCTAAATAGTGACGTTTTTTAGCGATCCCGTTAGCGATGTTGTTTAGTGTGGCATACCCTTTAAGCTCAGTGTTTGTTTATTTAAATGCAGTAAAGATGTATATCTTTGTACCGTGTTAGCCAGTAGATAGAAAAATATAGAGTTGAGAGGTATCAACCACTGAGGACTCTCAACTCTAAATATTTTTTTATTTAAATGTCCATGCATCACACCATGCCTGTGTTTTTCACTGTATATAATTGTGTTTCTTCAAATATTTTGTTACACCAGCCTGATGAAGAGACGTAAGCAGTCTCGAAAGCTGCCCTGTAATATCTTTCACTATATTTTGTTAGCCATTAAAAGGTATCATACCCACAAGATTCCTATTTTGCTTCTTCCACTGAAAGCACTCTATATGTTTTTTTCTACTGGCTAACACGGTACCAAACCAATTTTTTTAGTGTCTTGGATGTCGCATGTCTCTGAAAATGCACTTTTTGCATTCACATTTAGATTTCTTCCCTCAAAATCTTGGGGATGTAAGCGATGAACAAGTCGAGCTGTTTCACAAGGACATTAAAGTAATGGAACACCGCTACCAAGGTTTTTGGAATGACTCAATGATGGCAGATTACTGCTGGATGTTATATAGGGACAACCCTGAAAAATTGTATCAATGACAGTCTAATGTCAAGCACTTTTAATCTCTGCTCATATTTTGGTTTCAGTTTTGCATGTGAAATTATTTTGGTTCAATAAAAACTGTTTTGTAAGGTGAAGCATTTTTTTTTATATGTAGATTACTGTTTTCTTAATGTCACCAGTATATTTTGTATACCTTATAATAATGATGCTTTTCCATGGAAACTATGCGTGCTACAGAAAAACTATATACATTTTTGAAATCAGGACAAAAAGATGATTCAGAAAAGTTCAATGTCACCTGCGATGATTACAAAAAATATTTTTTTCTAGACTTTTTTTAAAATCTTAGTTGTTTTTTCTGTATGGCCCAGTTCAAGGAAGTGCTTAGAGGCGGACACATCCAGCCTCTTCTTCCTTATGGTATACCGATGGTGGTTGATACGTGTCTTAAAATCCCATGTTGTCTCACAGATATACCATAAGGAACAAGTACACTGTAGGAGGCATTCTACATATTCTGAGTTGCGTGTCAGAGTTCTATATTGTAACTGGCATCTTTTACCTAATAGGGACAGGAAACACAAAGAGGTGAAATAGCCCTCTCCACTTCCTCCCTCCAGTGTTTTTTCCTGTCCCTACGGGGCATGAGGAGGTCCTCCTGCTGTGCTTTATGGCAAGCGACAGACACTGCTTTTCACATACCCTCATGCCAGGCAGCTGAAGACCATCGCTTCGGCCTTCCCCTCCGATCACTGCTCCTGTCTCCCCCTGAACACAGGACTTCACCACTCTTCCTGTGCCTTCGGGTAAAGCAGTCTGGTATGAGCCGGGGGCCTCTCTGAGCTCCCCGGCTCTCTTCATCTCTCTTGCTCCAGCGTGCAGAAACTATTAGCGGCGTCAGACGCAGTCGTAGGACCTTCAGACGCGATCACAGGTCCTTTAGCGTCACTTCCAGTTGCATTCCACGGTGAAACGTACCGCTGAGTTACAGTGAAAACATGGAGGAAGAGGTGTAAATCCATAAGGAGCGCCTGCAGGACCCTGCTTGCGCTTGCTAAGGTCAGAGAGGGGGAGAATCATCCAATAGGATGCTGCACTGGAGTCTCGACACCTCGATAAAAGGAGTCCAGACTCCACAATGTAGGACCTTTCTATGATGGAGGGTGGTCATTCTTCCTGCTCTGCATCTGCAGAACCTAGTAAGTACCTGGCTTTGGTAAGACTCTTTGTCTTTTGAGCAGGATTTTTTAAAGGAATTTTGTACATATCAGCCACTTCTCTCCTTATTTTAGGGAGACAAGGATCCTGCTCCAAAAAGACAAGATGTCCCATAAAATGTGCCATCTATTTGAAAAAAACTGCCATTTTTCCATAAGAAACGCCTGTGTCAAAGCTGCACATATAAAATCATTAAAGAAGAGCAGTCCTACTTAATATAAGAGCTAAGAGGAATGGTCTGTCCAGAGCGAAGCAACGTTTCAGCTCAAAAGAGCCTTTTTCAATCCAGAAGTGCAATAATAATTACAGCAATTGAAGTGGTAGCATCCATCAGGAACCAAAACATCTGTATCGTTCCTTAGCTCAATGATTTTCTGGTGATAGGCCATCAGAGTAAATTCTCTATGATCACATACGGAAAATCCTTTGGCTTCTTACATCCCTACGGTGGCTGATGAACTATTAGAAATCCGAACTGGCTCCTTTCAGCAAGAAGATCTTCCTACGGATCCTGTTGAATTTGCAGGACCAGATATCTTGGCTACCAAAAGAGAAACATCCAGATTATATCTCTGAGATTCGCAATGTCAGTGTCATGATCCCAGTGCAGGGTTGACCTGCACGCTAGAGGTTAAGGTTTTGATCCCAGTGCAAGCTCTTACCTGCACACCTGGGGCTTATTATTGTGGCCTCTCCTTGGTTCGGGGAGAGCTTCTTATAGCCCTAGGAAGCTCCAATCCCTGTCAGTTATACTTTCGCCCTTGGCAGAGTGTGTTGACCCTGAGTGTGTTTGTGCTGTGTTCTGGTTTGCCTGATACTTTGGTTTTGACTCGGTCTGTTCTCTGGATACTGCTTGTTGGATTCTGTTTCTGTACCTTCGCTGTCTGTTTGGTTTTGACCTCTGCCTGTCCCCGACTATCCGTTCTGTCTCATCCTTGGTACTATACTGTCTTCTCGTGCTTTGACCTTGGCTTGTTCAGATTTACGTCTCTGTCTGTGCCCCTGGGTAACTTTGTCCCGTAGTTACCTTTCTAGGAGTTTTCCCTCAGCTTCTAGCTCCCTGGAGCTGAAGCCACGCCCCTCAACTGTCAGGTGATTCAGGCCCCTGAAACCATCTCTCTCCTGCCTTGCTCACCCTGCGTTCCTAGGAGCCTGAAGCTTTCTTCTGCACTCGTCTTCCGGGAGATTGCACTGGTGAGTTCTCTTGCAATCCTCACCGTGATATTATAACTGACCACTAAGTTTTTTTTTTTTTTTTTGCTTCACGGCTGTGTTTAGGGCGCAGGTTGTGCAGAGAGTTATGGATCCCATACAGTCGCTGTCTGAACAGATGAAAAATCTGAGTCAGATGTTTCAGGATTTATCTCTGGAACAGCAAGCGCTGTCGTGTTCACAGCGGCAGGTTTCTGTGACTGTGCAGGGGGCTTTATCTGCTGGTTCTCTGAGGGCTATGGCGAGTGATGTTGCGCTCGTGTCCTCAGAACCACCTGTTAAACTGCCTGACTTCTTTTCTGGGAACAAAAAGGAGTTTAGGATCTTCATAGAGGGTTGCAAACTTTTCTTTAGTTTGAGACCACGGTCCTCTGGGGATGAAAGTCAGAGGGTAGGGGTCATCATGTCTTTATTAAGAGGGTCCCCACAAGCATGGGCATTTTCCCTTCCTCCCACTGCCCCTGAGAGAGTGTGGTGAATGCATTCTTTGAGGCCCTCGGGCACATATACGATGAGCCTGACCGAGTGCGATTGGCAGAGGACATGGTGATGAGTGTCTGTCAGGGGAAGCACTCGGCCGAGTGGTTTTGTACTGAGTTCCGCCGCTGGGCCGCAGAGATTTCTTGGGAGGACGAGGACTATTTCTCAGAGGCTTGTCCGAGCGGTTGCAGGACGCTTTGGCGTTACACCCCCCACCTAACTCTCTCGAGGACGCCATGACCCAGGCCGTCCGGATGGACCGCAGGTTGCGGGCCAGAGGGGTGATGCAGGTGGAGACTACATTGTTCCCCAGTGGAAAAGAGACTGTCTCTGAGCCCATGGATGTGGGCGCTATCACTCTGAAGGAAAAAGGAGAGAAAACTCCGTCGGGAAGAACAGTTGTGCTTCTACTGCGGTAAAGCTGGACATTGGAAAAAGGAGTGTCCTGTCTGCCCGTCCTCAACCCGGTCGGCGGGAAACGACTAGGTCTGGGTAGTCAGCGAGGAGACTACTCAGACCCTCAGGTACACTTTTCCTCGTTCTCTAAGGTGTTGCTTCATGTGGAACTGTTAGTGGATGGTTGTTCTTTTTCCTCTACAGCCTTTGTGGACTGCGGGTCATCCATCAATCTGATTGACTCTCAATTGGTCACACTCTGTAAGATAGGGACAGCTAGGCTTAAGACTCCGATCAAGGTGGTGGCCATTGACTCCTCCCCCCTCACAAAGGAGGGAATTCTCTTTATGTCTGACTTGTTTTCGCTCAGAGTGGGCGCTGCTCACGAGGAAAAATTAAGTTGTTTTGTTCTGGACAATCTACCAGCAGGGTTGGTGTTGGGCATGCCCTGGTTACAACGCCATAACCCAGTTATTAACTGGAAAACGGGGAGATTGTTCAATGGGGTTTAATGATTCTAAGTTATGTTATGAATCTGCACTGCTGGTTAAACCTGTTAAATCTGTGTCTGTGTCATCTGGAAGGTATTCCGAGCTGGAAGGTATTCCGGAGTACCTGAAAGACTTCGAAGATGTGTTCTCAGAAAGCGAGGCCGAGACGTTGCCGCCACATAGACCCTTTGACTGCGCCATCGAGCTAGTCCCGGGGGCTAAACTACCTAAAGCCCGCCTGTTTAATTTGTCTGGACCTGAGCGCTTAGCTATGAAGGATTATATTGCTGAAAGTCTTCACAAGGGACACATACGTCCCTCAGTTTCACCTGTGGCGGCGGGGTTCTTTTTTGTTAAAAAAAAAGATGGCGGTCTACGTCCCTGTCTCGACTTTCGTGAATTAAATAAGATTACTGTACGAAATACGTATCCCCTTCTGTTGATTCCTGATTTATGTAACCAACTATCAGGGGCAAAATGGTTCTCTAAACTGGATCTTCGGGGAGCATATAATTTGATAAGGGTCAGGAAGGGGGATGAATGGAAAACTGCGTTCCTCACATCCGAGGGACTTTTTGAAAATTTAGTCATGCCGTTTGGTCTTACCAATGCTCCCGCCATATTTCAGAATTTCATCAACGTGGTGTTTTCTGATCTCATTGGTCGTTTTGTTGTTATCTACTTAGATGATATTCTGATATATTCCCCTGACAGTCATTCTCATATGAATCATGTACAAACTGTTCTCCAAAGACTTAGGGAAAATCATCTGTTTGCTAAATTGGAGAAGTGTGTGTTTTTTGTTCAAGAATTATCTTTTTTGGGATTGATTGTGTCCTGTGAGGGTTTTCGTATGGACCCCAAGAAGGTGCAGGCCATTGCGGATTGGGTACAACCCCGAGATCTTAAAGGGCTCCAGCGCTTCTTGGGGTTCGCCAATTACTACCGAAAATTTATTCGGGGGTTTTCGCAGGTGGTCAAACCACTCACTGATTTAACATGCAAAGGTTCGGATGTGAAAAATTGGTCCTCGCTCGCAAAAGAGGCCTTTGCTAGTCTGAAAAAATGCTTTATGACTGCTCCGGTGTTGGTACAGCCAGATCCGTCCAAACCATTTATTGTGGAAGTGGACGCCTCTGAGGTGGGGGTGGGTGCTGTGTTGTCCCAAGGTCCTGCCACTCTGACCAACCTCAGGCCATGTGCTTTTTTTTCCAGGAAATTCTCTGCTGCTGAGAGGAATTACAATGTTGGCAATAGAGAGCTTCTTGCGGTCAAGTTAGCGTTTGAAGAATGGAGGCACTTTTTGGAGGGGGCCAGTCACTCGGTTACTGTGATTACCGACCACAAAAATTTATCATATATTGAGTCTGCTAAGAGACTAACACCCAGACAGGCCCGTTGGTCACTTTTTTTTTCCCGTTTTCAGTTTACTATTACGTTTCGTCCGGGGTCAAAGAATATCAAGGCTAATGCCTTATCTCGCAGTTTTCATCCGGTGTCTCCCCTGAGCCACCTTCCTCCATTCTTCACCCTGGGGTTGTGTTGGCAGTGGTCTCGTCTGAGTTGGAACAGGAGATTGAGAGGGCCCAGTCTCTGGCCCCTGCTGCCAAGCCAGGGGGTAAGTTGTTTGTCCCAGAGCAGCTTCGGCTTAAACTCATAACATAGTAACATAGTTATTAAGGTTGAAGGAAGACTTTAAGTCCATCTAGTTCAACCCATATCCTATCCTAACCTGCCCTAACATGTTGATCCAGAGGAAGGCAAAAAAAAACCCAAGTGGCAAACAGTAAGCTTCACATTGGGGAAAAAAATTCCTTCCCGACTCCACATACGGCAATCAGACTAGCTCCCTGGATCAACGCTGTATCTAGGAAACTAGTGAATATAGCCTGTAATATTATACTTTTCAAGAAAGGCATCCAGTCCCCTCTTAAATTTTAGTAAGGAATCACTCATTACAACATTAGACGGCAGAGAGTTCCATAGTCTCACTGCTCTTACAGTAAAGAATCTGCATCTGTGATTATGGCTAAACCTTCTTTCCTCCAGACGTAGAGGATGCCCCCTCGTCCCCGTCACAGGTCTAAGAGTAAAAAGATCATTAGAAAGGTCTTTGTACTGTCCCCTCATATATTTGTACATTGTAATAAGATCACCCCTAAGCCTTCGTTTTTCCAAACTAAATAACCCCAAGTGTAATAACCTGTCTTGGTATTGCAGACCCCCCAGTTCTCTAATAACCTTGGTCGCTCTTCTCTGCACCCGCTCCAGTTCAGCTATGTCTTTCTTATACACCGGAGACCAGAACTGCACACAGTATTCTAAGTGTGGTCGCACCAGTGACTTGTATAGAGGTAAAATTATGTTCTCCTCATGAGCATCTATGCCTCGTCTAATGCATCCCATTATTTTATTTGCCTTGGCAGCAGCTGCCTGACATTGGCCACTAAATGTGAGTTTGTCGTCCACCCATACACCCAAGTCTTTTTCAGTGACAGTTTTGCCCAGTGTTTTACAATTAAGCACATAATTATACATCTTATTTGTTCTACCCAAGTGCATGACCTTACATTTATCCCCATTAAAGCTCATTTGCCATTTATCAGCCCAAGCTTCTAGTTTACATAAATCCTCCTGTAATATAAAATTATCCTCCTCTGTATTTATTACCCTGCAGAGTTTAGTGTCATCTGCAAATATTGGAATACTACTCTGTATGCCCCCTACAAGGTCATTAATAAATATGTTAAAGAGAAGCGGCCCCAATACTGACCCCTGTGGTACCCCACTGCTAACCGTGACCCAGTCCGAGTGTGCTCCATTAATAACCACCCTTTGTTTTCTATCCATGAGCCAGTTCTTAACCCACTTACACATATTTTCCCCTATCCCCATTGTTCTCATTTTATGTATCAACCTTTTGTGTGGCACTGTATCAAAAGCTTTTGAGAAGTCCATGAACACCACGTCCACTGCATTCCCTTGGTCCAGTCCTGAACTTACCCCTTCATAAAAGTTTATCAGATTAGTCTGACAAGAACTGTCCCTCGTAAACCCATGCTGATACTGTGTCATGAGGTTATTCAGCTTCAGATACTCCAATATAGTATCCCTTAAAAAACCCTCCAGGATTTTACCCACAGTAGATGTTAAGCTCACTGGCCTATAATTTCCAGGTTCAGTTTTTGCCCCCTTTTTGAATATTGGCACCACATTTGCTATACGCCAGTCCTGTGGTACAGACCCAGTTATTATGGAATCTTTAAAGATTAAAAATAATGGTCTATCTATAACTGTACTTAATTCCTGCAGTACTCGGGGGTGTATCCCATCCGGGCCCGGGGATTTGTCAACTTTAGTGATTTTTAGACGCCGCCGTACTTCCTGCTGGGTTAAGCATGTGACATTTAATGGAGAAATTTTTTTTATCTCTGATCATGTTATCTGTCATGGGATTTTCTTGTGTAAATACAGTTGAAAAAAAGTCATTTAGCATATTGGCTTTTTCCTCATCCTCATCCACCATTTCACCCAGACTATTTTTAAGGGGACCAACACTATAATTTTTTAGTTTCTTGCTATTTATGTAGTTAAAGAATATTTTGGGATTATTTTTACTTTCTCTGGCAATGAGTCTCTCTGCCTCAATCTTTGCTGTCTTGATTTGCTTTTTACAGAATTTATTCAGTCTTCTGTATTTATTTAATGCCTCTTCACTACCTACTTGCTTTAATTTTCTAAACGCTTTCTTTTTGTCCCTTATTGCGCCCCTTACAGCTCTATTTAGCCATAGTGGTTTCCTCCTAATTCTAGCATGTTTATTCCCATAGGGTATATACTGTGCACAGGTCCTATTCAGGATACTAATAAACGTCTCCCATTTTCTTTGTGTATTTTTATGTCTCAGGATATCATCCCAGTTTATTGCACCAAGATCATCTCTCATCCGTTGGAAATTTGCCTTCCTGAAGTTTAGTGTCCTTGTAACCCCTCGACTACACATCTTATTAAAGGATACATGAAAGCTTATTATTTTGTGATCACTATTACCCAAGTGACCCCCAACCCTTATATTTGATATGCGGTCTGGCCTGTTGGATAATATTAGGTCTAGCAGTGCCCCCCCTCTTGTTGGGTCCTGAACTAGTTGTGAAAGGTAATTGTCTCTCATAGTTGCCAAAAACTTATTACCTTTGCTGGAATTGCAGGTTTCTGTTCCCCAATGTATTTCAGGGTAGTTGAAGTCCCCCATAATAATGACTTCTCCTTGAGTTGCTGCTTCATCTATTTGCTTTACGAGGATATTCTCTGTTGCTTCCATTATGCCTCCAGGAGTTCCATGAATCCAAGCTCAGTGCTCACCCTGGTATATCTGCCACACGTCGGGCGGTGGCTAGGATCTTTTGGTGGCCTACTCTTAGCTCTGACATAAAAAAATTTGTTTCTGGTTGTGGGGTCTGCGCTCGTTCTAAAAACTCACATAGCCGGCCGGCTGGGGAACTGATGCCCTTGGCAGTTCCCGAAAGGCCATGGACTCACTTGTCCATGGATTTTATTACTAATCTTCCTCCATCCAAGGGCAATATGGTGGTATGGGTAGTGGTGGACAGGTTTTCGAAGCAGGCTCATTTTGTACCCTTATCCGCACTACCCTCAGCTGAGACTTTGTCCAGATTGTTTGTACAGCATGTTATCCGGTTGCATGGGGTACCCCTGAATGTGGTGTCTGATCATGGAGTGCAGTTTGTGGCAAAGTTTTGGCGTGCTTTTTGCAAGAAATTGGGAATGTCTCTGTCTTTTTCATCTGCATACCATCCTGAGAGCAATGGTCAGACGGAACGCACTAATCAGTCTCTGGAACAGATCCTCAGATGTCTGACTTCTGCAAGACAGAATGACTGGTGTGATGTACTGCCTTTGGCGGAATTCGCCTCCAATAGTCGGGTGAGCCAATCTACTGGTATGTCTCCTTTCCTGATCAATTATGGTTTTAGTCCTCATTTTGGTGAGTTTTCTCGTTTGGATTCTGGGTGTCCAGGGGCAGAGGGGTCTGTTCAGCGATTAAAGAATACATGGGCGGAGGTCCAGCGGAATATATCCAGGTCTCAAGGCAGGTACAAGTTTTTCGCTGACAGGAAAAGAACACCAGGTACTATGTTTCGGGTTGGAGAGAAAGTTTGGCTCTCCACGCGAAACATTAAGTTGAAGGTTCCATCAGCCAAGTTGGGCCCCAAGTTCATTGGCCCATACAAGATTGTGGAAAAGATCAATCCAGTGGCTTACAGGTTGTGTCTTCCAGTCTCATTCAAGATCCCTAACGTCTTCCATAAATCCCTACTGAAACCTTTTGAGGCAGTCCGGGGGGGGTCCGAGTCCGCTGCTCCTCCTGTTTTGGTTGAGGGACACATGGAATATGAGATTGAGCTTATCGTTGACTCCAGGTTGGTGCAGCGGTCGGTACAGTACCTGGTTCATTGGAAGGGGTATGGACCGGAGGACAGATCCTGGGTGCCGGCCCGTTTGATGCATGCGGATCGCCTGGTTTAGGCTTTCCATGCCAGGTTCTCGGGCAAGCCTGGGGGTCCAGAGGCCCCCCGTTGAGAGGGGGGTACTGTCATGATCCCAGTGCAGGGTTGACCTGCACACTAGGGGTTAAGGTTTTGATCCCAGTGCAAGCTCTTACCTGCACACGTGGGGCTTAATTATTGTGGCCTCTCCTTGGTTCGGGGAGAGCTTCTTATAGCCCTAGGAAGCTCCAATCCCTGTCAGTTATACTTTCGCCCTTGGCAGAGTGTGTTGACCCCTGAGTGTGTTTGTGCTGTGTTCTGGTTTGCCTGATACTTTGGTTTTGACTCGGTCTGTTCTCTGGATACTGCTTGTTGGATTCTGTTTCTGTACCTTCGCTGTCTGTTTGGTTTTGACCTCTGCCTGTCCCCGACTATCCGTTCTGTCTCATCCTTGGTACTATACTGTCTTCTCGTTCTTTGACCTTGGCTTGTTCAGATTTACGTCTCTGTCTGTGCCCCTGGGTAACTTTGTCCCGTAGTTACCTTTCTAGGAGTTTTCCCTCAGCTTCTAGCTCCCTGGAGCTGAAGCCACGCCCCTCAACTGTCAGGTGATTCAGGCCCCTGAAACCATCTCTCTCCTGCCTTGCTCACCCTGAGTTCCTAGGAGCCTGAAGCTTTCTTCTGCACTCGTCTTCCGGGAGATTGCACTGGTGAGTTCTCTTGCAATCCTCACCGTGATAGTCAGTCCTAGGTTCCATGACCTCTTGTGTCCAGGCTTGGTATCAGGCCCAAGTTTGGCTGGAATGCCAGGATCCCTAAACAGAACAATCAGCTTACCTGGCCAAGTAAAACATTCACTCAGCTGGTGGCTCAATCCAGAGAATTTGAGCAGAGGAGTAGCTTGGAATCAGAATCCACTATCAACCGTCACAATAGCCGCCAGCAGCAGAGGATAGGGAGCCACGGTTTCCCATGCCTCAATCCAGGGGGATATGGTGTGAACACATCAGTCTTCACTCAGCTAATGTCAGGGAGCTGAAAGGTAGAGGAAGTTCTGAAGGTTTTAGTGAGCTTACTGAACTCACAAAAATATACTCAGACAATATGGCCACAGTTGTTCATCTACGCCACCAAGGAAGCACAAGACATGAAAGCTAGCAGAAAAATAGGGTCTCTCAGAAGTAGACCTGTTTGCTACCCGTCACGCAAACGCAAAAAGCAGACAAATACTTCTCCCTAGACCCAAACAACACCTAGCTAGCAGTAGATGGTTTCACTGCTGGTACTTCAAACTGGCATATGCCTTTCCTCTGATTCCTTTCTGGCCGAGAAGTAACTGATTTGGAGCTCTGAACAGTCTGAAAATAGAAGGACTCCTGGTTCTTCCATCAATCAGCAACCTTCTCCACCAAAGGCCTATTTATCACCCAGATCCTCAAGCCTTACAGCTTGCAGCCTGGCTTCTGAGTTCGTCATCCTGAGGGCTAAGGGTCTCCCTGACAAAGTGGTGAATACTTTTCAGAAAAGCAGAAAGCCAATAACAAATTCCATTTACAACAAAATATGAAACATTTTCATATTCTGGTGTGGCTACCCCACCGAATCTTTTACATCCGAACATGGCTCAAATTCTTGATTTCTTGCAGAGTGGGCTGGAGAAGGGCTTAAAGACTAGCACACTACAGGTCCAAATTGCAGCATTCAACTCATACTTCGATCAAAGTCTAACAGATCATTGCTGGGTCAAAAGGTTTATGACTGCAGCTTCTCAATTATAACCATGGGTATCCAATTTACTCAAGGCTTGGGACTTGAATGTAGTTCTCAAAGGTCTCACAATGCCACTATTTGAGCCTATAGATGCTATAGACTTCAATAAACTGTCCTAGAAAGCAGCCTTCCTGGTGGCAATTACGACAGCGAGGAGAGTGGGTGAATTGCAGGCCCTCTCAACTAGAGAACCCTGTCTAAGAACTTTATATGATAGGATTATTTATATCGCTTAGACCAATCCTTCTTACCTAAGGTAACTTCGGAGTTCTCTAATAATTTTAAAAAAATTATGGGATCACCCTCATTTTTGTTAACCAGCCAAGCTAAAGCAGACAACTGGGGGCTGGTATTCTCAGGCTGGTAAAGGTCATGGATATTGGTCCCCCAACCTAAAAATAGCAGCCTATTAGATTAGATGTGCTAATTCTGGTGCTTTTCTCGACTCTTTTCACTTGTGGAGTTCATGTTTGTGGGGTTGATGTAACCTTTGTATTGTCTGGTGGTCTACGGGTTAGTAATGGAGAAGCGCCCATAAGACGCCTATCCATTACAAATCCTATAGTTATATTGTAAATAAACACACAGCCAGAATAAAGTATTTTATTTTAAATACAAGAAACACACTTTTCTTTTTTATTCAAAAATAACAAACACAGTTATTCTCACCTAACGCCCATTCCATTGAAGCCCTTGTCTCCTGTAATAAAACAACAAAAAAAACAACCATATCACTCACCTGTCTGTCATTCTGTGCCACGCTGTAATCCATGTCTGGGGGATAAACAGTTTACAACCTGGACGATGACAAGATGCGACCGTCCAGGCTGAGAACCACTGATGAATGAGCTGCTGCGAGTGTAGCATCAGTGACTAGCTTTGATGTCATCGAGGCGGTTCATGCTCGGAAACCCTCCAATGTGGCTTAAATACAACAATTCTGCACAGATGAGTGGCCCAAAATTCCTCCAGAGCGTTGTAAAAGACTCATTGCCATAGCGCACTGTGAAGGCGCATTTTAAGGAAAACTGTGCTGACCCCATAAGTGACGAAGCTGGTTTCTGCTCTCTCTTTCTCTCCTTACCCTTACAATGCTCACTGACCATGTGTGCTCTTGCTTGGTCCTCACTTCTCATCAGCGAGCGAGCGCATTGTCACTGTGCATATTGCACAGTGACAAGATCCTACTGAGCATACATCAAAATTGACAACCAACACATGCTCAGCAGAGTAGGGACATTCCAGCCCCTGAATCAAACATAATTGATGACGCTTGGTTTCAGGGTGGGGAGAAGAGGCTGCGGCACTGACCGCACTCACTGCCCCCTGATGATGGCTTGTTTGAGTATCCCAACATGCACTGTGGGTTCTCAAACGAATCGTCATAAAACAGGAAGTGGAAACCAAAAAGCAGTTATAGTAGTGAGGGAACAATAGGGAATTTTTAATTAAAACACATTAGAAAATAGATGACCGTATATACTCGAGTATAAGCCGAGATTTTCAGCCCATTTTTTAGGGCTGAAAGTGCCCCTCTCGGCTTATACTCGAGTCATATACCAGGGGGTCGGCGGGGAGCTCAGCTGTCCTATATACTCACCCCCTCCTGGCACGGTCTCTGCAGCCCCCCTGCTTCTCCCATGGTCTTCGGCGCCTGTGTTCAGCAGTCACGTGGTACCGCTCATTAAAGTAATAAATATGCGCATATTCATGACTTTAATGAGCAGTACCACGTGACCGCTGAAGTTAGGAATAGCTGCCGGAGACGTGGGAGAAGAGCAGGGGCTGCAGAGACCGCGCCAGGAGGGGGTGAGTATATGCGATATTCACCTGTCCCCATTCCACCACTGCGCACCGCTCTGTCCTCGCGTCCTCTGACTGTGAATGTTCAGGTCAGAGGGCACGATGACGTGGTTAGTGCGCGTCTGACCCTCTGCCTGAGCATTCACTGACAGATGAACCGGAAGACAGCGGCGTGCAGCGGTGGACCGGGGACAGGTAAATATCGCAGGTGTCGGGGCCTGAGCCAGCGTTGACACCGGCACCTGTCCCCAATAGCGCGCTGGTGTCACCGCCTGCTCAGGACACCAGCACCTTGCCCCCAGCGACGAGAGGTGAGTATGTCTTTCTTTTTATTATTATTATTCGAAGCAGCATATGGGGCATAATATTTGGGGCAGCATATGGGGCATAATATATGGAACATCTTATGGGGCATAATATATGGAGCATCTTATGGGGCATAATATATGGGGCATAATATATGGAGCATCTTATGGGGCATAATATATGGGGCATAAAATGAAATTTACCAGTAGCTGCCTCATTTTCCACCCTAGGCTTATACTCGAGTCGATAAGTTTTCCCAGTTTTTTGTGGCAAAATTAGGGGGGTCGGCTTATACTCGGGTCGGCTTACACTCGAGTATATACGGTAGATTATTATATTAGAGATTTAGGATTAAATGTTAGGTTAGTTTCTAACCACTCTTTTAGGCTTGATTTTAGACTATTTACCCTGCAGAAGATAAGACCGAAGCGGTTATAGTGGAAATTACATAATCAGCGTGTGCTTGTTTTTACTCTGTGGATTATTTGAACTTTCTGAAAATTGGTGGTGTTATTATTACTGCAGCATCAATAAAAGTGAAATGTGTTGTCTCATGAAGAGAATTCAGATCAATTACATAATGATAAAATTTCCCATTCTACTGCCAGGAAAGGCACTATTTTATTATAACGTGTATGTTTGCTCAAGTATAGGCTTAGTCCACGTATTCTGGGTCACAGCCAAACCTTACCTCAAACCCTATGTCCATTGCCAACTTTGCTGTTTACAGTGTAGCTTGGTAAAAAGTATATAATACATTTTCTTGTGATGACTGCATGGGATCTCTTTATTTCTTAGTTTACAAGGCACTTTTGAGAAACCAGATCTTCAGTTTTTAAAGGGGTTTCCACTTTCAGCACAGATCCAAATGCTGGCAGGCATGTCCAATAACAAAGCCAGTTGGTACTCACCTCCAGCGCAGACTCCCCAATGTCATATCATGTCAGCAGCGCACATCTCTACTGCAGCCAATCACTGAACTCAGCGGTTCTGTCAATGTAGACGGCACAAGCTGTTGAGCTCAGTGACTGGCTGCAGCACTGATGCACAGAGACCAGAAGAGTGTCAGAGAACCGACGCTAGAATGGGGGAGGGTGAATACCCACTGGCTTTGTTATTTTACTCCCTTCCAGCATTTGGGGTCCACTTTTCTGAAAGTGGAAAACACCTGAAAATAGAACCTATCACCCGTTTCATGCTGCCAAACCAGTAGCAGCAAGAATCACGATTGCACCCAGCTATATCTTACTCTGAAACTTCAGCTTCAGGGAAAATTTAGTTAGAAGATCCAGCCGTGGTCCATAACCAGAGATGAGACTACTCCAACATCACCCCCAGATGTTTTTTCCCAGCACTGATCCAGGTGATTGACAGGTCTCTCCATAGTGAGACACTTGTCAATCACCTGGATGTTATGTTACGGTAGCTGAGGAGTGCAGGCAAAAAAGGAAATACACCAGAGCAGTTGGAATCTATGAGATTGCAGTACCCTGACTAACCACCGCAACTAGAGGCACCCGTGGAGCGTTCCTACGTTGGTCCTAGACGCCTCGTCACAGCCTGAGAAACTAACTACACCTAAAGATAGAAATAGGAAAGCTATCTGCCCCGGAGCAGAACCCCAAAGATAATAGAAAGCCCCCAAACATGTAATGGCGGTTAGACAAGAGGAAATACTGACACAGAAAGAAAATAGTATGAGCAAACGCTGGGGCCCAAACTATCTAAATAGAAAAGGATAGGAAGGGTACTTACTGCAATCCCAGAAAACCCTGAAAAACACCAACACTACTAATTTCAAAATCACCTGAGATCACACGACCTCTACCACCTAAATTAGTTCTCTGGTGTAACAAAAACAGCAGCCACTGAAAAAAAACTGGAAAAAGCAAAAGAACAAAACTCAGTGGCTGAACTAAACTGAGAGGGCAGAAGCCCCCGGAGGGGACCCTGAAGGTCCCCACAGAAGTGCAGGACCAAATGCAAAAATATAGCAAAAACACAAAATAAGAAATTGTCTTATCTGATAGCAGGAGATGCAGACACGACACAGCAGGCTACAAGGGAAACTGGAAAGAAGGATTCAGACCAGAACAATTGATCACCGGCAACCCTGATGGGAAAATGATTCCCTTAAATAAGACCAATCAGTAACACCTGATTCCCAGTCTTCACAATCCTCACTAGTACCGCTTGTAACCACCAGAGGGAGGCTCTGCTCAGAACTCATCTCAAACCCATTCACAACAGTACCCCCCCCTTGAGGAGGGGTCACCGAACCCTCATTTGAGCAACCAGGTCGGTCAGGATGAGTTCTATGATACGCACGGATAAGTCTCCTAGCATGGATGTCCGAAGCAAACACCCAAGAATTATCTTCCTGACCATAACCTCTCCATTTAACCAAATACTGGAGTCTTCGTCTAGAAAAACGAGAATCCAATATTTTCTCAACCACATACTCCAGATTGCCCTCAACCAAAACAGGGTCAGGAGGCACAGCAGCAGGAACCACTGGCTCAACAAACCTCTTCAACAAGGACTTGTGGAACACGTTATGGATCTTAAATGTCCCTGGAAGAAGCAAACGAAAAGAAACAGGATTAATAATCTCCATGATCTTATAAGGTCCAATGAACCTAGGCTTAAATTTAGGAGATGCTACTCTCATAGGAATATTTTTGAGGACAACCAGACCAAGTCCCCCACTTTAAACCGAGGACCATCAGTCCTATGCCGGTTAGCAAACCGCTGGGCCTTCTCCTGAGAGAAGGACAACCTCTCCACTACCTGGTCCCAAATCTGCTGCATACGCTCAACAACAGAGTCAACACCTGGACAGACAGAAGCCTCCGTCTGTCCTGAAGAAAATCGAGGGTGAAACCCAGAATTACAGAAAAACGGAGACATCAAAGTGGCAGAGCTAGCCCTATTATTAAGAGCAAACTCAGCCAAAGGCAAAAAAGAGACCCAGTCATCCTGATCAGCAGACACAAAGCATCTTAGATAAGTCTCCAATGTCTGGTTTGTTCTCTCAGTTTGACCATTGGTCTGAGGATGAAATGCCGAGGAGAAAGACAATTGAACACCCAGTTTAGAACAAAAAGTCCTCCAAAATCTGGAAACAAACTGGACTCCTCTGTCAGACACAATGTTCTCAGGAATGCCGTGTAAACGAACCACGTGCTGAAGGAACAACGGCACCAATTCAGAGGAGGAAGGCAACTTAGGTAATGGCACAAGATGTATCATTTTGGAAAACCTATCACAAATTACCCAGATGGTGGTCATTCTCTGAGAAACAGGAAGATCGGAAATGAAATCCATAGAGATATGGGTCCATGGTCTCTTGGGCACAGGCAATGGCATCAACAAACCACTAGAGCGAGAGCAAGGCTTGGAGCGAGAGCAAGTCCCGCAGGACTGCACAAATTCCCTGACATCGCGAGACAAGGTAGGCCACCAAAAGGACCGACTAACCAAGTCTCTGGTACCAAAAATTCCGGGATGCCCAGCCAATGCGGAACAATGAATCTCAGACATCACACTCTTTTCCATTGGTCCGGGACAAACAATTTTCCAACAGGGCAGCGCTCGGGCCTATCCTCCTGACACCCCTCCAGAGCAAGTCTCAAATTGGGCGAGATGGCGGAAAGAACTACACCCTCCTTCAAAATAACAGAGGGATCAGATAGCTCAGGAGAGTCCGCAAGGAAACTCCTCGAGAGGGCATCCGCCTTAACATTCTTAGTGCCAGGAAGAAAGGAAACCACAAAATTAAAACGTGTGAAAAACAAGGCCCACCTGGCCTGTCTAGGATTGAGTCGCTTGGCAGATTCCAGATAGACCAGATTCTTATGGTCCGTAAGGACCACCACCTGATGTTTGGCTCCCTCCAGCCAATGTCTCCACTCTTCAAAAGCCCACTTCATGGCCAATAACTCCCGATTACCCACGTCATAATTACGTTCAGTAGAGAAAATTTTCGAGAGAAAAAGGCACAAGGGTTACTTTTAGAGGTCTCTGGATCTTTTTGGGACAAAACGGCACCTGCCCCAATTTCAGAGGCATCAACCTCCACCTGAAATGGCAGAGAAACATCAGGCTGCCGTAGAACAGGAGCAGAAGTGAATCTCTGCTTAAGTTCCTGAAACGCAGAGACTGCCTCAGGAGGCCAATTCACCACATCAGAACCCTTTCTGGTCAAATCAGTTAATGGTTTAACAATAACAGAGAAATTACCAATAAATTTACGATAAAAATTGGCAAAACCCAAAAATCTCTGAAGAGCCTTTAATGAAGTAGGTTGGACCCAATCACAGATGGCCTGAACCTTGACCGGGTCCATTTCAATAACAGATGGGGACAAAATGAATCCCAGAAATGAGATCTTCTGTACGCCAAAAAGACACTTTGATCCCTTCACATACAGAGCATTCTCTCTCAAAATCTGGAATACAGTTCGAACATGTTTCACATGAGAGTCCCAGTCATTAGAAAAAATCAAGATATCATCCAAATAAACAATCAGAAACTTGTCCACAAAATCCCTGAAAATGTCATTCATGAAGGACTGGAAGACGGAAGGAGCATTAGTGAGCCCAAAGGGCATCACAAGGTACTCAAAATGCCCTTCAGGGGTGTTAAATGCCGTCTTCCATTCATCCCCGTGCTTAATGCGAATAAGGTTATAGCCCCCCTGAGGTCAAGCTTAGTAAACCAAGTAGCGTTTTTCACCCTGGAAAACAGGTCAGAAATCAAGGGTAACGGGTATTGATATTTCACAGTAATATTGTTCAAGAGACGATAATCAATACACGGCCTTAATGAACCATCTTTTTTGGCCACAAAGAAAAAACCGGCACCTAAGGGTGAAGAGGATGGTCTGATATGACCCTTCTCCAATGATTCCTTGATATAAGACCGCATAGCGTCATGTTCAGGTACAGACAAGTTAAAAAGGCGACCCTTAGGGAATTTACTACCCGGCACTAATTCAATAGCGCAGTCATAGCTCCTATGGGGAGGTAAGGATGCAGATTTACTTTCGCTAAACACATCAGAAAAATCAAACAAAAAGTCAGGAACATCCTCAGCCTGGGGGGAGGCAGAAAAAACAGGAGTGTTGGCACTAACACATTGGCAGCCCCAACTGGTTACAGACACAGATTTCCAATCCAAAACAGGATTATGAGACTGTAACCAAGGGAAACCCAGCACTATAATGTCATGCAGATTATATAGAACCAAAAATTTGCAGCACTCCTGGTGATCAGGTTCAACCCTCATTATCACCTGAGTAGAAAACTGGGGTTTATTCTCAGCCAAAGGGGTAGAATCGATCCCCAGTAAGGGAATAGACTTCTGTAGGGGTATCAAGGAAACCCACAACGTTTAGCAAAATCATAATCCATCAGGTTAATAGCTGCTCCAGAATCAACGAAAGCCTGAGCAGAAAATGAGGACAGAGAGCATATCAGAGTGACAGTTAATAAAAACTTAGTCTGAACACTACCCAAGACAACTGAGCGTGCAAAATGTCTTCCCCGCTTAGGGCAGACTGAAATAGCATGAGAGGCATCACCACAGTAGAAACATAACCCATTGCGCTTTCGAAACTCATGACGCTGTGCCCCAGACACCACTCCATCACACTGCATGGGCTCAGCAGCTGGCTCACAAGGCAACACCACTCCACGCATACTTCTCCGCTCACGCAAACGTCTGTCAATTTGAATCGCCAATGACATAGAATCATTGAGACCAGAGGGGACAGGGAATCCCACCATAACATCCTTTACATTATCCGACAGACCCTTCCGGAAAAGGGCCGCCAAAGCGTCGTCATTCCATTTGGTCAGGACTGCCCACCTACGGAATCTCTGACAGTATAACTCAGCGTCATCAAGCCCCTGATTTAATGCCAACAAGGCTTTTTCAGCTTGATCAGTGACATTAGGCTCATCGTACAATAACCCCAAAGCCTGAAAAAATGCATCAACATTACTCAAAACAGGATCCCCAGGTATCAGGGAAAAAGCCCAATCCTGAGGATCGCCGCGCAGGAGAGAGATGACAATTTGAACCTGCTGCGCTGCGTTTCCTGAGGACTTAGATTTTAAGGCAAAAAACAATTTACAATTATTTTTGAAATTCTGAAACTTAGCTCGATCCCCTAAAAACAAATCTGGCATGGGGATCCTAGGTTCCACAACAGGCAACCTAGCAAGATATGCAGCAATACTCTGAACCTCAGTGGCAAGCTGATCCACACGGCCAGACAACTGTGCAAACTCCATTGGGAGAAAAGATCCTCCCCAGCACCCAGAGATACAGAGGGAAAAAAAAAAAAAAAAAAAATGCAACAAACAGAAAAATATCTCTGAAACTTTTCTTCCTTCAAAATATTTTTTCCCTTCTGTGAGTACCATACAATTTTTATGGCCGGTGATACTGTTATGTTACGGTAGCTGAGGAGTGCAGGCAAAAAAGGAAATACACCAGAGCAGTTGGAATCTATGAGATTGCAGTACCCTGACTAACCACCGCAACTAGAGGCAGCCGTGGAGCGTTCCTACGTTGGTCCTAGACGCCTCGTCACAGCCTGAGAAACTAACTACACCTAAAGATAGAAATAGGAAAGCTATCTGCCCCGGAGCAGAACCCCAAAGATAATAGAAAGCCCCCAAACATGTAATGGCGGTTAGACAAGAGGAAATACTGACACAGAAAGAAAATAGTATGAGCAAACGCTGGGGCCCAAACTATCTAAATAGAAAAGGATAGGAAGGGTACTTACTGCAATCCCAGAAAACCCTGAAAAACACCAACACTACTAATTTCAAAATCACCTGAGATCACACGACCTCTACCACCTAAATTAGTTCTCTGGTGTAACAAAAACAGCAGCCACTGAAAAAAAACTGGAAAAAGCAAAAGAACAAAACTCAGTGGCTGAACTAAACTGAGAGGGCAGAAGCCCCCGGAGGGACCCTGAAGGTCCCCACAGAAGTGCAGGACCAAATGCAAAAATATAGCAAAAACACAAAATAAGAAATTGTCTTATCTGATAGCAGGAGATGCAGACACGACACAGCAGGCTACAAGGGAAACTGGAAAGAAGGATTCAGACCAGAACAATTGATCACCGGCAACCCTGATGGGAAAATGATTCCCTTAAATAAGACCAATCAGTAACACCTGATTCCCAGTCTTCACAATCCTCACTAGTACCGCTTGTAACCACCAGAGGGAGGCTCTGCTCAGAACTCATCTCAAACCCATTCACAACACCTGGAGCATTGAAGATGTCAGGGGGCAGTGCCAGATTAGATTCGTCTCTAGCTATGGTTCCTGGCTCGTTTTAAGCTGGATTTCCTCTGAAATTCTGGAGCGTTTCAGAAAACAATACACTTGGCAGCAATCGCGCAGCCAGGCTGTGATTCATGCTGCCACCGGTTTGGGCAGCATGAAACTTGTGACAGGTTCCCTTTATGTTTTTTAGCTATTTTACCATAGAAAAAGGTGATTCAGCCTGTTTGAAACAAGAACATTCATTTTAATAGTGATGGAGGAGATGACATGCATGGAATGTGGATTTAGAATAGTAGCCATTAGTACTAAGCAAAACAACCCAAATTACAGAACAATCTATATATATAAAATTGAATGTGTGTATGTGTGTATCACCAACCAATCACGGAGTATCTTACATTTAACCACAGCTGTTTAAAAGATGCTGAGCTGTGATTGGTTGCTATGAGCAACAGTTTTCCTTGCAACCAATCCCTAAGCATCTTTCATTTCACCAGAGCTGTTTAATAGAAGCTGAGCTGTGATTGGTTGCTATGAGCAATAGTTTTCTCACTCCACGACAACACCTCAGCTGACACTGACCAGGTGGGAGAAATCTAGCATAACTGGGAACATAAGCTCCAGTCATTGTCTGCCCCCCCAGATAGAAGCAGAGCGCACATGACAGAAAAGAATCACCCGCTCCCATGCCCATATCCCAATCACACATCATCCTTCCCATAGGCACATCTTCCCTCTTAAAGGGATCCCCGGTATGGAAGTCAGGGCAAATCCACTTTGCTCTTTGGTACTGACCCCAGGCCTCTCTTAAAGAGATCTCCGGTATGGAAGTTAGGGTAAATCCCTCAGCGCTCTGATTCTCACCCCAGGCATCTTTTAAAGGGATCATTGGTATGGAAGTCAGGGTAAATCCCTCAGCGCTCTGATTCTCACCCCAGGCCTCTCTTAAAGGGATCCCCGGTATGGAAGTTAGGGCAAATCCATCCAGCGCTCTGGTTCTGATGCCAGGCTGACGGGATAATGTGGGATATTAGGGGTAGTAGTCCGGTGGCTCTGGCTGACAAGATGATGTGGGATATTAGTAGTCTGGTGGCTCTGGCTGACGGGATGATGTAGGATATTAGTGGTAGTAGTCCGGTGGCTCTGACGGGATGATGTGGGATATTAGGGGTAGTAGTCCGGTGGCTCTGATGACGGGATGATGTGGGATATTAGGGGTAGTAGTCCGGTGGCTCTGGCTTATGGGATGATGTGGGATATTAGGGGTAGTAGTCCGGTGGCTCTGGCTGACGGGATGATGTGGGATATTAGGGGTAGTAGTCCGGTGGCTCTGACTGGATGATGTGGGATATTAGGGGGAGTAGTCCGGTGGCTCGGATGATGGGGGATATTAGGGGTAGTAGTCTGTCGCCTGTGACGGGATGATGTGGGATATTAGTGGTAGTAGTCCGGTAGCTCTGGCTGATGGGACGATGTGGATATTAGGGGTAGTAGTCTGTCGGCTGTGACAGGATGATGTGGGATATTAGTGGTAGTAGTCCGGTGGCTCTGACTGACGGGATGATGTGGGATATTAGGGGGTAGTAGTCCGGTGGCTCTGGCTGACGGGATTGTGTGGGATATTAGGGGTAGTAGTCTGGTAGCTCTGGCTGACGGGATTGTGTGGGATATTATAGTGAATGTGGCTATGTGGAGTGGGCAGGGCTATACACTCAGCTTTATATATAGAGATATAATCATTATAATTTGTTATAACTAACCGTAGTTAGTTACTATGCCCGGGAAGCGCCGGGCTCATCAGCTAGTACTAAATAAAATAGACCCATTAAACAACGTGTCTGTGGCGTCTCAGTTTTATCACTTCCATGAAAGACAGTCTAGTTTTTGTCCTTTTTTATTAACCTAAAAGGACTGTCCAATTTTTGCTAATATTTGCAGTATGGCAAATTTACTGTGTAAAACACAATGGTCCTACCAAACTCCAAGCTGAAATTTCTTTCTACATCATTGATATATTCTGCAGCCTTCCCTCTTCTAATGGTCATCCGATTATGACCAATAAGTGATATATGTAGTATTTGACATCAGCAAATGAAGAGCCCTCATTCTTTTTATAAAGTGCAGTACTGTGTAATATGCTCTGAACGTCTTTTAAGAAAAAGGAAACTCCGCCTGTGCATTATTTGGGTGTTAACACATTAGAAGGAAACTACTTCGAAAACTATGTGTGATGATACAATAAATCAGGATACCCTCCTTTTATGTCTTTATAAATGCAATTTCCAGTATGTGACTTCTTCCATCAGAATATCATATTTTATAATAAAATGTTTACTATACATACAATGTGCATAAATAGAATAGAAATCAAAATAGGTATCCTGGAAATGCAACAGTATTAAAATGAAGCTGGGTGAGCAGATGTGTCTGCAATGAGAGAAAGCAGAAGAAAAGAGGAGACAGGAAGTTACATTGGTGAACCAACCACACCTTACACCCTCCAGTTTCCACTTACACAGAAAAGATTTCTGACTTATCAGTCATGTTCCTCCTTCCGTCTGATCTAACATTTGTGGCTACATGATGAGCCATAGAGTTTGACATGATAGCTGTAACACAAATATCTCAGAAAAGTCTCAGGCTACTTTGGTGGAGCAGGTTTGCCTCTAAGTTCCTATACAAGAGTTTCTGGTTGAGTAATAGTGAGATTGTTCTGAGATCTCTGAGGAGGCCCTGTACAGTTTCAGGTATATTTTCTGTTAACTAAAGTAAACTCGGTCTAATTACGCAAATGAGCTATACAAGTTTATAACGCTGCTGACAAGATCCCAAAGGTCTCTCCAGTGATGCATGTGAAAAGAACACCATTATCAGTGGGGGGTTTTAATGTATGTCGGTTTATTACAGGTTAGAAAAACGGAAATGTGAGATAACAGCTTGTGACTAGTAGTACACCATTCGGTAATGAGTTACTTACTCTAATCCAGCTAGTGAGAAACAGTCCATCTTTAGGAGCATTTTTCAGGATTATGGCATGTAGGCTTGTAATTTATTTCAAGAAAGAACTAATGGCTGATTTATTCGAGGCACATAGTGCAGCAGCATGTGTGTGCTTCATAGTGCAGGAAATGAATTGGAATTACGTTCACACATATGCGGTGTTGTACGCTGAGCACTGTTATGGGATTTCTGTCAGAATCCACGAAATGCAGGATTCCAACAGCTATTCTCTAATACAGGGATCCCCAACTCCAGTCCTCAAGGCCCACCAACAGATCATGTTTTCAGGATTTCCTTTGTATTGCACAGGTGATGCAATTATCACCTGAGCAATACTAAGGAAATCCTGAAAACATGGCCTGTTGGTGGGCCTTCAGGACTGGAGTTGGGGAAAACTGCTCTAATATGAGGCCAAAGGAGTCATTTTACCCTCCGCCTAGCCTTTGTCCCGACAGTGTTGTCTTCTTTTATACTTACACAAAATTTTGTCTTTCGCGCTCTTCTGCACACCCGAAAAAGACGAATACTGTTGGGATGGAGCAAAGACAGTCCAAAGAGAATGACTGTCAAAATTATCAGCAGAATTCTGCTTTTTGATAGATTCCTACTGAAACCCAGACAGTGCTCATTGTAGAACACTGAATATGTGTGAACCTAGCTTTAATGAGCAGAAAAATGTCTATACACCAGGGGACCAATTCATTAAGACTGTCCAATTGTACTCCATTCCTAATGAAGGCTCGGTGGAGTATGATTCATTAAGGGGCACACGTCTATAAATGAATTTGGCACATCTTGTCAGTGGTGTGCGCATTTTCAGAAATGTTACTCCAGTCAGCAATTGGAGTAGTATTTGTAGGGTAAAAAATCTGCCACTTTTGATAAAATTGACAGGCAGGTGTGACCACTACTCAAAAAGAAAAGAGAACTAGTGACCACTTCTCACCCCTCTCTGGCTCCTCCCGAGCTCCGTTCATTTTATCAAAGCTGCTTCAAACCAAAGTGAAAATGCCAAAAGTTGCAAAACTTTGGCGCAACTCCTTAAGACACAAAAATGTTGCACTTTTCAAAGCGTATTAAGCCAATATTCTGGCGTAAAAGCTTTGATTAATCTTCCCCTAATTTGTCATGTGCATATCTATATTATTGCTCCATTTACAACAGATGCTGGAACATTGGCGTGCACTCGGACAAAGTGTCGAGGTGCAGGTGGAAATGGGGCCTGTGGCCCCTTAACCAAGGCTAGAGAGATTCACTGCACACTCTATCTGATAATGCAAGTTTCTTTATTTTGTGCGAACAAACAAAATTAAATGGTGGCTTCGATATATGCAACAAAGTAAGGACGTTTTGACCCCACTGGGATCTTTATCACAATGTTGCTGCAAAAAAAGAAGACAGTATGAAAGTGGTAGCAGCTAACACTCTTACCAGCCTGCAGCAGTTACCTGCATTATCATGGTTCACTTGGCGCTACTTCTCCTATGTTTATCTGCTGGGTGGTTGCCATCTGACCTCGTTAAATATTGGCATGTACCACCGGACCTGAAGTGCGTCACGGGTGACACCCACCGGAAGTGACGTTACCCGTGTTGACGCGGCATGTATGGCCTGTCTGGATGCGTGTTGCCATGAGATCAGAGACACTCCCCGGGGCGGAAAAGGCATCACATGATATGCAAATATGATGTATCTGTATATGGCCATTGCTATAGGAGCCGCAGCGCTGCTGTATGTGGAAAAAATTGAAGCGTAATTGTGCCTGTAATATTGAGTATAGCTGCTTGGAGTTCAGGCATATGATAACAGTACATGGAATGAGAGGATGCAGTTACTCAGGACTAAACTTGATTGCATCTCCATGGAGAGGACACAAATGGATGGGGCAAAAAGAGGGGGATGGAAAAAAAAAAAAGAGAAATAGGGAAAGCCATAGTATAATGACAGAGCATATCATGTTGTACACAATTATGTAATGGTGTTTGGTGTATTTGGACATCCTGTGGTTTTCTTGAGGGACATGCTAACTCATTTGTCCAAATGTACCTACCAAGAAAGTATGGATGTCTCAGCGTGTCTGTGGGGAGCAAAAGATAATAGTGATTAAATGAGCCAATCAGTTTCCCAATTTAGTCCCTTGGGGGCCAGGGTTTGAAGAGTTTGGATCCAATATTCTTCCCTGTGCTTGAGTAGCTGTATATGTTGCCGCCACGTCTGGGTCTGAGGACTTATTCTATGATTTGAAATCACAATTGTGACATGGAGTGTCTGGCATTAGTGAAATGGTCAGGTGGGGCCGCCAGGTTGCCTTTGTCATGTGATGTCTCTGACTTCGGCACCCGGTTTGCTTATTTTATTTTATTTTAATTTTTGCTTTCAGTTTGCATGACTGTTATTTTTGCTTGTATATATTGTATGTCTGTACAGCACCTTATCTATACATTTGATACTTATGGGATTGTAATAACCTGCAGGAACACGGGATGCAGTCACGCACAGGGAGGCAGAGCAAGGGTTAAACAGGTTTATTTACAGGGGGGTGTACTCCACGCAGGGAGTGAGGGATTGTAGGGTGACTGTAAGGAATGGGGCAGAACTGGGAGGATGGCAGAGTAGGTGAGGGACGAACGAGAGTTCAGTAATAAAGAGGTAAAACTTATCGGACTGTAGACTACTATTGTGAGGAAGTTCAGGGTTCCAATGGTGGCACCGACAACAGCGGCGCAGGTCATCTTGTCGCAGTCTCTGTATGGCGGGCAGATTTCCCACGGTGGCACCGGCAACAGCGGCACGTGACATCTCGGTGAAGTCTGTGAGAGGCAAGAAGATTTCCCATGCTCAAACATGTTTAGCACGGTACTGAGTCCAGTGTGAGGGACCGCCGGAGCGAGACGTCGCTCCGTGGTGTACACAGGTCCTCGGCTATGGGGTTCTGGCTTAGTCACCTGCTCCTCAATGCGCATTGCATGCTTTACAGTCTCTCTAAAGTTGAGTCACCTCTTGACGTGACGGGTGGCGGTATGCTGTCAGTCTATTGTCCACCTCCAGTGGACCTGTATGCAAGGGGTCTGTCACTCTTGTCACTGCGGTCACTCTTGGGCAGAGCGTGTGCGGTACTCACTATCACGTGGATACGGCACCTGGCTTAGCTCCGCACTGCTCCACTCTGCTGGCATGGCTCTGGACGGTTCTGTATGGCTCTGCTGGCACGGCTTTGTACAGCTCTGCTGGCCCGGCTCCGCACAGCTAATTTCCCCAGCACTACAGCTCCTGTCTTGGACAGCAGCAGCACGGCCTGTCACAGGCCCAGCACTCTCAGGTGGGGGACGCAGAGTGCGCTGCTCACCGCTCTGCGCGCTGCACTTACTTGGCGCTGTGTCAGCGTGCTCTCTCCAGGCTCTCCTCGCCCCCTCCTCAGCAGGAAGCCCCGTCTCCCTCTTCCTTCCCTCTTGCAGCAGGGGAAGGTCTGCCTCTCTCAAGCTTCCCCCCAGAAACAGAGAATGCAGCCCTTTCAGTTCTGGACCAGGCATGCAGGTACCCGTGGTCCAATCAACCTCCTTACAGGATATCTAATGCATATTGTTGATTGATGCCATGTGACTATTATATTACTCACTTATGCCGTCCTCTTTTTTTTGCAGTAACATTGTGATAAAGACCCCAGTGTGGTTGAAACGTCCTTACTTTGTCGCAACCATTTAATTTTGTTTGTTCGCACTAAATTAATAAACCTGCATTACCAGAAACAGAGTGTGCGGTAAATCTCTCTAGCCATTTACAACAGAGGCATAATATGGCTTCCCTAGAGATAATTTTAAATGGAGACATACAAAACTTTTATCCAACAGAAAAAATTGTGGTATGCTCTTCTGTATACTTTTAAGGATGAATATACAGCGACAGCGTACATACAGAGTCTGTAAGGGCTATCTGACTTCCCATCTCTGCCACGATTATGAGATAACTCTAATGACTCTGTGCCAGTCTGCACAGCAAAGCTGTAGTGTCAGCTGATTGAATGTGCGCCACTGAGTGGAGTAAAATGTTTAATAAAAACCAATGTAAATGTATGTAAAAATCGATAACTTTCTCAGGATGCATTCTTTTTAATAAAATGCTTGTAGTCTGCATTTACTGCGTGACCTACATTCCTGCTCAAACATTGGATTAGTACTTGAGCCAAAATATCATACCCATACCAGGTATGCATATTACAGTTCACTATTTCAATAATAATTGGATAATAAAAAATGAGAAATCAATGTGGCCAACACAAAAAAAATCAAGCTGCTCCTGATTTTTTGTGATTTGTATACCATACAGATTTTTACATTACTGTGCATAGGAATGGCACTTGAAAGCTTATAAATTTAAGAGAACAAAGTCAGCACTGTGCATGTAGATGAAAAAACATTGCCAACGAAATGTTTATATGGAGGGGAATAAGGAAGTTATCAAGGTCACATAAGGGTTTTAATATTGTTACAGTCTGAACACAAACTCTTTGTTCTGTATACTGCTCGCTGCAAGAAAATCTTCATACTGACTGTTTAAATCTTCTGCAGAGTTTATACTGTAAACCTCCAGATTAACGTCTTATGGCAGGACTAGGTGCTTTGTGTAACTTTTCTTTACATGGATTTTCTGCAATCTTTTTATGGATGTTAGACTAAAACTTAATACATTATACACATTCTGAGTGGCTTATTCGATGTCTATTCTGTTTGCACTTGATGCTTTAATCAAAAAGAAACAAAAGGATTACTCTGGAAAGAACTTGTAAGGGAATGTAGTATTAGAACGTTACATGTTGTTTTATTTGATTATCCAAATATTGCTGGCCATTAGAGCAGTTGATATTTTCATGTATTCTTCACTTCTCAACTTTGCTGTGTAGATTGGGACCGTGTCAGCCAACAGTTGCTTTATTTAAACCTTACCTGTTGTTTCAGGTAACTCGAGAATAAGCTACCATGTTGGTGTATATGAGATGACACCTTGGCCATTATTTGACTTGTATCCTCCATTTTATACCAGTTTTGAAGGCTTCAGTTCTAATTTTTTGTTGCCTCTTACCTATTGGATGGAGGCTAGTTTTTATAATGTTTCCTATACATAGGACACACAGAGAGATGAATTCCTGCTTGTTGTTATATCTCACACAGAAAAGCAGTGTAAAATACATTATTCAGCAGTACTGAGCTGTGTGGCTGTGAATCCAGCACTAGAGTGAAGTAAAACAGTTGCTAGAAGCTTCAGCTCCACTGCGTGAGTCTGACTGATCTTTTACTTTGCTGAGTGCTTCTGACTTCTTATCCCCACTATTCTCTCCATAATGGATAATAGGAGATGTAACCCAACAGTCCATCTTGCTTTAACCAGATTTGAGCTATTTTTTCAGAGTGAATAGTCACAGCTCTGCTTTACCAAGGTTCCAATCCGTCTACATGATTATACTGTTCGAAGGTTCTGTCTGCACACTCAGCTCTACTGTAGCAAGGTTTCTGTCTGCAAATCCAACTCTGCTGTTGGTCTCTGCTACAACAACGAGCAAAACGGAAAAACAATCTTTTGAACTTTTGATTTTAAGGCTTCATATCTCACCATCGACTACTACTACTTTGGCTTTCAACACTGCCAGAATCCTTCTGAGCATGCTCTCGATCAGAATCAAACATGTCTCGACGGAAATCTGATCCCGGGTCTCTTCTACATGTTCCCAAAGTTGGTGCACACTGATCGACTCATTTGGGTATACATAGTTTTTTCTTCAAATCTACTCACAAGTGTTCGATTGGGTTGAGGTCTGCGGACTGTGGGGGCCAATCCAGCACCTCTACTCCATTGTCATTGAACCATTTATTTTCCAATCTCCATGTATGCTTTAGGTTGTTGTCCTGCTTGAACACTATGTCGTCCTTTTCATACTCATGGTGCTTGCATGTATGTCTGTGATCTCTGCTAGGACACCACCGGCGCCTCTGCACTTGTCCTCTCTCCTCCCTGCCAGGATGCCGACGTGTGTACTTATCCATCCTGCGCTCTCGGCGTCTGTCTACTTCCAGGACCTGCATGGAACACAGGTCTCCTGTGAGTGGGCTTAAGGTGGTATGCTCCCTAACTCTTAAGGAGTCAGCTCGTGCTACTAAAGGCGTCCCCCAGTCGATAGCTGGGAGACATCTTGTATAGAAGGCACTCTCCCTATTGTGAGGTGCCTTAGCAACTTGGTTAGTTCTAGTGTTTCCTGCTGGTCAGTTGTAAGGTTCCCTTGCCCCTGATCCGACCTGCCCTGTCTGTTCTTGTCCCAATCCACTTTGCTATTCCCATATCCAAATCCGTCCTGCCTGTGCCTTATCTTGATCCATCTTACCTGTTTCCGTGCTGCTTACTAAATCTGAACTTTTACCTGAGAACCTGCATATGAGATCCCGTGTTGTGGCTATCCTGTGTTTCTGTTCCAGACCTGCTTGGTCCGTACAACCTCGCTAACCAGTTACTGGCCGGTCCTGCTTCCCTGTCCCTCCTGGAGGTCAGCTGCCACGGCAACGTGGGTGCATCCTGGAGTAGCACCTGGCGTGCATCTGGAGCCAAGTCTAACACCACCATCAGATGTTCTAGCAAGAGTCAGGTGCACACTTAGTGACATCCCTCCAGGCTCTCCCCAGACTGTGGCACAGTGGTTCCACATCCATGTGCGTAACAATATCACTATTGCATAGAATATGAGCCACCTTCACTGCTGTGTTTGTTGTGCCAAAACTGATAGACCTTGTGATGTGCAGACTTGTTGACACTGATATTTTGCCTGGACATCCACCTCTTGGCTTTTAATGGATGGACAGACTGAATTTTCGTATTCTTCCAACTGTCATGGCACTCACATAATGCAATTGCCAATTTTCTTGGCCTGGAGACTACTATCGATAAGCTGGATGATGCTGTTTCTTCTTTCCTAGGAAATCTTCATGGCTGCTCCACGATTCAAACCAATGACCTTTTGTTTGGTAATCAACCTAATTACACATTGCGCTATTAGGGAATGTGAGAACAGGTTGTATTTTGTTATTTTGTAGTATACAGGAAGAAAAAGATTTTTCCTCCATCAGGAGCAAAACAGTAACAATGCAGGAACATGACAAGAATCTACATAACTAATAATATATAATTCAAACAACAATAGAGTATATTTAGCCCATAAAAATACTTTTATTAGTACCATATTAAAACAAAAAGCAATCAAATTCAAATTTATAGGATAACTAAAACAGAGGCTGCTGTCCTTAAAGCAGAGACATTAAACACTTATACACATGTTGGGAGCACTTTAAAAAATTAGTTTAGGTACCATAGCCTAACCTGATAATTCTATCTTTTCAGGATACTTTTCCCAATATAAATACTTGGTAGGCATATACAGCTCTGGCAAAAATTAAGAGACCACTTTCAAATGTTCAGTTTGTCTGATTTTTCTCTTCATAGGTATATTTTTGAGTAAAATGTAAATTGTTCTTTTAGTTTATAAACTTCTGACAACATGTCTCCGAATTTCCAAGCAATAAATTTTGTTTTTTTTCTGAAAAGGAGAAATGGTCTAATGAAAAAACCAAGTGCTTTCAGACCTCAAATAATGCAAAGAAAACAAGTTCATAATCATTTAGAAACAACAATACTAATGTTTTAACTCAGGATGGAAGAGTTCAGAAATCAATATTTTGTGGAATAACCATGATTTTTAATCACAGCTTTCATGCGTCTTGGCATGCTTGCCACCAGTCTTTCACACTGCTTCTGGCGCAAAAATTTAAACAATTCTTCTTTGTTTGATAGGGTTGTGACTATCCTTCTTCCTCTTAATTACATTCCAGAGGTTTTCAATGGGTACAGGTCTGGAGAATGGGCTGCCCATGACAGGGTTTTGATGTGGCAATCTCTTAATTTTTGTCAGAGCTTTCCCCTAAAAAGGAAGACTTGAAATTATAAAAAAGAACCAAACCTGAATTTCTCATTGATGGCAACAGTGCCCAATCTATATATCTATTTGCTATTTGGTTCTGCACCGGGTGACCAGATGTCACTGGATACTTTCGCATATGATGCTACCACTAGTTCAGGCATTTTATCACAAGTCTCTAATAATAATGAGTTCTATTAACACCTGCACATGAGTTAAGAACAAGGGACTATGAGAAGGAGAGACGCAAATTACTCTCATATGATCTCCATTGCATTACACTGGCCGAATATCACAAGCAAGGGAGGATTCCTAGGGGCCTGAGATGCAATTTACATCCAACTCTATTCAAAGAGAACGAAAAAATTCTGTGATAAATATAAGAGAATACTTAACAAATGCTCTCTCGATATTATAATTCTTACTGTTGAATATTTACAGAAGGCTATAGCTGAGACCAAGGAAAACATTAAAGCAGTGGAGACCCAACTTTCCTCAACACTTTCATCCTCCGATTGGTCGAACCTAAAAGAGAAAACTGAGAAAATCATATCCGATCAGCAAAAATTCTTACAAGAAAGAAAACGGCAAAAATTTCAAAGAGACGCTGACGACTATACGAACAACAAGAGTATATAGATGGAACGACTATTCTGGTCCAAATACATGGCGTCGTCAACCAAATCGGAGACAAGGATCTTTCAGTACGGAAAGCGACTCTTCCAATGGCTCTACGAGGTCCCATTTTTTAGGACAAGGCCGCAGGGAGGACAACATCGCAACGACAGACGCGACGATCGAGGCGAAAGAATGGCAACCAGGTCTCAGGTAGGACCGCATCGAACTTGGTGATCAATATTTCTAACCACACACTTTCCCCAGCGGAACTGAGTATATTACAGAAAGGACTATCCTTCTGTCCCACTCCCAACTGGGACGCCTTCCAACTGGAGAAAGATCTCCAACGTTTTTATCGAACTATCAGACTCAAACGTACTTTGGAACTAAAATGGATGCCTCCGGCATTGGAGCGCCCCCCAATGAGGACGTTTCCATAGCAGAGTGTTCCATCGATAACCTGGGTTTACGTAATCAATTCATTTAACCCGCCTCAGACTGCACACGCTGCCGAAACGTTTATTTCTTTAGTAGATCGCGATGTGAAGTCCTTAATACATGAACAACGTTTAGGTTTTTTTCCCCACCGTAAGAATCTGACACCTTCTGAGAATCAGGCATTAATGGCGTTGTATAATAACAGGAGTATTGTCATTAAACCCGCCGACAAGGGGGGAGCAACCGTCATTATGGAACGCTCCCTCTATGTCGGTGAGGTAAGGCGTCAACTCTCAGATTCCAATACCTACCGAATACTTCCAGGGGATCCCACTACAGAGATCAATCATAGAATTCAATCTCTCCTTAACACGTACCTTGATAACCACATCATTGATAAAAAAAACAGTGACGTTCTTGACTAACTTACATCCCAACATTCCGGTTTTCTATATCTTACCAAAAATACATAAGTCTCTCATAAATCCCCCTGGCAGACCCATCGTAGCATCCACGGATTCGCTATTCTCACCACTCTCAGTCTTCCTCGAAAAGATTTTGACACCGTTAGTTAAGACAACCCCATCTTTCTTACTAGACACTGGGCATTTTCTCAGAGTCATCAGGAATTTCAAAATAACTTCACCAGACAGTATACTGGTAACTATGGATATTAATAGCCTCTATACCTCTATCTCTCATGCCAAAGGCATACAGGCTACCAAAACACTTCTTGAGACTTCAACTATGTCCCAGGGATCTATTCAATTCTGTTTAGATCTTCTCACCATGGTACTACACGAAAATTATTTCCTGTTTGAAGACACTTACTATTTACAATTACGTGGGACTGCCATGGGTAGTAACGTAGCGCCAGCCTATGCAAATGCGTACATGCATGCATTTGAATCCAATTTCATATACCCAACTGCAACATATAAAGGAATCAGTACAGTGTTACCACAGATATATTGATGATATCTTTTTTATCTGGGCAGGTACTCCTGAGTCATTAAGATCTTTTCACTCATATTTGAACTCCCTGGATGCGGATCTCCAATTTACTATGCAATATGACTTCAACAACATTCCCTTTCTTGACACTCTTGTACAAAAAGATTCTGTGGGTAACCTAACAACGGATCTGTACAGTAAACCAACTGACTGTAACAGTCTCCTACATTACTCTAGTAGCCATCCTAGATCGACTAAGGATAGTCTACCTCGGTCTCAGTTTACACGTATCTCTAGGATCGTCACAAATCCAGATCTACTCCGTTACGCCTAGATGAAACATTTCAGAAATTTAGGGAAAGGGACTACCCTGCTAGACTCTTAGAACTTGAGAAACTCCGTATCTTAGAGCCACCACCAAGCAATCCCTCTCTAGTTAAGACTGAGAGAGTACCCTTTGTTCACACGTACCATCCATTAATGTCCAAGGTACAGTTCGTTATACGTAAACATTGGTCATTGCTATCTAGGGCTTATCCTTCTATCGAAGCATTTAAGGCACCTACACTGATGTGCAATAGAAGAGCTCCTAATATAAAGGATAAATTGGTACGTGCCGACATTGGGAGCTCTCGCCATACTCTAGTACAGAGTCAACTTGCCACACGCCGCCAAGGCACTTTCCATGTTTGAATTGTGCATGTTGTTCAAATATCATCAATCAGACGCAGTCACTCACCCACGTACGGGAAAATCTTTCCCGATTCATGGATACCACACCTGTAACTCCAGCTTTGTTGTATATGTAATCAAGTGTCCTTGTGGTCTCCTGTACGTGGGTGAGACAACTCAACATGTGAAAGATAGAATTTCGAGCCATAAATCGACGATCCGATGTGGCAAGACCTGGCTACCATTACCGGATCATTTCTCCAAATTTAAACATACTGTGGCTCAATTGAAGTTTCAAATTATTGAGCATATACCTAAATCACGAAGAGGAGGTAATCGTGTGAGACGTTTGAAATTACGAGAGAGTTACTGGATCCACAAGTTGGATACATTATCACCACGAGGTCTAAACAGGGAGATGGACTGGCTTCTATAATTCATTATATATTGATTCTTTCTAACTAGTATACCATTCTCTTTCAGACACGTTGAATTTTTTCTCCTTCCCATTATCGGTAAGTCACCTCATTACTCCTAGCTTTATTTTTTTTTTTTTATTTTTATTTTTTCATTTTTTCTATGCCATTTTCTATTTTTAATTTTCATTTTTATTTCTTATTTTTTATTCTTTATTTTCTATTTTTCATTTTTCAATTTTTATTATATATTTCTTATTTTCTATTTTTTATTTTCTATTTTCAATTTTATTTTTATCTTATTGACACATATTATCTTCCTTTTTATTTTTCATTATTTGGATTCAGTTTTGGAATTTTTATTTTATTTTTTTTATTTTTTTTTAATTTTACTTTTATTTTTATTTTTTATTTTCTATTTGTTCCTTTATCCATCCATTCTCAATAAATAATTTTTCATTTATTTAATTATATATTTTTCTATTATTATCTTTCATTTTTATTTTTTGCTTTTATTTTTATTCTTACTTTTCCATTTTCCTTTCCTTTTTACTGGATCTTATTTTTCCATATATTCATCACCTTATCTCCCTTATCCTCTGCTAGTCTCTAATTTGCTCCACGTATCTCCATTGATTACATATCTATATATACATATTTATGTCCCTTCTTCCCCCAAGGTCTCTTCCCCTAAGGTCTCCTTCCCCACTTGCTATGTCTCCTACTATTGCCAGTGCACAAACGTGATCATTTCCAGCATCCAGCATTATGCTTCCACCAATAATATGGCGGTTACCTGTGCCATTGCGCATGCTCAGACCTGATTAACATCACACACTGGGTCACTATCCTCCCACCAACAAAATGGCGATCGCTATTACAACTGCGCATGCTCAGACATGACTGACAGCGAGCGCCGCGTCACTTCCGGTCCGGATGACGCACATCCGGCCCGACGATACACGGCGCCGCTTATAAATGGCCCACGACCACACACTGCTGTCTGGACACCCAGCATAAGGCAGGGCGCGGGAGCGCCGCCTGTAAACGACTACAGCACTTCTTCTAGGTATGTCTCATGGTCCTCTGTATACCCTCATGTCAGCGCATCTCCAGACTTAAGCCAGATCCCTAACAAGCTTCCTATATTTACAGGCTACATACGTTAGCAATCTTACTATATAGGACGTTGTAACACCATCTGCACCTCAAACTGACTAAGTGTCAAGGTATGATACAACCTTTCTTCCTACATTACCTCTGCTAGATCTTTACTACTATAACATAGTATATCTCACAAATAGGCTATTGGCATCCTATCCAGGGCACTTCCTGTCTACAATCAGGACTTACCTTATTTTGTCCCTTTGTCACATACAGGTAAAAACTAAACTTATAGTATGATGTCTATCAACAGAGCTCTCTTTATTATGATTAAATATCTGATTTCAATATTACCTACAGTTTCTATTGTGCCACAAAGGAAGTTACCAGGAACCCTATACTGTCTTATCTGTGCCAGTTCTCTTTTGTACCTATACTATTCAGGTAAACCGCCATATATTCCCTGTGTTCATTATATGATTGTGCCTCTCTATAGTTTGATGACTATGACAAGTGTTTCCACGCCTTTAATTTGCTTTGATACAGTGATGCACCATTACCAAAATTCATTTATCTGGGTAAATATATATAAATATCAATCTGATATTAGCAAATATCTATGTATTACTCAAGTCTCTTTACTAAATTGTACATATTGTATATATATAACTATATCTCTGTCACTGTATATATATGTCTCACACTGTATTTTTTGCTTGTTTCTTCTAGTCACCTATGAGTAAGGCCCGGGAGGGCCGAAACGTTGGGTATCTGTATATTGTATATTGTACATTTGTTCAATACGGCACTGACACTTACCTTTTTGGATTGGATACTGTTCAATAAACAAATCTTTTTTGCATGACTATCAGTCTTTGTGTGCGGTGAATCTAACTTTACCAATCTATATATCCAACGGCTCTCTATCTAGCCAAGTATTTTGAAAAGATCCTCACCTTTCTGTCCCATATTAAACTGATCTATGGCCCTAATGATTAGCTTACTTGAATCTGAGTTATGTAATCTGTTGAAGTGTTTTGGGAGGGTCTTCAGATGTTCGTCATCTTCAGCTGTCTTCGCATTATCAATGTAGCCCACATGTTTTCTTTCTCCTAATTTCAATTCTCTTCCAGTCATCCCTATGTAAATCTTATTGCAAGGGCATTGCGCTTAATATACAACTCCTTTTGATGGACAAGTCAATCGATGTTGAATGTTAACTGTATGGGAACCATCAATATTGCCAAATTACTTGCATTTAATGAGATTTCTACACGCTTTACATAGTCCACAGGGGAAAAACCTTGTATACCGTCACCCACTGTATCAGAGTTCTTCAATTGAGGTGAATACTGGTTTCTGACTAACAGGTCTTTTAGATTTTTGTATCTTTTAACTGTAATTAGTGGCTTTGGAGATAAGGTTTGTTTCAGAATAGGGTCCGTTTGCAGTACGCTCCAATGTTTATTGACGATTCCTGTCAGCTGTTTCCATTGGTTATTGAAAGGTGTGATCAATCAAATTTGTTTAGACTCATTGGTTGCAGTAGATTGTTTTTTATACAATAGATCATTTCTAGATACATTATTGGCTCTTTTTTAACCATAAAGTATCTGTCTATGACTATAGCTACATTCACTGAAACGAGAATAAAGATCTTTCGCTTGTCTTTGATAGGCCTCTTCTTTAGAGCATATTCTTTTGATGTGTAGATGTTGACCAATAGGGATACCTCGAATCATTGAACCCAAGTGTGAAGATTTGGCATCTAGGAGGTAATTTGTGGCATTGGGTTTCTGGTAGAAGTGGATGACAATATCACCTTGTGACATAACCTGCACATCAATATCCAAAAAACTTTTGACCATACGAGAATGTTAATTTGATGTTAAGTTAATTTTGTTTATTTTAGGCCACCATTTGATTGAATTTTTCTGAGGTCCCCTCCCACACGAACCAAATATCGCCTATGTAACTTGTAATGCAGCTGAAATGCAGGCCAGTGTGCTCAGGACAAGCCTGCACTGCAGCAGCCAAAACCACCACCAGGTGGCAGCAAAAACATCCAAAGCTGTGTTAAGAGTAAGCAGTCATATAAGTACTACAGGTCACAGCAAGCCCGTGGTCAGAAAACAAGCCAATAGGTCAAAACCAGATGGGAGCTGTAAGACTACTGCAGTGTAATGCAATATTCCCCAGAGGGAGCTAGGGAGGGACGTGAGACTGAGTACACAGAGAAGCTATACTAATCAGAAGCACAGACACCAACAAGTGATGTGAGCGTGGTCAGGCAAGCCGAGTCAAAACCGTACGGAGGACGAAGTACCAGAAGGAGCAGCAATACACGTAGTCAATATACCAAGCCGAGGGTCAAATAGCCAGACAGGGAACGTAGCAGCAGAAACGGATACCAAGAGACGGGGTCAGAGTCAGTCCGGGTCACACGAGTAATCAAGTCAAAGGCAGGAGGATCACCAGGTAACAGGGGTCAGAGGCTCTAGACTGGAAGCTTGAACTAACACTAACACTGGTAAGCCGGCTGTGACGGACTGAAATAGCCCAGCCCGCTCCAGAACGAGGCAGAGGAAATTAACCCCCGCATGACCAGTCTGAGAGATGACAGCAGCGCACAAACTCCGGACCGGACCATGACAGTACCCCCCTCTCAATGGGGGGCCACCGGACCCCCAGGCTTCCCTGGATGACGAGCGTGAAAGGCCCGGACCAACCGATCAGCATGGACCAAACGCGCCGGCACCCATGACCGGTCCTCAGGACCGTACCCTTTCCAATGGACCAAGTACTGAAGTGAACGGCGGAGCATACGAGAATCCACCACCTGTTCCACCTCGTACTCGGTCTGTCCATCTACCACAACAGGCGGTGGGTGTGAGGGAGACTCACCAGAGGAAGGCACCGACGGCTTCAGAAGTGCCTTATGGAACACATTGGGATCCGCAACGACGGAGGCAAGCGCAGGCGAAAGACCACAGGATTAATTACCTCTAAAATTTCATACGGACCAATATACTTAGGACCCAACTTAGCCGAGGGAATTCTCAGCCTTATATTCTTGGTGGATAACCATACCTTATCCCCCACCTGATAAGCTGGCCCCACAGAACGTCGTTTATCTGCAAAAAATTTGTATTTGCCCTGAGCCTCCCCAATGTTTCTCTGAACCTCCCTCCAGACCTCCCCAACCGCAGAAAGGCCGAATCAGCCCCTGCACATTCTGAATCCAGCCGGGAAAACTCACCAAAATGAGGGTGAAACCCATAGTTGCAGACAAATGGCGAAGTACCAGTGGACTGATTGACACGATTATTGAAAGCGAATTCTGCAATAGGTATTGCAGAGCACCAATCATCCTGTCTAGACGTGACAAGACACCGTAAAATCTGCTCCAATGACTGATTGGTCCTTTCAGTCTGACCATTGGTCTCTGGATGGTAGGCCGATGAAAAGGTCAGACTGATGCCCAGCCTTTTACAAAAAGCCCTCCAGAATTTTGCCACGAATTGTACCCCTCTATCAGACACCACACTGACAGGCACACCATGCAACCGGATCACATGCTCAATGAATAGTTTAGATAGAGTCTCAGCATTCGGAAGGCCCTTTAAAGGTACAAAATGTGCTTGTTTACTGAACCTATCAACAACTACCCAGATCACAGTTTTGCCATTAGAGGGAGGAAGATCGGTGACAAAATCATGGACAGATGAGTCCATGGTCTATCCGGAATTGGCAGTGGCACCAATTCCCCGGCCGGCCGGTTGCGGGAGGCTTTTGCGCGGGCACAAGTTTCACAGGAGGAGACAAACCCAGTGATGTCTGACGTCAACGAGGGCCACCAGAACAACCTAGTGATGGCTTTACGAGTGGCCGAGATTCCCGGATGCCCACTCAGAGCAGAGTCGTGGAAATCTCGAAGCACCCTTAACCGATATTGGACAGGCACAAAGAGCTTATTTTCAGGTATGGACGATGGAGCAAGGGATTGGGGCTCACGAATCTCTTGTTCCAATCTCGAGGACACCACAGCCACCACCACCCCCCACTGAAAAATGGAGGAAGGAGGTTCAGGAGGAGATATTGGATCTAAGCTACGAGACAAGGCATCAGCCTTCACATTCTTGGACCCTGGTCTGAAAGTGATGGAAAACTGAAATCGGGAAAAAAAAAGTGATCACCTTGCCTGTCTCAGAGTTAAACGTTTGGCAGACTCGATGTAAGACAGGTTCTTGTGATCTGTGATGACAGTGATACGATGAGCTGCCCCCTCCAAAAAATGCCTCCATTCTTCAAATGACAATTTAATGGCCAACAACTCCCGGTTACCCACATCATAATTCCTCTCAGCAGAGGAAAATTTTTTTGAAAAGAAGGCACAGGGTCTTAGGTTAGTTAATGTGGTGGACCCCTGGGACAACACAGCCCCCACTCCCACCTCAGAGGCGTCCACCTCTATGATAAATGGTTTAGACAAATCAGGTTGAACCAGTACAGGGGCAGTCATGAAACTGTTTTTTAATGAAGAAAATGCCACCACAGCTGGAGCTGACCAGTTTTTTAGATCAGCCCCCTTTCGAGTGAGATCAGTGAGGGGTTTGACCACTTGAGAAAACCCCTTGATAAATTTTCTATAGTAATTGGCGAAACCCAGAAATCGCTGAAGACCCTTGAGATCTCTGGGTTGCACCCAATCCACAATGGCCTGTACCTTCCTAGGGTCCATACGAAACCCCTCAGAGGACAAAATGACCCCTAGAAAGGACAATTCTTGAGTAAAAAATGAACACTTCTCCAGTTTGGCAAAGAGAGAGTTCTCCCTGAGCTTCTGGAGAACCGCACGAAGATGACCCATGTGACTTTGTCTATCAGAAGAATATATAAGTATATCATCAAGATAAACTACCACAAAGCGTCCAATAAAGTCTGAAAAAACATGGTTAATGAAATTCTGGAATACCGCTGGTGCGTTAGTCAAGCCGAACGGCATGACCAAATTTTCAAATAGACCTTCAGATGTGAGAAACGCAGTTTTCCACTCATCCCCCTCCCGCATACGGATGAGATTGTATGCTCCCCTGAGGTCCAACTTAGAAAACCATCTGGCCCCTGACAATTGGTTGTATAAATCAGGTATCAGTGGGAGAGGATAAGTGTTTCTTATGGTGATCTTATTCAGTTCTTGAAATCGAGGCACGGGCGTAAACCACCCTAACACCAGGCCAGCAGGGAGGTTATCCAAAACAAAGCATGACATGTGCTCCTGGTGCAGGGCCCCCACCCTGAGGGTGAATTCTTGAGAAATGAAATGAAGACCATCCTTTGTGGAGGTGTAGAGTCAATAGCCACAAGTTTTAAGGGAGTCTCCAACCTAACTGTCCCTAATCTACAGCGGGCCACCAGTTTAGAGTCAATCAGGTTCAGCGATGAACCACAGTCTACAAAAGCCGAAGTATGGACAAAGCAGTTCTCAACACCAAGTTCCACCTTTAACAGTATCTTTGTAAATGAAGTAAAAGGTACCTGAGAGTCTGAGTGACCTCCACGATGATCAGCCAGACTCAGCCACTTGTTAGAGGATGGACAAGAGGGGCAGTCCCTTTTCCAATGTCCGGGGTCTCCGCAGTAAAAACACCGCTTTTCATCACGCCGCCGTTTCCTCTCTTTTTCCTTGAAGTCGGTGGCTCCCACCTCCATAGATTCAGATGGAAGCAAAACATCCGGGTTAGCAGGGAACAACGGAATCCCCCATTGTGTAAGACCTCTCTCCCGTAGCCTCCGATCCATACGGATAGCCTGAGTCATAGCCTCCTCCAAAGAGCTGGGAGGTGGATGGATAGCCAGAGCGTCCTTCAAGCAATCAGACAGTCCCTTCCCAAATAGACATCTCAGTACGGAGTCATTCCAAGATACCTTAGTGGACCATCGATGGAACTCGGAGCTGTACCATTCAGCTGAGTGCTTCCCCTGAACCAGACCCATAATGGTGTCCTCTGCCACCCTAACACGGTCCGGTTCGTCATAGATAAGTCCTAGGGCCTCAAAGAACCTATCTACCGAGGTCCGTTCAGGAGCGGTAGGGGGCAGCGAGAAAGCCCAGGATTGGGGACCTTCCCTAAGTAAGGAGATAATAATCCCTACCCGCTGAGTCTCATCCCCAGACGATCGGGGTCTAAGAGAAAACCATAATTTACAACTCTCCCTGAATATGCGATACTGATCTTTCTTGCCAGAAAACGTGTCAGGAAGTTTAACTGTAGGTTCAGGGGAGTGCAAAATAACATCTACAGAGTCATTAGGTAGACTAACAATATGAGAAGTGTTTCCCTGCACAGTCTTAATATTCTCAGTAAGTCTTTTCTGTAAGTGGGTATGAGACGTAACAAGAGACTGATGTCTCCCAGAAAAATCCTGCACCACCTGCGTCAAACTGGACACTTGATCCGCCAAGTTATGCAGCGGATCCATGACTAGGGAAAAAAAATTGCAAACTCCCGTTTAAATGTGAAGGTTAGTGTTAATGTAATGCAGCTGAAATGCAGGCCAGTGTACTCAGGACAAGCCTGCACTGCAGCAGCCAAAACACCACCAGGTGGCAGCAAAAACATCCAAAGCTGTGTTAAGAGTAAGCAGTCATATAAGTACTACAGGTCACAGCAAGCCCGTGGTCAGAAAACAAGCCAATAGGTCAAAACCAGATGGGAGCTGTAAGACTATGCAGTGTAATGCAATATTCCCCAGAGGGAGCTAGGGAGGGACGTGAGACTGAGTACACAGAGAAGCTATACTAATCAGAAGCACAGACACCAACAAGTGATGTGAGCGTGGTCAGGCAAGTCGAGTCAAAACCGTACGGAGGACGAAGTACCAGAAGGAGCAGCAATACACGTAGTCAATATACCAAGCCGAGGGTCAAATAGCCAGACAGGGAACGTAGCAGCAGAAACGGATACCAAGAGACGGGGTCAGAGTCAGTCCGGGTCATACACGAGTAATCAAGTCAAAGGCAGGAGGATCACCAGGTAACAGGGGTCAGAGGCTCTAGACTGGAAGCTTGAACTAACACTAACACTGGTAAGCCGGCTGTGACGGACTGAAATAGCCCAGCCCGCTCCAGAACGAGGCCGAGGAAATTAACCCCCGCATGACCAGTCCTGAGAGATGACAGCAGCGCACAAACTCCGGACCGGACCATGACATAACTAATCCAGTTGTGTATTTTATCAATATTGCTGATTGGGTTTCTTTGAAAGAGTTCACGTTCCCATGCCCGAGAAAAAGATTTGCATACGAGGGAGCCTATAAAATTGAATGTGATTGTTTTTTTGTTTTAATATAGTACTAATAAAAGTATTTTTATGGGATAAATACACAATATTGTTGTTGGATTTATATTAGTTGTTGAGTTTCTGCCTATTATATTATTGCTTTTATTAAATGGGTATTTCCATTTAAATCATATACTAAATGTAACGCTGGTGTGTTTGTACCTTGTTTCCCTGGCGTTACTCTGCATGTCTGTGCTGTTACCCTTTGCTCCTTTCCCTAACCAGCTGGGATACTGTTGTCTGTTACTTGTGTGGATGCTGCTCAGTTCCCTGCTCTGCTGCATAGCCGTACATGTGTTGTGGTGTCTTTGCTTTGCTGCACGACCATCTGTGTGTGTGGTCCCTGGCTACACACTATGAAGCTAACCGCGGGTTGCGAGGTCCTCTGCTGCTGGTGCATGACTGTCCACGTGTGTCCAGGCTTGCAGCACTGCTAGGTGCCTTAAGCCTCTTTTCCTGTGCCGGCTATGTTGTACTGGATTCTACTTGTGCTTAGGGTGCGCACGGCCACACCTTCCTGCTTTTATTAAGGGCAGTGTGTACGCTTGAATTGCTGTCCCCAGCCTATTGCTGAGGGGCAGCTCCTATTTAAAGTTCCTCTTCCCTGTTGGGCATTGCCAGAGCTTCTCATTAGGTTGCAGAGCCTAGCTGTGTGTGTTTGGTCCTCTATGTTGCTCCTGGTCTGCCTGGTCTTCAGCTCCTGTTCTGTCTGCTATCAGTTCTAGGAAAGCTGATGTTCTTGTCTCTAGAATCGTCTTGTGTTGGTACCATAGTCCTTGCCTTGAATGTGGATTCCTGCTGTGTGATATTCTCAAAGTCCTTCTGTGTCTTGAATTATGTACCCAGTGACTTTCCGGTCTGTGCCTGTGGTGCTTGCACCATACCACTTGAGTTTCTTTGTAGGTTGTGTCAGATGTCTGGAGTCCAGATGTCTTGCCATTGGCCGACATGTCACCATACCATATCACTTGGGTTTCTTTGTAGGTCCGTGTCTGTAGTCTGAAGTCCAGATGTCTTGCCTTTGTCCGAGATGTCCAGCCTGTGTCCCTATATCCAGTCCGTGGTCCCGTCAATGTTCCAGAGTCGGTCCCACTCATGTCCTGGACGGGCTCCTCCTCTGTGTTTCTGGGTAGTCTCCAGTCCTGTTTCCTGGTGACCACTCTGCCTTTGAGCCCTGGATCTGACCAGCCGATGTCCTGAGCTGCCAAGTCGATGTTCCTGGACCTGTGCTGTCCGTGTCTTGCCTGTGTCCTTATGTTCAGCCAATGTCTTGATATCCAGTCCGTGGTCCTGGTGGTCCAGTCCATGTTTCAGAATCGGTCCTGCTCGGGTTCCTGGATGGGCTCCTCCGTGTTTCTGGGGAGTCTCCAGTCTTGTTTCTCTGTGACGGCTTTGACTGTGTGTCTTGGATCTGACCAACCAATGTCTTGAGCTTCCATGTCGGTGTTCCTGGAACCATGCTGTTCGTGTTTTGCTAGTGTCCCGATGTCCTGCCTATTCCCTGGGGTTTATCCTGTGATGACGTCTGTCCGAGATTGGTGTCTGATGTTCTCCTGCTGTGCCTGCGCTACGCCTGAGGCCTGAGAGAAATGTTCTCCTGATATGCCCGTGCCAGATGACCTTGGACTGCATCAACCCGTGATGACCTCCTGCCATCTTCTGACGTCCGGAGTCCTGTGATGTTCATCCTTCCTTGATGTGCGGAATCGGAAGCCTAGATTGTCCTGCCATGTTTTCTGTATGTGACTTTAGTTAGTGTTGTGAATGGGTTTGAGATGAGTTCTGAGCAGAGGCTCCCTCTGGTGGTTACAAGCGGTGCTGGTCTGTCCAGTGAAGATTGTGAGGACTGGGAATCAGGTGTTACTGACTGGTCTTATATAAGGGAGTCACCTTCCCATCAGGGTTGCCGGTGATCAATTGTTCTGGTCTGAATCCTTTATTCCAGTTTCCCTTGTAGCCTGCTGTGTCGTGTCTGCATCTCCTGCTAACAGATAAGACATTTTCTTCTTTTGTGTTTGTGCTATATTTTTGCATTTTGTCCTGCACTTCTGTGGGGGCCTTTAGGGTCCCCTCCGGGGGCTTCTGCCCTTCAGTTTTGTTCAGCCACTGATGTTTGTACTTTTGCTTTTTCCAGTTTTTTCAGTGGCTGCTGTTTTGATTTTGTTACACCAGAGAACTAATTTAGGTGGAAGAGGTCGTGTGATCTCAGGTGTTTTTGAAATTAGTAGAGTTGGTACTTTTCAGGGTTTTCTGGGATTGCAGTAAGTACCCTTCCTATCCTTTTCTATTTAGTTAGTTTGGGCCCCAGCGTTTGCTCATACTATTTTCTTTCTGTGTCAGTATTTCATCTTGTCTAACCGCCATTACATGTTTGGGGGCTTTCTATTATCTTTGGGGTTCTGCTCCGGGGCAGATAGTTTTCCTATATCTATCTTTAGGTGTAGTTAGTTTCTCAGGCTGTGACGAGGCGTCTAGGACCAACGTAGGAACGCTCCACGGCTGCCTCTAGTTGTGGTGGTTAGTCAGGGTACTGCAATCTCATAGATTCCAACTGCTCTGGTGTATTGCCTTTTTTACCTGCACTCCTCAGCTACCGAAACATAACAGTATCACCGGCCAAAAAATTGAAAATTGTATGGTACTCACAGAAGGGAAAAAATATTGTCTGAGTTGTCAGAGATATTTTTCTGTTTGTTGCATTTTTTTTTTCCCTCTGTATCTCTGGGTGCTGGGGAGGATCTTTTCTCTCAATGGAGTTTGCACAGTTGTCTGGCCGTGTGGATCAGCTTGCCACTGAGGTTCGGAGTATTGCTATCTATCTTGCTGGGTTGCCTGTTGTGGAACCTAGGATTCCCATGCCAGATTTGTTTTTAGGGGATCGAGCTAAGTTTCAGAATTTCAAAAATAATTGTAAATTGTTTTTTGCCTTAAAATCTAAGTCCTCAGGGAACGCAGCGCAGCAGGTTCAAATTATCATCTCTCTCCTGCGCGGCGATCCTCAGGATTGGGCTTTTTCCCTGATACCTGGGGATCCTGTTTTGAGTGATGTTGATGCATTTTTTCAGGCCTTGGGGTTGTTGTACGATGAGCCTAATGTCACTGATCAAGCTGAGAAAGCCTTGTTGGCATTAAATCAGGGGCTTGATGACGCTGAGTTATACTGTCAGAGATTCCGTAGGTGGGCAGTCCTGACCAAATGGAATGACGACGCTTTGGCAGCCCTTTTCCGGAAGGGTCTGTCAGATAATGTAAAGGATGTTATGGTGGGATTCCCTGTCCCCTCTGGTCTCAATGATTCTATGTCATTAGCGATTCAAATTGACAGACGTTTGCGTGAGCGGAGAAGTATGCGTGGAATGGTGTTGCCTTATGAACCAGCTTCTGAACCCATGCAGTGTGATAGAGTGGTGTCTGGGGCACAGCGTCATGAGTTTCGAAAGCGTAATGGGTTATGTTTCTACTGTGGTGATGCCTCTCATGCTATTTCAGTCTGCCCTAAGCGGGGAAGACGTTTTGCACGCTCAGTTGTCTTGGGTAGTGTTCAGACTAAGTTTTTATTAACTGTCACTCTGATATGCTCTCTGTCCTCATTTTCTGCTCAGGCTTTCGTTGATTCTGGAGCAGCTATTAACCTGATGGATTATGATTTTGCTAAACGTTGTGGATTTCCCTTGATACCCCTTCAGAAGTCTATTCCCCTACTGGGGATCGATTCTACCCCTTTGGCTGAGAATAAACCCCAGTTTTCTACTCAGGTGATAATGAGGGTTGAACCTGATCACCAGGAGTGCTGCAAATTTTTGGTTCTGTATAATCTGCATGACATTATCGTGCTGGGTTTTCCTTGGTTACAGTCTCATAATCCTGTTTTGGATTGGAAATCTGTGTCTGTAACCAGTTGGGGCTGCCAATGTGTTAATACCAACACTCCTGTTTTTTCTGCCTCCCCCAGGCTCAGGATGTTCCTGACTTTTTGATTGATTTTTCTGATGTGTTTAGCGAAAGTAAATCTGCATCCTTGCCTCCCCATAGGAGCTATGACTGCGCTATTGAATTAGTGCCGGGTAGTAAATTCCCTAAAGGTCGCCTTTTTAACTTGTCTGTACCTGAACATGACGCTATGCGGTCTTATATCAAGGAATCATTGGAGAAGGGTCATATCAGACCATCCTCTTCACCCTTAGGTGCCGGTTTTTTCTTTGTGGCCAAAAAGGATGGTTCATTAAGGCCGTGTATTGATTATCGTCTCTTGAACAATATTACTGTGAAATATCAATACCCGTTACCCTTGATTTCTGACCTGTTTTCCAGGGTGAAAAACGCTACTTGGTTTACCAAGCTTGACCTCAGGGGGGCGTATAACCTTATTCGCATTAAGCACGGGGATGAATGGAAGACGGCATTCAATACCCCTGAAGGGCATTTTGAGTACCTGGTGATGCCCTTTGGGCTCACTAATGCTCCTTCCGTCTTCCAGTCCTTTATGAATGACATTTTCAGGGATTTTGTGGACAAATTTCTGATTGTTTATTTGGATGATATCTTGATTTTTTCTAATGACTGGGACTCTCATGTGAAACATGTTCGAACTGTATTCCAGATTTTGAGAGAGAATGCTCTGTATGTGAAGGGATCAAAGTGTCTTTTTGGCGTACAGAGGATCTCATTTCTGGGATTCATTTTGTCCCCATCTGTTATTGAAATGGACCCGGTCAAGGTTCAGGCCATCTGTGATTGGGTCCAACCTACTTCATTAAAGGCTCTTCAGAGATTTTTGGGTTTTGCCAATTTTTATCGTAAATTTATTGGTAATTTCTCGGTTATTGTTAAACCATTAACTGATTTGACCAGAAAGGGTTCTGATGTGGTGAATTGGCCTCCTGAGGCAGTCTGCATTTCAGGAACTTAAGCAGAGATTCACTTCTGCTCCTGTTCTATGGCAGCCTGATGTTTCTCTGCCATTTCAGGTGGAGGTTGATGCCTCTGAAATTGGGGCAGGTGCCGTTTTGTCCCAAAAAGATCCAGAGACCTCTAAAAGTAACCCTTGTGCCTTTTTCTCTCGAAAATTTTCTCCTACTGAACGTAATTATGACGTGGGTAATCAGGAGTTATTGGCCATGAAGTGGGCTTTTGAAGAGTGGAGACATTGGCTGGAGGGGGCCAAACATCAGGTGGTGGTCCTTACGGACCATAAGAATCTGGTCTATCTGGAATCTGCCAAGCGACTCAATCCCAGACAGGCCAGGTGGGCCTTGTTTTTCACACGTTTTAATTTTGTGGTTTCCTTTCTTCCTGGCACTAAGAATGTTAAGGCGGATGCCCTCTCGAGGAGTTTCCTTGCGGACTCTCCTGAGTTATCTGATCCTTCTGTTATTTTGAAAGAGGGTGTAGTTCTTTCCGCCATCTCGTCCAATTTGAGACTTGCTCTGGAGGGGTGTCAGGAGGATAGGCCCGAGTGCTGCCCTGTTGGAAAATTGTTTGTCCCGGACCAGTGGAAAAAGAGTGTGATGTCTGAGATTCATTGTTCCGCGTTGGCTGGGCATCCCGGAATTTTTGGTACCAGAGACTTGGTTAGTCGGTCCTTTTGGTGGCCTACCTTGTCTCGTGATGTCAGGGAATTTGTGCAGTCCTGCGGGACTTGCTCTCGCTCCAAGCCTTGCTCTCGCTCTAGTGGTTTGTTGATGCCATTGCCTGTGCCCAAGAGACCATGGACCCATATCTCTATGGATTTCATTTCCGACCTTCCTGTTTCTCAGAGAATGACCACCATCTGGGTAATTTGTGATAGGTTTTCCAAGATGATACATCTTGTGCCATTACCTAAGTTGCCTTCCTCCTCTGAATTGGTGCCGTTGTTCCTTCAGCACGTGGTTCGTTTACACGGCATTCCTGAGAACATTGTGTCTGACAGAGGAGTCCAGTTTGTTTCCAGATTTTGGAGGACTTTTTGTTCTAAACTGGGTGTTCAATTGTCTTTCTCCTCGGCATTTCATCCTCAGACCAATGGTCAAACTGAGAGAACAAACCAGACATTGGAGACTTATCTAAGATGCTTTGTGTCTGCTGATCAGGATGACTGGGTCTCATTTTTGCCTTTGGCTGAGTTTGCTCTTAATAATAGGGCTAGCTCTCCTACTTTGATGTCTCCGTTTTTCTGTAATTCTGGGTTTCACCCTCGATTTTCTTCAGGACAGACGGAGGCTTCTGTCTGTCCAGGTGTTGACTCTGTTGTGGAGCGTATGCAGCTGATTTGGGACCAGGTAGTGGAGAGGTTGTCCCTCTCTCAGGAGAGGGCCCAGCGGTTTGCTAACCGGCATAGGACTGATGGTCCTCGGTTTAAAGTGGGGGACTTGGTCTGGTTGTCCTCAAAGAATATTCCTATGAGAGTAGCATCTCCTAAATTTAAGCCTAGGTTCATTGGACCTTATAAGATCATGGAGATTATTAATCCTGTTTCTTTTCCTTTGCTTCTTCCAGGGACATTTAAGATCCATAACGTGTTCCACAAGTCCTTGTTGAAGAGGTTTGTTGAGCCAGTGGTTCCTGCTGCTGTGCTCCTGACCCTGTTTTGGTTGAGGGCAATCTGGAGTATGTGGTTGAGAAAATATTAGATTCTCGTTTTTCTAGACGGAAACTCCAGTATTTGGTTAAATGGAGAGGTTATGGTCAGGAAGACAATTCTTGGGTGTTTGCTTCGGACATCCATGCTAGGAGACTTATCCGTGCGTATCATAGAACTCATCCTGACCGACCTGGTTGCTCAAATGAGGGTTCGGTGACCCCTCCTCAAGGGGGGGGTACTGTTGTGAATGGGTTTGAGATGAGTTCTGAGCAGAGGCTCCCTCTGGTGGTTACAAGCGGTGCTGGTCTGTCCAGTGAAGATTGTGAGGACTGGGAATCAGGTGTTACTGACTGGTCTTATATAAGGGAGTCACCTTCCCATCAGGGTTGCCGGTGATCAATTGTTCTGGTCTGAATCCTTTATTCCAGTTTCCCTTGTAGCCTGCTGTGTCCTGTCTGCATCTCCTGCTAACAGATAAGACATTTTCTTCTTTTGTGTTTGTGCTATATTTTTGCATTTTGTCCTGCACTTCTGTGGGGGCCTTTAGGGTCCCCTCCGGGGGCTTCTGCCCTCTCAGTTTTGTTCAGCCACTGATGTTTGTACTTTTGCTTTTTCCAGTTTTTTCAGTGGCTGCTGTTTTGATTTTGTTACACCAGAGAACTAATTTAGGTGGAAGAGGTCGTGTGATCTCAGGTGTTTTTGAAATTAGTAGAGTTGGTACTTTTCAGGGTTTTCTGGGATTGCAGTAAGTACCCTTCCTATCCTTTTCTATTTAGTTAGTTTGGGCCCCAGCGTTTGCTCATACTATTTTCTTTCTGTGTCAGTATTTCATCTTGTCTAACCGCCATTACATGTTTGGGGGCTTTCTATTATCTTTGGGGTTCTGCTCCGGGGCAGATAGTTTTCCTATATCTATCTTTAGGTGTAGTTAGTTTCTCAGGCTGTGACGAGGCGTCTAGGACCAACGTAGGAACGCTCCACGGCTGCCTCTAGTTGTGGTGGTTAGTCAGGGTACTGCAATCTCATAGATTCCAACTGCTCTGGTGTATTGCCTTTTTTACCTGCACTCCTCAGCTACCGAAACATAACAATTTAGTAAACTTTATGTTTCTTCATACCTGAAGTTGTGCGGTGTCATCTAGTCCTGCATGTTACCATGTTGCCCCCATGCTCAGCTGCCACAGACCCGGTCGCTGCCCTTCCCTAGTCCAGGTAGGCCCGGGTCCCCCTCTGTGATCCAGTGGGTCCACATTCCCTTGCCACCTGGGACGCATGCCCCATGTCATCATGGCCTGGGAGCATAGGCTAGCTAGGCAAGCTAAGCTGCGTCCGCCTACCGTGACACCAGTTGCAAGTCAAATTTATGTATTAGATAACCAAGATAATTGTCTATAAAATGATGGTAGTCTCACATTTGGAGCAAAAGTGGATGGTGAGATATGGTACCTGAAAGTCAAAAGGTCAAAACATTGTTACCCTTTTGCTCCTAAGTGTATGCCAAGGTGCTTTTCTGCCATGGTCCTCTACTGTTCCAACGTGCTGTCTGCACACTCAACTTTGCTATATTAAGGTGCCTGTCTGCCAACACAGTGCTACTGTTCCACGTGCAATACAGCATTTCTATAATGACATTTTCGTTCTATGACCATGAAACTCCTTAGATCTCAATTCTATAGAGAACCTATGGTTAATCCTCAAATAGCAGGTGGATAAACTCAAACAGAAATTGTGATAAATTCCAAGAACTGATTAGGTGGCCTCAGTCAGGATTTGTCCCTAAAGCTGACATCCACCACACCTGTAGCGCCGACATCCCTGCCCTCTGCCAGGCAGGGACGCTGTTCCCCTGCGACAGCGTCCTCTGCCAGGCAGGGACGTCGCCCCCCTTACCCGCGCTCAGCGTCCTCCTTCCGTCCTGCTGGGGCCGCGCGCTCCTTCCCTGCTTCTGGACTTAGGGCGCGCGCCCGCGCTCTCCGCTCTTAAAGGGGCCGCGCGCATCTTTCAAAAAGGTCCCCGGCCAATGCCGGAGGACTCCACCCTATATAAAGTACTTCCTCCTTAATGGAGGTGCCCGAGCAATGTTGTTGTTGCACTGTTATCTCTGCTTCAGCCCTCAGGGTCCGTTACCAGTTACCTGCCTGTTTCCTGCCAGTTTCCTGTCTGCTACCTGCCCGCAAGCCTGCCTGGAGGTTCGGCCGTCACATGCGGTGACCATCGGCAATTCTAGAGACTCTCGCCTGCTCACTTGGGGGCGCTCATCTGCCATCTGCCTGCAAGCCTACCTGGAGGTTCGGCCATCACCTGCGGTGTCCATCGGCTATTCCAGAGACTCTCGCCTGCTCACTTGGGGGCGCTCATCTGCCATCTGCCTGCAAGCCTATCTGGAGGTTCGGCCATCACCTGCGGTGTCCATCGGCTATTCCAGAGACTCTCGCCTGCTCACTTGGGGGCGCTCATCTGTCATCTGCCTGCTAGCCTACCGGGAGGCTCCACCATCTCAGGTCATATATACCTGTCCATTCAGAGACTGCCCCGGCCCCTTGCCTGCCTGTTTATCCAGAGACTGCCCGGTCACTTGCCGTGACTACCTGCCTGTCTACCCAGAGACTGCCCCGGTCACTTGCCGTGACTACCTGCCTGTCTACCCAGAGACTGCCCCGGTCACTTGCCGTGACTACCCGCCTGTTTGTCCAGAGACTGCCCCGGTCGCTTGCCGTGACTACCTGCCTGTCTACCCAGAGACTGCCCCGGTCACTTGCCGTGACCACCCGCCTGTTTATCCAGAGACTGCCCCGGTCACTTGCCGTGACCTCCCACCTGTCTGTCCAGAGACTGCCCCCGTCACTTGCAGTGACTTCCTATCCGTCTCCCCGGGCGCCACCCGCTACTTTACAAGGAAAGCCTCCTTGTATAATAAAGCTCAGAGGTTCCGCCTCCCAGACCCGTTACAGTTTGCTCGGGCCATGGAACCCGGTGGCACCCAAACTCCCTCGCTCTCTGACCTGTGTCATGAACTGTCTCGTCAGAGGTCTCAACAGGAGTCCATCCTGGGTCACCTGCGGAATGTTAATTCCCGCCTGGACACCCTGACTACTTCACCAGCAACCACCGCGGGCGCCATGACTCGCAATCCGGCAGTTCCGCTGCTTACCAATTCTGTGGTTTCCGTTCCTGGACCTCGACTTTCAGCTCCTCCTCGGTTTGGAGGCGACCCTGCTCTGGCTCGGGGTTTCATTAACCAGTGCACCCTGCATTTTGAACTCCTGGCACACCAGTTTAACTCCGACCGGGCCAAAATTGCCTTCATCATGTCCCATCTCACCGGAGAGGCCCTGGCCTGGCTAAATCCTCTTTGGGAGAGAGAAGATCCTCTGGTGTCTGACCTGTCTGCTTTTCTCTCAGCCTTCCGGAAGGTATTCGACGAACCCGGACGGAAGACCTCCTCTGCATCATCTCTGCTGCGTCTCCGTCAGGGAAGTCTCACCGTGGGTCAATATGCCATACGGTTCCGTACCCTTGCCTCGGAGCTGGCTTGGGATAATGACGCTCTGATATCTGTCTTCTGGGAGGGTCTGTCCGGTCGTATTAAAGATGAACTTGCCGGTCGGGACATTCCAACCTCTCTCGATGACCTAATAACTCTTGCCAATCGAATTGATCTACGGTTCCAGGAGCGCGCTAAGGAGGTCACCCGTGAGAGAAGGTTTCCTCGTCTAGCTCCTTCTTTTCAGAGACCTGTAACTCCTTCCGTTTCTCCTCAGGTACACTCTTCTGAGCCTATGCAAGTCGACCAGACCAAGATGGTCAAAGCCCGTCAGGACTTACGCCGTGCCGAGGGGAGTTGCTTCTACTGTGGCAGTAAGGAGCACCGGATCCGTACCTGCCCAGAGAGGTCAGGAAACGCCTGTGTCTAGGTTCGCTCGGAGAGGTCCACCTAGACAAAAATAAATCCTCTTCATCTCTGCTGCTGTCAGTCTCAATTCTCCTCGGTGAGAACCGTTACTTCGAACTAGCCCAAGTTGATTCTGGAGCAGCCGGGAATCTTGTTTCACAGGCTCTAGTAGAAAAATATCGCATTCCTACCAAACCTCTGGTTGAACCAGTATCTGTTGCTGCTGTGGATGGGGGTCTCCTACCACGTCCCATCCAACTTATCACTGAAGCCATAACCCTGCAGGTGGGAATGTTGCACTCTGAGAGCATATCGTTTCATGTTCTGCCTGGACTCTCTCACGCTTTCTTACTAGGTCTGCCTTGGCTCCAAAAGCATGCACCCGTGCTCGACTGGCAGACTGGAGAGATCCTTCGCTGGGGACAGGACTGTCATAAAACGTGTTTGGTTCCTGTTCATCCCGTCCATCCTTCTCCTACACCAACTAATCTACCAGGGCTCCCGATTCCATATTGGTCATTCGCTGATGTCTTTAATAAAAAGGAAGCAGAGACATTACCCCCTCACAGACCGTATGATTGCCCGATCGACCTGCTACCCGGTACTACGCCTCCCCGTGGGCGTATTTACCCATTGTCCGCTGCTGAGACCAGGTCGATGTCCGAATATATCGAGGAGAATTTGGCCAAGGGATTCATCCGGAAATCCACCTCCCCAGCGGGAGCAGGTTTCTTCTTCGTAAAAAAGAAAGACGGCTCTCTCCGTCCCTGTATTGACTACAGAGGCCTAAATTTGATCACGGTGAAGAATAAGTACCCTCTTCCGCTCATTCCAGAATTGTTTGATCGTCTGAGGGGGGCTAGAATCTTCACCAAACTGGATCTTCGTGGGGCATATAACCTAGTCCGTATCCGTCGGGGAGATGAATGGAAGACGGCATTCAAAACCCGGGACGGCCACTACGAGTATTTGGTGATGCCCTTTGGTCTCTGTAATGCTCCAGCAGTCTTTCAGGAGTTGGTCAATGACATCTTTTGGGACCTTCTCTACTCCTGCGTTGTGGTGTACCTAGACGACATCTTGGTCTTCTCTCCGGATCTCCAGTCTCACCGGAGGGATGTTCGTCAGGTTCTGCTCAGGCTCAGGCAGAATCACCTCTTCGCCAAATATGAGAAGTGTCTATTTGAGCAGACCTCGCTTCCGTTTTTGGGCTACATCATTTCTCAGACAGGCCTACGAATGGATCCGGAGAAACTGTCTGCCATCGAGAAATGGCCCCGACCGGAGGGGTTGAAGGCCATTCAGCGGTTCCTGGGATTCGCCAATTATTACTGCCTTTTCATACCGCACTTCTCTTCCCGGACTGCTCCAATCTCCGCGCTCACCCGCAAGGATGCTAATCCCAAACAGTGGACGCCCGAAGCAGAGGAGGCCTTTCTTTCTTTAAAACAGGCCTTCTCTTCCGCTCCAGTGCTGCATCGTCCGGACGGCAACAAGCAGTTCTTCCTGGAGGTGGACGCTTCTTCTTCTGGAGCCGGAGCGGTACTTACTCAAAAACTTCATCCGGGAGGATGGTATCTTGCGGCTTCTTCTCCAAACTCTTCTCCTCTTCTGAGCGCAATTACTCCATAGGAGACCGAGAGTTATTGGCCATCAAGCTGGCATTGGAGGAGTGGCGTTACCTACTCGAGGGGGCTCTTCATCCGGTAATCATTTACTCTGACCACAAAAATCTGGCTTACCTCCAGCATGCCCAGAGACTTAACCCTCGCCAAGCCCGGTGGTCCTTGTTTTTTGCCTGCTTTGATTTTCTTTTACATTTTCGCCCGGCTGACAAGAACATCAAGGCGGACGCCTTGTCCCGGTCCTTCCTGGTGTCGGATCTCGAGGAGGAACCTAAACATATCATCGATCCTGCCAGAGTGATGCAGGTGGCTCCCGTGAGTCTAAATCGTCTCCCTCCTGGTAAGACGTTCGTATCAGTAACCGATCGGAAGAGAATCCTACACGGGGGTCATTCGTCTAAACTAGCTGGCCACGCTGGTCAGAGAAAGACCCTCCAGCTCATTACTCGGCATTACTGGTGGCCTACCCTGCACAAGGACGTAATAGACTTTGTTTCTGCCTGTGTCTCCTGTGCCCGCAACAAAGTTCCGAGACACCTGCCTGCCGGCCGTCTTCTTCCGCTTCCTGTACCCGCTGCCCCCTGGCAGCATATAGCCATGGACTTCATAACAGATCTGCCCGTCTCTGCCGGTTGTACGGTCATTTGGGTGGTTGTTGACCGATTTTCCAAGATGGCTCACTTCATTCCCTGCCAGGGCTTCCGTCTGCACCCGAGTTGGCTAAAGACTTTATCCGCCACATCTTCCGTCTTCATGGTCTGCCTCGTCACATTGTGTCGGATCGTGGGGTACAGTTCACTTCACGTTTCTGGAGAGCCACTTGTAAGTTGCTAGACGTCACCTTGGATTTCTCCTCCGCTTACCACCCGCAGTCCAATGGACAAGTCGAGCGAATCAATCAGAATCTGACCAGTTATCTCCGGCACTTCGTTAATGCCCACCATTCTGACTGGGTGGATCTTCTGCCTTGGGCCGAATTCTCTTACAACAATCACGAGAGCGAATCTTCCTCCAAATCTCCGTTTTTTGTAGTCTTCGGTCAACACCCTCAGATCCCTGTTCCTGTCTCCATCTCTGTGGACAATCCAGCTGCGGAATCTCTGGTTAACGAATTTTCCTCCATATGGGAGAGTACCCGGTCCGCACTCATTCTGTCATCCGAGCGCATGAAGAAACATGCTGACAAAAAATGTCTGGATCCTCCTCAATTCCGTCCTGGGGATAAGGTCTGGCTTTCGTCCAAGTTTGTCTGGCTCAAGATTCCTTCCTACAAGTTAGGCCCTCGGTTCATCGGCCCTTTTGAGATCATCAGTCAGATCAACCCGGTGTCCTATAAATTGAGACTCCCGGCCAATTTGCGGATTCCTAACTCCTTCCATGTATCTCTCCTCAAACCGGTGGTACTTAACTCTTTTGTTAAATCTACAGGTACACCTCCTGCTCCAGTGTCTGCTGAAGACGAATTTGAGGTAGAGAACATTCTGGCCACCAAAAGGGTAGGAAGAAAGACCTATTTTCTGGTGGATTTGAAGGGGTTTGGTCCTGAGGAGAGAACGTGGGAGCCTCGGGAGAACATCCATGCCCCTCTCATCCTAGCTAAATTTCTTTCTGGCCTAAAGAAGGGGGGGCCTAGAGGGGGGGTACTGTAGCGCCGACGTCCCTGCCCTCTGCCAGGTAGGGACGCTGTTCCCCTGCGACAGCGTCCTCTGCCAGGCAGGGACGTCGCCCCCTTACCCGCGCTCAGCGTCCTCCTTCCGTCCTGCTGGGGCCGCGCGCTCCTTCCCTGCTTCTGGACTTAGGGCGCGCGCCCGCGCGCTCCCCCGCTCTTAAAGGGGCCGCGCGCATCTTTCAAAAAGGTCCCCGGCCAATGCCGGAGGACTCCACCCTATATAAAGTACTTCCTCCTTAATGGAGGTGCCCGAGCAATGTTGTTGTTGCACTGTTTAACTCTGCTTCAGCCCTCAGGGTCCGTTACCAGTTACCTGCCTGTTTCCTGCCAGTTTCCTGTCTGCTACCTGCCCGCAAGCCTGCCTGGAGGTTCGGCCGTCACATGCGGTGACCATCGGCAATTCCAGAGACTCTCGCCTGCTCACTTGGGGGCGCTCATCTGCCGTCTGCCTGCAAGCCTACCTGGAGGTTCGGCCATCACCTGCGGTGTCCATCGGCTATTCCAGAGACTCTCGCCTGCTCACTTGGGGGCGCTCATCTGCCATCTGCCTGCAAGCCTACCTGGAGGTTCGGCCATCACCTGCGGTGTCCATCGGCTATTCCAGAGACTCTCGCCTGCTCACTTGGGGGCGCTCATCTGTCATCTGCCTGCTAGCCTACCGGGAGGCTCCACCATCTCAGGTCATATATACCTGTCCATTCAGAGACTGCCCCGGCCCCTTGCCTGCCTGTTTATCCAGAGACTGCCCCGGTCACTTGCCGTGACTACCTGCCTGTCTACCCAGAGACTGCCCCGGTCACTTGCCGTGACTACCTGCCTGTCTACCCAGAGACTGCCCCGGTCACTTGCCGTGACTACCCGCCTGTTTGTCCAGAGACTGCCCCGGTCGCTTGCCGTGACTACCTGCCTGTCTACCCAGAGACTGCCCCGGTCACTTGCCGTGACCACCCACCTGTTTATCCAGAGACTGCCCCGGTCACTTGCCGTGACCTCCCACCTGTCTGTCCAGAGACTGCCCCCGTCACTTGCAGTGACTTCCTATCCGTCTCCCCGGGCGCCACCCGCTCCTTTACAAGGAAAGCCTCCTTGTATAATAAAGCTCAGAGGTTCCGCCTCCCAGACCCGTTACAACACCTCACTAAAAAATATAATAAAATGTGTTCAAAATTTCATAAGTACCATAAAATGGTATCCATAATATAATTAGCTCTACTTTCAAAAAAAGCCCTCACACAGCTCTATAAAGAAATTAAAACATTAAAGATCTTGGAAAATGGTGACAAAACCAACATGCAAGCTTCTGAATTCTTTTCACCAGTACAAGTTTGGTATCACTATCATCTTATTGAATTGCATTCTTTTCACCATTTCATCTGATTTGGATTTGTTTTCCTTTTTTCAGTACATTATATGGTAAACTGACTGGTGTCATTCAATACTACAACTCATTCCAGAAAAAAGAAGCCCTTATACGGCTATGTTGATGGAAAATAAACAAGTTACGGTATGACTTTTGGAGTAAGGGTATGAAAATCAAAAGCGCCAAAAACAAAAAATCGCATGTTCATTAAGGGGTTAAAAAAGATAAGGAAAGGTATTATAAAGAAATAATATAAAAACTAAGTGATCCCTTTATCCTGGAATACAGAAAAGTAGAAGATGGCGCTAAAGAAATACTACTTCTGATTACACAATATATCTGCTCAGCCTATTTTATGGGTGAATCTGATATTTTATGTTGTGTTTTGTTGTACCTTATTGTGCAATTACAGTATAATAAATATTACATTGTTTGGAGGTCCTAAGGATGTGGTTGTGCTACTTGGGGTACTTTGTGCATCTAGGGTGTATTATTTCCCCTTCATGGTGGTATTTGGTTGCCACTGTTGGGGGTAACATAGGTGCTGCACATTAGTATTTGTTTGATGTTGATGCTCCAACACCACCATGGAGAGGCTACTGAGGCCAAGAACAGAAGAAGTTTGAGAAGCACTGCTTAAATGGGCAGTAAGCAACTTCTAGTAACTGGAGTACATAACAAGTGTTGCTTTTTGCCTGTTTACATGCTGTATCTAGGAGCCTCTCTGTTTGCTCATTTATGCAGCCTGGTTCTGTGTGCCTCACTACAACACCCAAAGCCCTTCCTTTCTTTTCAACAGTTCCCCTCTATCTATCTCACTTTGGTTCCATCCCTGTGCTCTCATAGTCAAATTATTGCAGCCCTTGGGGAGAAGCCATGTCACGCTGTATCACAGATATATATATAAATAATGTCAGTAATCTATCAAGTGGGACAACATTCTATATAACATATAAAAAGGTAACATTAACATGTATATAGCATAGTATTACCTGACATAATATCCTGTGGGTCAATACTGAATCCTTTTCACGCTGTCTCTGGCAAGAGGTGGACCGGGGTCTATGCTGACCCTAAACTGGGGTCCTGACTAGTCCCTCAACCTGGAGGTACTGTTAATGGTACAGAGGTCCAGGCCGCCAGCGTAAACCCTGTCTCCTATAAATCCCTGACCACTGTAATCTAGTCCTTAGAAGGACCCTGATTACCACCATAGGGAATGGACAGGTAAAGGTTAACAAACAGTATAGACAAACGAGACAGACAGGGGATAAAGTAAATACTGTCTTGCATACAACATTTAAACACAGAGGGAACACCAAAGGTCTAGGAGATAAACTATAAGCAAGGAGAGGAGAAACAACAAAGGAGCTCTTAGCTTAAGTCTTCTCAGAACCGATCCTATCTGCAGTCTGTATGAATGCTTTCACCGGCATCTAACCAGCAGACTGGCAGCTATATAAAGGAAGCTAATTAGAACATAATCAAAAGCAGCGGGCGAGGCTGGACCTAGTCTTAGCAAAGAGCTAGGTAAAATTAACTCCCTCATTACCAAACACAAAGAAACAGCAACTCAGCTGCGAGAAGTCAGAATGTGCAATCGCGACAATCTTCGTGGCGATGCACCCATGACAAGCCACCATTGGTCCCTCCTTTCTCTTTCGGTGGCTAGGGGTAAGACAGTGAGCCATCCATAAATGACATAGTGGCTCAGGTGGCACACTCCTGCCCTTCTGGTCAAAGTACTCTTCTGGATATAATAAGAGACAGCTTATTACAGAGGAAGGTGATTGTAAAGATTTTGGATTTTCCATTGAGCCTGTTTGCCCTTGTTACCTATTGTACGGACTTCTAGTGAGGAGCTACTCGCCTCTGGAACTGCTGTGGTCAGTAAGAAATTCTGACATAATGATCTCTTCTTGGACTGTGTCTGTTGGGCTGCGGTGCTGGTCTTGTGCAGGACTTTTCAGCCCAATAGGTACATTAGAGACCTTCTCCTATTTACGCTCCACCTGTGTTTTCCTGGACTCCCACGTTTAAGTGCTGCACGCCCTTGTGATCATATTCTTGCTGGACTCCCACTTTTAAGTACTGTGTGCATTCACACTAATATTATTGCTGGACTTCCACGTTTAAGTGCCGTGTGCACTCCTGCGTCATATTACTGCTGGACTGGTTCGTATTAGCGGTCGCGCCCCGCTATTCAGTTTGCTGATCATTTCTATATTGTGCTGTGCACTTCGTTACTATTGCAGGAAGATCTCTGTTAGATTTGGTTCAATTTCTTACTTTAATAAATACTCTTGTTTGCCTCAGCTTTGGTCTCAGTTTTGTTTTATCCCACGCAATTAGATTCCATGGTACCCACATAATTATTACAATGATCAGCTATGTTAGTGCCCAATGGGGTTGAGATCGCTAACTGTGGGTTATGCACCACTGAATTGGACCTAGGATCTTTGTTTAGTGGGTCAGGTCTGGGGTTATTAGAAGACAGGGACTTCAGCCAACTAGGTTACTGCACCCAGTAAGAGATTCAGTGCTGTAGGATGTAAAGAGTAATTTTACAAGTCTATGGGTGTGTGTGAAACATTGCCCTGTACTCTGATGTCATCCCAGTGCAGTCCGATTACCACAGATGCCGGCAATGGAGATGAGGGAGAAATTACTTTCTCCGTCTCCTCTGCACCTGTGCTGCGATTCTCTCATGCAAGAGAATTGGCACACAGAGAACTGACACTTGGATCAAACTATAGCAGAGTTTGACCTCAGAGTCATTTGCATAATCGGCCCGATTTTCTCGCATGAGAGGATAAACGCCATGTGAGTAAGCCCTAACAGTGAATTAGAAATAACAATTGAGATTGAGCTTCCATTGATTTTGTATAGATGGAAGCTTCTAACACAATACAAAAGTGATCTTTCATTTCCCTACCTTCTGTCTTACAAAATAATTTTAAGAATAGTGTTTGTATGAATATATTGGCACCAATTCCATCATTTTAACCAGATGGAAGGGTACAGCATGTGCTTGCCAGTGGACCCCATTAAGGTTAATGGGATTCGTCTGGTACCATCAATGTCTGTCATGTAATAGATAAAAAACCTCAATTCATAAGTTCACCATAGTGAACCTAGCCTAACACTGAAGATGGGTGTGCAGCTCAATCCTTAAAGGCATTGCCCGTTACTTGGACAACCCTTTATTAAATACAACAGTGCGGTTGCATGGTTTGTTTTTACATCGGGCACAGTTGCATTTAAGGGGTTGTCCAAAGTTTTTGTTCTTTTTGCATATGGTAAAGAGCATGGGGCAGATTCTCTGTGGCTATAAATAATAACTAAAATTGTTTGATAGGCTGAATAAAGTTTGACAGCAGAAAACAATGGAATTTAATGGTTTATATGATGTCAGACATTCCTTTTAAATACTAGATCCTCTCAGCGATCAGCAGATTGCCGCCGAACCAGCACCAGAGGCTCCAAATAACTGATTATGCTGGCAGAGGCTGCAGTTTTAGGCTTATTTTGCCTGCTGCAAAGGAAATGTAACATCACATGAAGTCATTCCAATGAGCATTCTCGTCTGCGGGAGCAAAAATCGCTGTTTCTTAGTGGTTTTCCTGTTTGGTTTATGCCCCTCCCCCTTGATAATGTCTGTATACAATAAAAAGACACATAGCAAGTTTTGAGATGAGAGTAAATAGAAGATAAATATTTTGATTAAAATAGAAATTGGAAATTATTGTTATTCCTGTGTGTGCCTGAGTTCACACATGCGGTGTGATTTAGTTTTGCATGTGACCTAAACTGGCTGACTACAAATTACCATAAATTATCATCAGATGTTGTAATTTGCTTCCCGATTATGTTGATTATGAAAAACAGATCATGATGAATTCCATCTAACAATGAAAATAGACAGTACTGATGAAGACTAAAGAATTTGTCTTAATTAGCTGGAACACAGATGCATGTTAGGCACTAGAGTAACTATTATGAGTTCCAAGACATTCAAAGTGGTATTTCAGCTTGAAAAAAAAGAAAGTAAAACTGAAGCAATGAATGCATCTTCATAACAGCGCCCATAGCAAAAAAAAAAAAGTCAGGGACAAGTTGTAAAGGATGCCGACAAGGCACTGAATTCCACTTTCTGGTCTCATCATTCAGAAGTTCTTACCAGCTGTTGTAACTTGACAAAGACAGCAATACTGTCAAGATAGATAAAAAATGAAGTACAGGGAACTTACCAGGAAGATAACATCACGCTTTGCTCTGCCCTTACCACAGTTGTATTTCAACAGCTGGAATATAATACTGTAAGCATCTGAAGGAGGAGAGGGTGTATTGTGGGTACATATTTGTGTGTGTGTTCATACATATTTGTATGTGTGAAAAATATTGGAGATATAATTTCATGCCAATCATTTGTATCCTATTTGGCCTGGGATTATAAAACCCTCTTTCATTTGTCAAACAGGAAGTCAGTAGGAAGTCTAATAATCTCAAAGTCTCAAGGAGAAAGCTGGTATCTATCTCAGCAAGGGGGTTAAGCCTCTAAAGGCTGGGGGTGACAGATCTCACACCTTGAGGCAGCTCAGGGCAGGACAAAGGTATGCTTGCAATATAGAGTCATGCTGAAGCTGCCAGAGAACATTCTAGAAACATAATTCCATGAGGAGTTCCCAGGTTGCGTTTTAAAATTGATGGGGTTTTTATGAGTTCATGTAGGGTTTTTAATAGGAGTTTCAAGGAGAAATAAGAGGTTAATTGACAATGAATGTTTTATATGGAGTTTTGCAATGAAAAGGTTAAAATGAACACAACATGTGGTCTAAATTATTTTAATTACCACCCCTTTATAAAGTTGCTATTGTAAGATTCTCCTTTACCCCACCTGATGAAGACGGTTTGGACGTTGAAACGCGTTGTGGCAGTGGTATTGGAGGAAGAATAAAGTTTGGCTAACATTATTAAATTGTCCATTATTCCTTTGGCGCCCCTTGAGACCGCTGCACCATTGTTCACATGCAAAAAGTCTCCATATGGAGTTAACAGCGGCAGGAGCAGCCTGGTTTATTTGTTATCGAGGACTCTGTTTAACTTCTGAGGCCCTCGTATTTTCTGGGGGTTTTACAGCCACCGGGTTTAAACGTAGATCTGAGGACCTTTACGGTGAGCCCGGTTCCCTTTCATTTCCCGGTTCGACGAGGTGGGTTTAAAGTGTAGACCATTCAGAAGGAAACCACTGGTAAGGCTTGGTGATGGCAATACACAACACCGATGGGACGACATCACAAATAGAGAGAGGTGACCCGGAGCCTCATTAACCACACGCTTAATCTTGGTTGTGTAGATGCACACAACCATTACAGGTGAGTGCATTTGGCACTATTTAAAAAAAAATTAGCCCTGTGAGTCTACACATGCGCCCTTTTTCTTTTCTTGTTTTACATTAAAGAGTTATGACTCATCTTAGGTTTTGGAGTTTTTAGCTGCTACAGGCAAGGGGAGGGGATTTGGGTTCAGCCCAGAGGGAGTGACCCAAATGGGATAAAATATAGTGTAAGGCCATGTGGTCTCTCTCTCTCTGCTATACATGCTGTCAACTTCGAAGGGGGGGTCACATCGAGTAACATGCTGTAAATGACCTAGGAGCCAGCTGGCAGTCCATGCTCCCTGTGGCTCAGCAAACAGATGGTCAAACATCAACACGCTAATTGACATGATACGTCTGCTTATATCTTTTGTCCTACCACTATTGTATTTGCATATCTGACCTTTGTATATGTATAACCATTGTTTATTACTGTATTGTCTAGTGTGCTGTTAAGACGATTAAATATATAATTTAACCTTGGGCTGCCTTTTTATCTTGATCCACAAATCCACACGTCCATTTCTCGGTTTAACTTTTCATGCTACTGGGGTTGGTTTCTGGCCCAATTTAATTCCGTTAACTGACAGGGCTTATATCTAACGAGGAATTGGTGGCATTACTACTGTGCTGGCAGTGCTCTTTCACTGGTATTAGTGAAAGGGACCGCTCAGCCTGTCAGGTTTGTGAGGGAGTGTGGTAACCACAGCAGTGACTGCATGGGCCACAACCTGTCACTTCCCGTGCCTCCCTGGGCCCGTGGACAGGAGACATCTGCATAAAGCTACCAAGCTGACCTTACGTGTCCCCAGGGGGTGTGAAATGTCATGTTGCTGAAAGTGGGGAGACCGCATTACGTGATTCTTCTGATGTAACAGTAATAGTTCATCACAGTATGTGTGTGTGTTATACTTTTATTTATGCCTCACATGTGTGGTATATATACAGTCATGGCTGAAAGTGTAGGCACCCTTGAAATTGTTCCAGAAAATGAAGTATTTCTCCCAGAAAATTATTGCAATTATATGTGTTTTGTTATAAACATGTTAATTTCCTTTGTGTGTATTGGAACAACACAAAAAATACAGAGAAAAAAGACAAATTGAACATAATTTCAGAAAAAAAAATGTGCCGGACAAAATTGTTGGTACTTTTCAAAACTGTGGGTAAACAACTTTGTTTCAAGCTTATGATGCTCATTCAAACTCGACTGTCGCAAGTAACAGGTGTGGGCAATATGAAAATCACACCTGAAACCAGATTAAAAGGGGAGATGTTGACTCAATCTTTGCATTTTGTGTCTGTGTCACACTAAGCATGGAAAACAGGAGAAGAGAACTGTCTGAGGACTTGAGAACCAAAATTGTTGAAAAATATCAGCAATCTCAAGGTTACAGTCCATCTCCAGAAATCTTAATGTTCCTTTGAACATGGTGCGCAACATATTCAAGAAGTTTACAGCCCATGGCACCGTAGCTAGTCCTCTTCCTCACTGAAGGGGAAATTTGCATATTTTCCAGAAAAGCATTGTGGCTTAAAAGTATCCTCGCATTGGCATGTCAGGCTTGACATGTCACTCTCCGCAAGGAAAACCATTACCCCTTGGATCCCGGTCAGACGCCTCTCACCCAGTGAAACCAGATCTCACACTTTTCACTGATGAGTGGCAGTATCCTGAAACACAGTGTCTGCAAATTGAGATTTTGGTTTTGCCTTTTATCCTAAGTCATGTGACAAGGCTCGTTAGAGAGTCGATATTGACTTTTTTGATTGCTACATCCTATAGGTAGCACTAGAGTTCTAGTCCTCTCTGAAGAGACAATTTGCATATTTCCCAGAGGAGCATTGGGCCTTAAAATTCTCCTCACCTTGGCATGTCAGGTTTGACATGTCACTCTTCTCAAAAATAACCCAGTAGCATGATTCTTTAGGTATCTATGATTTTGGAGAAGCCAAGCTTATATACATTTTTTTATTTTAATGTTGAGAAAAAAATTTAGAAGGTTAAAAAAAAGGTTTGTGGCACTAGTTTCTGAGACCCGTAAAGATTTTATTTTTCTGTTGATGAAGATGTGTTGGAGCTTGTTTTTTGACTGATGAGATGACATTTTTATTTATGCCATTTTTGTGTACATATGATGCTTTGGTCAGTTTTTAATGTGTTTTTTGGGGGGAGGTGGGTGACAAAAAAACAATTCTGTATTTCTGGCATTTCGATTATATTTCTGTTAATGGAATTTATTATAGTAGTTTACTCATTATAGACCAGACTTTTACAGATGCGGCGTTACCAACTATATTTTTTAATTTTAATAATTTCCTTCTTTTTAATGGGGAAGAAGGAGGGCGGAGTGATTCAATAATTTTTTTTCTTTAAAATTCCATTTTTTTACTTTATTTTTTAGTACTTTTACTTTTTTTATTATTATTATTATTATACATTTATATAGCGCCATTTATTCCATGGCGCTTTACATGTGAAAAGGGGAAATATAGACAAGTACAATAAATATGTGCGAGACAAGGGACACACAAGTACAGAAGGAGAGAGGACCCTGCCCGCGAGGGCTCACAGTCTACAGGGATGGGTGAGGATACACTAGGAGAGGGAAGAGCTGATCGTGCGGTGGTTCAGTACACTGAGGATCATTGCAGGTTGTAGGCTTGTCAGAACAAAAGAATAAAGAAAAAAGCAAAAACATATTTGTTGACACTGCCTCCATAAAAGTGTGATCTATTGGTTATTCTTTTAACCATATGTTTAACAGCAAAAAGAAAAAAGTGTGTAGCATTTTTTGGTCAGTGCATTGCCCACAAAAATAAAATAAAATACATCAAATTGTCTTACGTAGACCAAAATGGTATAAATAAAAAGTGAGTTCAATGGGCAAAAATAAAGAGAGCTCACTTCAAGGAAAAAACTGAAAATTACAGGTTTCAAAAAATGTCAGTACAAACTAATTTTTTTTACTACAAAGTTCTCATTTTTTGCAGACCACTATAATATAAAAAAATGTATAAGTTTGATATTCTGTACTCTTACTGACCTGAAGAATAGTCCGGCCTGGTCATTTTTAACAAAGAATGAAAGCTGTAAAAACAAAACTCAAAAAAGCATAGAGGATTTGCATTTTTTTTCTCCATTTTACTATTCTTGAAATTTTTTCTATTGTTTTACAGTATATTACCTAGCAATGTAAATAACGTCATTCAAAACTACAACTTGTCCCTCAAAATGCAAGCCCTCAAACATCCACGTCAATGGAAAAATTAAATAAGTTATGTTTCTTGGAAGAAGGGGAGTAAAAAATGAAAGTTCAAAATTGGAAAAGGTCCCAGTCATGAAAGGGCAAATGGGGAGGAGGGAGAATATTAAAATTTTAATATTTTATGCACATTTTTGTTTATTTAGTTTTTACTAATTATCCAAAGTGTAACAGTATCAGAACTGCTGCATTATGCACACTAAACATTGGCTGAACTTTTCTATGCCAGGTACTGTTGCCTCTTCAAACAGCAGTAGACGAGGTGATTTGTCACTGGCTACAGCTCTACTGCTATCTGTACATTCATTTTGTCTACTGCTCTTTGGAGAGGCAGCAGTACCTGGCATAGTGTAGTTCAATCAGTGTTCAGAGCATCCTGATGTTTCTACTGCTCAGCTCTGAACACTGCAGCGGTGACAGCAGGTCCGGACACTTGGAAAACAGTGGTGGTGAGAACACGTCTGGCAGGGTGACATTGTACTACAAATGCCAGGCTATCAGCCTATTCTCAGAGGTGGATAACTTTACTCCGCAGCATTGTTCTCTCCGCTATTGTGGAAAGTTCTTCTTGCGGCAGTTGCTTAACCAGAGTCCAATGGGCCCTGATGCAAAATTTAGACCTGTCTCTCCCTTCATGTTGGTCAGATGTATGCGCTCTTGTAGCTATCTAAATCCTACAAGCACATACGTGTTACCCCCCCTCCCCAATTATGTAGCAATGTCCCCCATCGTGAACCCTTTCCAGGTCCATATGTCCGACATCCTGGCCCTTTCCTGGTATATATGTCCCCCATCCTGTTTTACGTGCCCCTATTCTGAGTCCCTTCATGGTAAAATGTCCCCTATTCTGATATGTATCTTACCCCATCCTGGTATGTATTTTCCCCCATCCTGGTATACATGACGCCCTTATGGTATATCTATGACACCCATCCTTGGCCCCTTCCTGGTATATATGTCCCTCCTCCTGGTATATATGACCCCCATCCTGGTATATATGACACCTATCTTGGGCCCATCCTGATATATGCAATATGTACCCCATTCTGAGATATATCACCCATCCTGGTATATATGTTCCCCGTTATGGTATATATTACCCCCATCCTGGGCTCATCCTGGTATATATGACCTCCATCCTGGTATATATGTCCCTCATCCTGGTATACATTTTTCCCATTCCTAGATATGACCCTCATTCTGGTGTATATGTCCTCCATTATGATATACATGTCCCCCATACTGGGTTCATTCGGGTATATACTGTATGTTCTCCATTTTGGTATATGTCCCTCAACCCTGGTATACTGTCATGGCGAAAGTGTTGGCACTCTTGAAATTGTACCAGATGATAAAGTAATTCTAGAAATTATTGCTAATACACGTTTTGTTATACACATATTTATTTGCATTGTGTGTATTGGAACAACACAAAAAAAACTGAGAAAAAAGGCAAATTGAACGTAATTTCACACTAAACCCCAAAATGGGTCAGACCAAATTGTTGACACCTTTTCAAAAATGTGAGTAATACCTTTGTTTTAAACATGTGACGCTTGCTCAAACTCACCTGTGCCATATTACAGGTGTGGGCACACCTGAAACCAGAAAAAAAGGGGAGAAGTTGAATCAATCTTTGCATTGTGTGTACCACACTAATCATGGAGAACAGAAAGAGGAGAAGAGAACTGTCTGAGGAATTGAAAACAAAAATTGTAGAAAAATATCAACAATCTCAAGGTAACAAGTCCATCTCCAGAGATCTTGATGTTCATTTGTCCACGGTGCGCAACATAATCAAGAAGTTTACAAACTATGGCACTGTAGCTAATTTCCCTAGACGTCGACGGCATAGAAAAATTGATAAAACGCAGGAGAGTTCAGATGGTGGACAATCAAGTTCCAAAGAAATTCAAGCTGTCCTGAAAGCTCAAGGTGCACCAGTATCAGCGCAAACTATCTGTCGATATTTGAATGAAATGAAACAATAAGGCAGGAGACCCAGGAGGACCCCACAGCTTACACAGAAACTTAACAAAACTGCAGTTTGCCAAAATGTGTGTAAGCCAAAATCCTAATGGGAAAGCTGTTATGAATGTGCTGGAGATGGTTTCTGAGCAGAGGCTCCCTCTGGTGCTTGCAGACAGTACTGAACCTCACAGCGAGGAATGGCAATCTGGGATCACGGACTGTACTGATATAAGGGAGGTTCCCTCCCTTGATGGTTGCCGGTGATCAATTGTTCTTGTCTCAATTGTGGTTCCTGGTTCGTTTGGAAGTTGCTGGAGTCTAGCCTGCACCTGCTGCTTTCAGATAAGATATTTTCTGCTTTTCTTTTTGTGCTTGCTTTTTTCATAGTTTTCTGCACTTTTGTGGAGGTCAGCCGGGTCCCTCCTGGGGCCTGAGCGCCTCTCAATTTATCTGTAGCCACTGTTATTGTGTTCATTCGCTTTTTCCTGTTTTTTCAGTGGCTGCGGCTTTGTTTTGTTACACCAGAGATCTGATTTAGGTGGTAGAGATCGTGTGATCTCAGGTTTTTTGGGCAATCAGAAGTGCTGGTATTTTTTAGGGTTTTTTGTTGGATTGCAGTCAGAATTCTTTCCTGTACTTTTCTGTCTAGACAGATTGGGCCCCAATGTTTGCTCATTCTATTTTCTGTTTGTGTCCGTGCTATCTTCTTGTCTAACCACCATTATATGTTTGGGGGCTTCCTATTTTCTTTGGGGATCTGCTCCGGGGCAGATAGTTTTCATCTTTCTGCCTTTAGGTGTAGTTATCTCTCAGGCTGTGACGAGGCGTCTAGGATCAACGTAGGAATGCTCCACGGCTACCTCTAGTTGTGTGGTTAGTTCAGGTTACTGCAATCCAATCAGTTCCAGCCTCTCTGGTGTATTACTGTTTTTGTTTTTCTCCTCAACTGCCTAAACATAACAGAAAGCGTCTTTTGGACAGATGAGACCAATATACAGTTTTTTGGTAAAGCACATCATTTTACTGTTTAACGAAAACAGAATAAGGCCTACAAAGAAAAGAACACAGTACCTACAGTTAAATATGGTGGAGTTTCCAAGATGTTTTGGGGTTGTTATGCTGCCTCTGGCACTGGGTGCCTTGACTGTGTGCAAGAAATGAAAAACTTGGAGAATTTGCTGTCTCTGGCATATGCAATTTTTACTCTTTCAAGTATCCTCTTTGGAAATAATCTGATGAAGGTCCTTTAATGGACCGAAAACGTTCATGTTGTTTGTCTGGATGCACCATCAATAAATTAACTTTTCCTGTCATACCTCCTGAGTGCCAAGTTTTTTGTTTCATGTCTATTGGGCCGGATGCCTGACTTGTGCTCTAACCTCTCCTCAAGTTAAGTGCTGTGGTTTCTACTCTTGACTGTGTGCAAATCATCATGAAATCTTGAAGAGATTTCCAAACGATTTTGGGTCGCAATGTAGTGCCCAGTGTAAGAAAGCTGAGCTTGCATCCTAAATTCCATTTAACACCTGCTGAGAGATCTTAAAATTGCTGTTGGCAAAAGACACCCTTCAAATATGAGAGACCATTGCAAAAGAAGAGTGGTCCAAAATTCTAGTTGAGAGGTGTAAGAAGCTTGTTGATGGTTATAGGAAGCGATTGATCGCACATATTTATTCCAAAGCGTGTGCAACCAAATATTAAGTTGAGGGTGCCAACAACTTTGTCCGGCCCATTTTTGGGGGTTTTGTGTGAAATTATGTTCAATTTGCCTTTGTTCTCTGTTTTTGTGTTGTTCCAATACACTCAAAGGAAATAAACGTGTATAAAAAAATAAGTATAATTGCAATAACATTCTAGGAGAAATACTTGATTTTCAGAAACAATTTCAAGGGTGCCAACATTTTTGACCATGACTGTATATGTTCCTTATCCTGTGCTCATTCTGGTATGTATGTCCCCGATCTTGGTATATATGCCTGCAAATATCAAAAGACTGAACGTCACTTCCAAACAGAACAGGTGTGAACAGGTGCATACTTAGAGTAGCCATCTTCATATATAAATGACAAATAAAGCTACACTTTGTAACGCTATAGCATGTAAACATGAAATATATGAAACTGGAATTGCATTACTGCGCTACAAAATAGGACAAAATGAAGATTTTTTAACAAATAAATTGGCCAATTAATGTATGCCCAGCAGCCATGACAAGGCGATCTTCTTTGCTGGGAACCTAACCTTATAAGAGAGGAAACAGGGTGGACAAATGAGTATGGAAAGCAGTGTAATGAGACAGAATGGAGGGTAAAAATGTGATGAATTTCATGTCCAGGTAGACTTCTGGTGATGTATTTATGTACTGATAGTGGTTCTGATGATGTATTCATGTACTGATGATGATGGTTCTGGTGATGTATTCATGTACTGATGGTGGTTCTGGTTGATATATTCATGTGCTGATGATGGTTTCAATCATGTACACATGTAGCAATCCATAAGTTGTCAGATAACCTGACACATGACTATGTTAATAAAATATTGTGCCATCTGACAAGTAAAGGATTACTACATTTGTGTTTGGAGCATTCATTTTAAAATGAAGCACTATAGCAGCTTGTTGGCACTTGACTGCCAGTATGCAAATTGCATATGAGCAGTCATATGACAGCTACTCAAACTGCTAAAGCTATGTATAGGAGGGGCAACAAACAACATGTGATCCATATTCAGGAAAACCTCACCACTGATGTGTGAGAAATGATTTAGCAGTCATGCCTCCTTGTTAAATTTGAGGACAAATTAAGCATTAATGCACTTGATAAAAAATTAACAAGGCTGGTTTCCTGTGCAATTTCAGCCTCTGTAGCTGTCATTCACAAAACTGGATTATAGGACCTAAATAAGAAATATATTCCAAAGTTTAAGCAGTTTAAGGGTTTGTCTCAACAGTTATAACCTTTTTCAAATGCTGTGACAAGGACAATCATGTTAACACCCAGCCAGCCAAGCATTTTCCATCTAAGAAACGGCTTCATCCTTAAACGGGTTATCAGAGAATGCAATGAAAATTGCAACCATCACATAATTCAAGCTGCATGCAACCCATCTTAGTCACTTGTCAAGAGGAGCTATATCTTGAAGAAACACTTCTTGAAACATGTGTCTCAACTGTCAGGAGAACAGCATCGCAGACAAACATACCAGATCTACTCAGCTGTGGAGGTTGAGCTTGAGCAGGAGAAAAAAAATCTTCTATTCAGCTGATTGAGCACAACTGCTTTTTTCACCTGTAGCAGTCCTGCTATGTGCTCATTAAGTCTCCATGTCCTGTTGTAAAGCTGTCAGACACACTTAACTGAAAGGGATATCAAGTATGGAGCAGGATGAAGTAGAAGGACAAAAAAAATCTCTTGTGCTCAGTCAGTTGAGACGTTTGTTTTTTTCCTGCTCCAGCCCTTCTCCTTGGCTGAGAAAGTAGATCAGGTATGTTTATTCACAATGCTGCTTCTTTGACATTCAGGACTCAGGTCTTGACTCAAGTCTCAAGTAGTATTTTCTTAGGCTGCAACTTGTCCTGACTTGTTACTAGGATGGTTTGCAATTTAAAAATGTTACAGCTGCCATTTTTATCACATTCTTGGAGAACCCTTTAAAGGGAACCGGTCACATGAAAAAAACGCTATTAACCTTCAGATATCGGGTATGATCTGCAGGTTAATAGCATTCTGAACCTGCCCGACAACCACATTGCATTGAGTTAGATAAATCTTTAAGTCAGTTTGTATAGTATCGACTTCATTCTCTAATTCACCCAATTTAGTTTCGTCAAGTTTAATAAGTAACTCCATAAATCCCCAAGAGCATTTCATGACAACCTTCTCTCATCATATTCTGAAGGCATTGTAACCAATGGCAGATGAGGGGATGATCTGAATACATAACCTATGGGGGAGTAACCCTATATTTAAATACTAGTCTAGGAATGCCTTGTTCCATCAAAGTCTCGTCCTTTTGTGTAGCAATTCCTTAAGTTTCACAATTTGTTCTCTTGCATTTAAAGTGTGGCCTGCCTTTTCTTTATACATTATATTGATGCGGTTCCCCATGGCTGTGTGTCTACTAGCTGAGCTCAGCCCTCCTCAGCCCTTATTCACATGCATGTCACTTGACAAACTGTAAGGTTTTAATATTAGAGTAGACCATCCCAAATAGGGTCACCATTAAGTGGTGGGATGGCTATTGCATTTTTTTTAATCAAAATTATGTTAACCAAGTACCCTATATTATTTTCATGCACTATTGGTGTTTATTTACTGCAAGGTATTTACTTACTATGTTTGTCTTTGGTTTTAACATTTTAGTGGTAAAAATGTAATTATTCTTTCTTCATCTCCTAATGGTATAAAATTCTGTGAGGTCCATGTGTTGTAAATATGCTCACTGCAACCATAGATGAATTCATTGGAAGATGTAGTTTGTAAAATCACTTATGGGTGTTTCTGCTGTCCTGGCACCTCAAAGGCTCTGCCAATGTGACATGACACCCTCAAACCATTCCAGCAAAATCTGAACTCCAATATGGCACTTCTTCCCTTCTGAACTTTGCACTGTGCCTCAAAAGTAGTTTTTGACCACATATGGGCTATCAGTGTACTCATAAACTTCTGGAAGGACCTAGGGTTCAAGGTTCTCACCAAACATGTAGATAAAATTCTTGAGGGGTGTAATTTCCAAAATGGGGTCACTTGTGGGGCGTTTCCATTGTTTAGGCACATCAGGAGTTCTCCAAACATGACATGGCATGCGCTCCCAATTCAAGCCATTTTTGTGTTCAAAAAGTCATACAGTGGTCCTTCCCTTCTGAGCCCTGCTATGCACTCAAATAGTTTTTGCCCACAACAAATTTTGCAGACCATTTTCTACTGTTACCCTGGTGAAAAAATAGAAATTTGGGGATAATGTAACATTTTTGTGAAAAAAAGTAAATTGTTAATTTTTTCCTCCACATTGCTTTAAGTCCTGTGAAGCACTTGAAGGGTTAATAAACTTCTTGAATGTGGTTTTGAGGACTCTGAGGGGTGCATTTTTTAGAATGGTGTTACTTTTGGGTATTTTCTGTCATATAGTCTAACCAATGTCACTTTAAATGTGATGTGGTCCCTAAAAAAAATGGCTTTGTAAATTTTGTTGTAAAAATGATGATGTACAATAATAAATTATATTGTGGTACCGTGTTAGCCAGAAAAATCGATGTGAATACTTTTCCATCCAATGATGACAAAATTATTCTCAGCGTGATACCTTTATTGGCTAACCAGAAAATAATATGTTTGCAAGCTTTCAGAGCACAGAGGCTCCTTCTTCAGGCCTGATTACAATATTGTAATCTTGCCTGAAGAAGGAGCCTCTGTGATCTGAAAGCTTGCAAACATATTATTTTCTGGTTAGCCAATAAAGGTATCACTCTGAGAATACTTTTGTCATCATTGGACGGAAAAGTATTCACATCGGTTGTAAAAATGAGAAATTGCTGATCAACTTTTCACCCTTCTAACATTCTAACAAAAAAAAGTTTAAAAAATGATGCAGATGTAAAGTAGCCATGTGGGAAATGTTTTCTATTAACTATTTTGTGTGACATAACTATCTGGTTTATGGACATAAGAAATAAAAGTTTGAAATCCGTTAGAATCCGTTGAAGCATTCATTTGCTATTACCACATAAACTGACACCGGTCAGAATTGTAAAATTTGTCCTGGTCATGAAGGTGAAAACAGGCTTGGGGTGTGGAGGGGTTAATGTTGCATGCAGATAAAACCTAATAAATTACCAACCTTAAGTAAGTGTTTCAATATAACTGGAAATTATTTAGTTATCCCTTCATAGTGTACATTGCACTATTCATGTATATATTGATGTAATCTGCTTTATGTTTTTTTTTTATTCCATTAGTCTGAAACACCTGGGCCACAATCTTATTGCATGAACCACCAACCCCAACATCTGCACCTGGTCATTTTAAAATACCAGGCATTTTTCAGCAACTTTTCATTTTCTGCAGCTAACCTTTACCTTTAATACTAAATTTAAGCAGTACATTTTATAAAATATTACTATATACTTTATGCACAAAAGTATTGGGACACGTAAACATGACACCTCAAGCTTTTATGATATAACATTTTAAATCCATGGCAATTACTACAGCTTTCACTCTTCTGGGAAGGTTTTCTACAAGATTTTAGAGTGTGCATGTGGATATACAGGTCCTTCTCAAAAAATTAGCATATAGTGCAAAATTTCATTATTTTCCATAATGTAATGATTACAATTAAACTTTCATATATTTTAGATTCATTACACACCAACTGAAATTTGTCAGGTCTTTTATTGTTTTAATACTGATGATTTTGTCATACAACTCCTGATAACCCAAAAAACCTGTCTCAAAAAATTAGCATATCAAAAAAAGGTTCTCTAAACGACCTATTACCCTAATCTTCTGAATCAACTAATTAACTCTAAACACATGCAAAAGATTCCTGAGGCTTTTAAAAACTCCCTGTCTGGTTCATTACTCAAAACCCCCATCATGGGTAAGACTAGCGACCTTACTGATGTCAAGAAGGCCATCATTGACACCCTCAAGCAAGAGGGTAAGACCCAGAAAGAAATTTCTCAACAAATAGGCTGTTCCCAGAGTGCTGTATCAAGGCACCTCAATGGGAAGTCTGTTGGAAGGAAACAATGTGGCAGAAAATGCTGTACAATGAGAAGAGGTGACCGGACCCTGAGGAAGATTGTGGAGAAGGACCGATTCCAGACCTTGGGGGACCTGAGGAAGCAGTGGACTGAGTCTGGTGTAGAAACATCCAGAGCCACCGTGCACAGGCGTGTGCAGGAAATGGGCTACAGGTGCCGCATTCCCCAGGTAAAGCCACTTTTGAACCATAAACAGCGGCAGAAGCGCCTGACCTGGGCTACAGAGAAGCAGCACTGGACTGTTGCTAAGTGGTCCCAAGTACTTTTTTCTGATGAAAGCAAATTTTGCATGTCATTCGGAAATCAAGGTGCCAGAGTCTGGAGGAAGACTGGGGAGAAGGAAATGCCAAAATGCCTGAAGTCCAGTGTCAAGTACCCACAATCAGTGATGGTGTGGGGTGCCATGTCAGCTGCTGGTGTTGGTCCACTGTGTTTCATCAAGGGCAGGGTCAGTGCAGCTAGCTATCAGGAGATTTTGGAGCACTTCATGCTTCCATCGGCTGAAATGCTTTATGGAGATGAAGATTTCATTTTTCAGCACGACCTGGCACCTGCTCACAGTGCCAAAACCACTGGTAAATGGTTTACTGACCATGGTATTACTGTGCTCAATTGGCCTGCCAACTCTCCTGACCTGAACCCCATAGAGAATCTGTGGGATATTGTGAAGAGAAAGTTGAGAGACGCAAGACCCAACACTCTGGATGAGCTTAAGGCCGCTATCCAAGCATCCTGGGCCTCCATAACACCTCAGCAGTGTCACAGGCTGATTGCCTCCATGCCACGCCGCATTGAAGCAGTCATTTCTGCAAAAGGATTCCTGACCAAGTATTGAGTGCATAACTGAACTTTATTATTTGATGTTTTTTTTGTTTGTTTTTAAAAAACACTTTTATTTTATTGGACGGTTGAAATATGTTAATTTTTTGAGACAGGTTTTTTGGGTTATCAGGAGTTGTATGCCAAAATCATCAGTATTAAAACAATAAAAGACCTGACAAATTTCAGTTGGTGTGTAATGATTCTAAAATATATGAAAGTTTAATTGTAATCATTACATTATGGAAAATAATGAAATTTTGCACTATATGCTAATTTTTTGAGAAGGACCTGTATTTACCAATTTATCTAGAAGACCATTGTCAAGATTAAACATTGATGCTGGACAAGAGAGTCTGGCTCCAATCTCAAAGGTCTTCTTGGGGCAGAGATTATGGCTCTTGGCAGATTGTCACGTTCCTCTACAAAATCTCACCTAACTAGGCTTTAATGGCCATTGCTTTGTGCACCACCACTAGACTAAGCATGATGTGAAAAGAAGCTTCCTCTGTTGCTTGTTGCACATCATTCTTTTCTTTTCCTGCTGCACTATCTACCTGTGTTTGGCATTAGCCCTTGTGCTATGATATTTAATACTGTTTGGCAATAAACGATTAAGCATATCATTGCAAGCTGATTATTAGGTAGGGTATGTTTTGTATCTGTAAGGGGATGGAAAAAGGAAGATGCACTCACGACTCAATGCCACCACCCACTGGTTGAAATGAACAGACTGGAACTGGAAGATTGGGAAAGAATTCCTGGAGGGAAGAGCCTTAAGGAGGCGCTGACTCAGCTGACAGCTGTAGTGCAGTTGCTAAATATAAAAGGCTGGGATGGCAAAAGTCAGGAATTGGGAAATCAGATGGTGCCAAGATATGAGAAAGGTAGTATGCAGGACCCGTGGAAAGAGCTTGTGGTCATCCCTGGATAGAGTCACCTTTCAGTGACTGGGTACAAGAGCAGGCAAGACGTCATTGGTCAATCACTGAAGTCCAGACTTTGCCGGTCAAGACCCAAAATCCAAACTTTGCCAGGGGAGACCCAACGTCTAGACTGATGGTCAAGACACAACATCCGTGCTCCGCCGGTCAAGTATCAAAATCGGACGTTAATCCTTGTACGTGACGGAACGTCTATCATGCTGAAGCGGAAGTCCTAGGTGAAATGGGCTGTTACCTCCAGCGTAGATGTACGGTACAGGGTGTGGGTCAGAGCTGTGCTTCAGGGAATGAAGGCAGTCAGTGTGAAGAACGCGCTGGGTACCAAGTGATTCGTATATCGAGGGACTTGCAGCCTAACAGGAAGTACTGGTGACCCCCGTTAGGGCCAGTGTAAGAAACAGATTTTTCCTGGCTCCCTTCCTGTAAGTAGCCGAACCTGATAGAAAGTGGGTTCTTCATTGGGGTCATTCGACTATGGTGGCTGGGCATGCTGGTCAGAGGAAACGGTTCTCCTCATCTCCCAACATTATTGGTGGCCTACCCTGCACAAGGATATTGTGGTTTTCATCTCAGCCTGTCCCTCTTATGTCCAGAACAAGACCCAGAGACAGCTTCTCTTCAGTCGTCTACTTCCTTTGCCTGTAACTTTGGCACCCAGGCAACATATTGCAATAGACTTGATCACCGATCTCCCACTGTTGGCTGGTTGTAACATTATCTGGGTGGTTGTGGATTGTTTTTCTAGATGGCCCATTTCATTCCACTTCCTGCAGCACTTCGTCAATGCACACCACAGTGACTGGAGCAAACTGCTGCCATGGGCCGAATTTTGCTATAACAATCATGTGAGTGAGTCTTCTGCTAAAACTCTAACTACCTCTGATATACCTTCTGCTGAATAACTTGTCAAATGTTTTTCTGAAATCTGGGAGTTCACCAATACCACTATATTGAGGTCCTCATAGTGGATAAAGAGACATGCGTACAAGAGATGTCTGGATCTACCTCAGTTTCATTCAGGGGACAAGGCCTGGCTGTCATCTAAGTGTATCCATCTCAAGGTGCCCTCCTATAAACTGGATCCTTGCTTCATCGATCTATTTGAAGTTCTGAGACAGATCAATCCAGTAACCTACAAGCACAACTTCAGGTCTCCTTACGGATTGCCAATTCTTTTCATGTGTCTCTCCTCAAACCTGTTGTCCTCAGTCCTTTCTTTAGAGATCCCACTCTACTCCGTACTCTGGTCAGCACTGAGGACGTTTTTGAGGTTGAAAACCTTCTGACTACCAAGAGGGTAAGAGGTAAAACCTTTTTTCTTGATTGGAAGGGGTTTGGTCCTGAGGAGAGGTCACAAGAGCCCAGGGAGAACATCCATGCCCCTCTCCTCCTGGAGAGGTTTTTGCAGGTTTGATGAAGAGGATTTGTAAAACTTCAACCCCAGTGTCTCTGCATCCCCTTCCCCGGCGGTGACACCAATGCTTTCACCGCCGCAGCACTGTACCTCCTTCTCCTGCCATTCCTGCCTTGTCTCCAGTGCCTCTGCTCTCTGCCTCCCTCCCTCAGCAGAGATGTCAACATACTCACCGCCGCGGCCTCACACTCCATCCTCGTTCCCCTGCAGCTGACTGGGGTCTATGCACTACTTGCAGATCCCTGGGCATAGTGCTTAGGGCTCATGTGCAGTAGTGACTTCTTAAAGGGACAGTGCTTGCCGTCCTAAAGTGCCCCCAGCCAATGGCTTGGGAGCAGTTAGTATTTAAAGCACCTCCACCAGGTGGGAGGTGCCTGTGCAATGTTGTAAATGTGTTCCTAAAATCCTTGTCAGTTTTCAGGTCCCAATGCTCGCCAGACTGTCTATCTGTCGTGCCCGCCTGCCTGTCTATCAACCGATTCACCTGCATCTGCATTACCATGCTCACCAGCTCCCATCTGCACCTGTGGCACCCATCTTCTTACTCCACCTGTCTGCATCCATTGTGCATTCCTTTGGACTGCCCCAGCTACCCTTTCCTAGGGGGTCAGCTGTCATCTACCCAAGGTCAATCCTAGAGCAGCACCTGGACCACCTCCTGTGTCCTCGGATCTTGGTATTGTATGCTGCTGCGTATCCGTGGTCAGATTCGTGAGGCTCGACCCTCCAGGCTTTCCTTGGGCTCTGGCACAGTGGTTCCACCACCCTGCCTGTTACATACTGTCTTATTTATCCATAATGCTTTCTTTTTATTCCTGGACATTTCTTTACCAGAGGGTATACGTTTTCTACAGGACTCTAGTAGTATATCCTTAAACATTCCCCATTTATGTTCAGTTTTCCCAGGTACTATGACATGGTCCCAGCGTACACTATTAAGCTTCTCCCTTAATTTCTTAATTTATTGAAATCAGCTTTCCTAAAGTTCCAGGTTTTTGCATTTCCCCTTTGAAATATTTTATAGTATATTACAATGAAACTTATCATATTATGGTCGCTGCTTCCCAAGTGCTCCCTGATCTGTAGATCTGAAATTGTATCTGGTCTATTTGACAGAACCAGATCCAGCAGAATTTCTCTACTGGTTGGTTCATCTACCAACTGAGAGAGGTAATTGTCTTGAACTGCAGAAAAGAAATTACATGTCACAGGTTTACCGTGACAGAGAGGAGGCAGAAGACCACAGCGTCTGATTTCTCCTACTCCTGCACTGTTTAGGAGCACTTCACTTTCATATTAAATGGTGCAGGTTTCTTTTAGCACTGCATGGGTTATTTTGCTCAGTTGAGAGCTAATTTACCCCATCCTCCACTCCTCAGTGTTTACCTCTGTTGCTTATGTGAGTATATTGGTATGCTTGGTATTTTCCTTTATCCCTGTTTGTATTACCTTGATAGTCTGGTTGGCTTTTTACGGTACACTACTACTCCCCTCTTCCCTGGGTGGGTAAAGATTACAGACTGAGGGTGGATTCAGGAGTTAAGGTAAGGTATGTGGCCCCAGTGTCTTCACCATCAGAAGTAATCCTAGTGTTAGGGACAGGGAAGGATCTACTGGTCCCGGGATGCCCAGCAACAGAGAAATAACATTAGCTCTGGCCGAAACCATATTTTGATCCATTTTGGATCCTATCTCTGCTTTGACAGGGCAACTGCAGCAATTCAGCCTGGAGGTGGCAGATCTACGTACTGTCGTTTTGCAGCACCCTAGCACATCAAGTTTGGTGATTATGACTCCCAGTCAACCCTTAGGGGAGCCCAAGTTCGCTTTGCCTGACAAGTTTTCTGTGGGGCATGACAAGTTTGTTGTTTTCAGGGAGACCTGTAAGCTATACTTCAGGTTACGTTCTTGTTCCTCAGAAACCGAGGAACAATGGGTGGGGATAATAATCTCTCTCCTTCAGGGTGACCCCCAAGCATGGGCATTCTTTCTCGGTGTGTCTTTCAGTTGCTCCTGGCGGTGGAGGAATTTTTTTATGGCACTGGGTCATGCAGTGAAGGAAATAAATATTTAATCCCTTGCTGATTTTGTAAGTTGCCCACTGACAAAGACTTGAGCAGTCTATAATTTTAAGGCTAAGTTAATTTTAACATTGAGAGATAGAATATCAAAAATAAAATCCAGAAAATCACATTGTATAAATTATATAAATTGATTTGCATTTTGCAGTAAGAAATCAGTATTTGATCCCTCTGGCAAGCAAGACTTAACCCCTTAACCCCCGGAGCTTTTTTCATTTTTGCGTTTTCGTTTTTCGCTCCCCTTCTTTCCAGAGCCATAACTTTTTTATTTTTCCATCTATATGGCCATGTGAAGGCTTATTTTTTGCGGGACAGAGTTGTACTTTTGAACAACACCATAGGTTTTACCATGCAGTGTACTCGAAAATGGAAAAAAAATTCCAAGTGCGGTGAAATTGCAAAAAGTGCAATCTCACACTTGTTTTTTGTTTGGCTTTTTTGCTAGTTTCACTAAATGCTAAAACTGAACTGCGATTATGATTCTCCAGGTCATTACGAGTTCTAGACACCAAACATCTCTATGTTCTTTTATATCTAAGTGGTGAAAAAAAATTCCAAAGTTTGCTAAAAATAAAAAAAAAATTGCACCATTTTCCGAGACCCACAGCGTCTCCATTTTTCGTGATCTGGGGCCGGGTGAGGGCTCATTTTTTGCGTGCCGAGCGGACATTTTTAAAGATACCATTTATGCGCAGATCGCTCTTTTGATCGCCCGTTATTGTCATTTTAATGCAATGTCGTGGCGACCAAAAAACGTAATTCTGGCGTTTTGATTTTTTCTCGCTACGCCGTTTAGCGATCGGGTTAATCCTTTTTTAATTGATAGATCGGGCGATTCTTAATGCGGTGATACCAAATATGTGTATGTGTGATTTTTTTTATTGTTTTATTTTGATTGGGGCGAAAGGGGGTGATTTGAACTTTATGTTTTTTTTATTTTTTGTAAATTTTTAAATTCTTTTTTCTTTTACTTTTGGCATGCTTCAATAGCCTCCATGGGGGGCTAGAAGCATGCACAACTCGATTGGCTCTGGTACATATGGGCTAACGCAGATTGCCCATATGTAGCAGATTTACTGCATTGCTATGAGCGCCGACCACCGGACGGCGCTCACAGCAATGTGCCGCCAACAACCATAGAGGTCTCTATGAGACCTCTGATTGTCAAGGCAACGTGTCGCTGACCCCCGATCACGTGATGGGGGTCGGCGATGCGCTCATTTCCGGCCCGGCGGCCGGAAGCACTAGTTAAATGCCCTCTGTCAGCTTTGACAGCGGGATTTAACTAGTTAATAGGCGCAGGCAGATGGCGATTCAGCTCGCGCCTACTGCGGGCACATGTCAGCTGTTTATAACAGCTGACATGTCGCGGCTTTGAGGTGGGCTCACCGCCGGAGCCCACCTCAAAGCGGGGGATACTGCCAGCTGACGTACTATTCTGTCAGCTGGCAGTAAGATGTTAATACTTGGTGGCAACACCTTTGTTGGCAAGCACAGCAGTCAGACGTTTTTTGTAGTTGATGATGAGGGTTGCCCACAACTCAGGAGGAATTTTGGTCCACTCTTCTTCGCAGATCATCTCTAAATGAATAAGATTTTGAGGCTGTCGCTTGGCAACTCAGAGCTTCAACTCCCTCCATAAGTTTTCAATGGGATTAAGGTCTGGAGACAGGGTAGGCCACTCCATGACCTTAATGTGCTTCTTTTTGAGCCACTCCTTTGTTGCCTTGGCTGAATGTTTTGAGTCATTGTCTTGCTGGAAGACCCATCCATGACCCATTTTTAATGTCCTGGGGGAGGGAAGGAGGTTGTCACTCAGGTACATTTTACGGTACATGGCTCCATCCATTCACACATGGATGTGGTGAAGTAGTCCTGTGCCCTTTAACAGAGAAACACAGGGGTGGGATTCAGCCGGTTCTCCCCGGTTCGATGGAACCGGTTGTTCAAAAAGCAGCCGGTTCCCCGAACCGGGGAGAATCAGAGCGGCGATCCGGTACCATGGGAGCAATGTGCGCAGTGCACGGAGCTGCTGTCTCACCAGAGAGGAGCTTCTTCCTTCCTTCCTGGTCGGCAGCAGCTGTAGTTTCACTTTCTGCTGTGCACGTGCAGGCTCTGGTTGTCTCAGCCACACTGGGTCCTAGTGCCCTCTGTATGCAGACACTGGACACTTCCTGCTCCTGCCTCAGCCACTGCCTGCAGCTTCATGGTAAGAGGGGACGGAATTTATTAAATTCATTCTGCTCAGGCATGTCATGGTCACTGTGGGGGAATGTGAGAGGATGGGGGTACAGTGGGGCAGGGGTACAGGGCACCGGGGTGAATGTAAGAGGATGGGGGTATTGTGGGGGCTAGGGCACTGGGGGGTTAATGTGAGAGGATGGGGTATTGTGGGGGAGGGGTACAGGGCACTGGCGTGAATAAGAGGATGGGGGTATTGTGGGGGCTAGGGCACTGGGGGGTTAATGTGAGAGGATGGGGTGTTGTGGGGGAGGGGTACAGGGCACTGGGGTGAATAAGAGGATGGGGGTATTGTGGGGACTAGGGCACTGGGGGGGTTAATGTGAGAGGATGGGGGTATTGTGGGGGAGGGGTACAGGGCACTGGGGTGGATTAAGGATGGGGGTATTGTGGGGGCTAGGGCACTGGGGGGTTAATGGAGAGGATGGGGTATTGTGGGGGAGGGGTACAGGGCCGGGGTTGAATGTAAGAGTATGGGGTATTGTGGGGGCTAGGGCACTGGGGGGTTAATGTGAGAGGATGGGGATATTGTGGGGGCTGGCGCACAGGGGTTGATGTGAGAGGATGGGGTATTGTGAGGGAGGGTGGACAGGTCACTGGGGTTGGATGTAAGAGGATGGGGGTATTGTGGGGTCAGTGGGACAGAACACTAAGGGGTGCATGTGAGACGATGGGCTGTTGGGGTGTGGGTGGGGGACAGGGGAGGTAAGGGGCTTTTTTTTACTTGTGAGCTCCTTAATACTTTAATAATAGATTAATATTTCAGTATTATTATAACAAGGGCATAGACAGACGGCCGTGTAACTCATGCGAGGATCGCACTGCAATCCTCGGACTTGCTGGTACCGCTCCTGACATGAGCACGACTGCCATGTATAATATATGGTATATACAGCGTAGTGTCGCATACACTGCTGCATTATACAATATACAACAGTTCTAATGCTCCATACCTAATATGCAGGATAATGTACATTGTATATGATGTAACCTGTATAAGATGCGACATTGGCTTGCCCCCCCTAGTTTTGATCCTGGGTACGCCCATGTCCGGTACTATTTTGCAGCCAGCTTGCAGCGCCGCAACACACCGCCAGCCCCGGCCCCCGCGGACTGATCTCTGCAGTGCGGCGATTGGGTAGCGGCGCGGCCGCGGCCATCTTCTTTAGTCACGAGGCGGAGCCGGAGAGGAGAGAGGTACTGTGTGAGCTGAGCTGCGGCGCTGCCTGGGCCCTGGAGTGGAGCTGGAGGAGTGTGTCTGTGTGGACTGAGGTGGTCTCACCAGCGTCTATCTATGATAGATAGACGCCGGTCAGAGTAGTAAGGCCTCCATGGAAGAGCAGTTCTTCTAGCCCCCTGCGTTGTCTTCTTCTCTGGAGAGCTTGAGGTCTATGCTCAGAGCTGTCTGTAGGGCACAGCTGTAGAAAGCCACCCAGCTGGAGACAGACCACCAGCTCCCAGATCCTGGTGCCTTCTTAGACATTATTACAGAGAAGCTTGCAATCCACTTGTATGTACCCAGGTGTATAGAATCACATTTACATCCTGCGGCTTTTTATACGGTCTACTTTGTAAAGATGACAGTAAGGCCGGAGTCACACACAACCACAAAAAATCGGTCCGTTTTAGACGGTCGACAATCGGATCAAAATAAAAACATCACACATCCTTCTGGCATCCGATTTTCCTTCAAAGATGCGATTTAATCGCATGTGTGTGTACCTTGTAACATCCGATTTTCATCCGACTTGCGAGATTTTCTCGCAGGCTTGCAAAACTGACATATAATGGATCCAAAAGAATAGTATTTAAATGCCAAAAGAAAGAATAGATATATACACATAGAGCACATATATATATATATATATATATGTCATTGTGACATATATTATACATATATTTATAATTCTTACACTTCTACATACTGTTATAGCCGCTAATTCAATTGCCGGCTTCAGTGAAATCACAGAAGCCGACATGAAATGATACATTGTTTCCACACATTTAACCATGTAATTTCATGTATTTTTATATATGTTTGAAACATACAATTACATGAGTATATGTGTGCTAAATTTCAGACATGTAGGGGTTAATTAAAGGTGTAAATTCGTTGAAAAGAAATGCGTGGGCTCCCGCTGTATTTTCTCCACCAGACAGACAAAGCAAAGCGAGTGGGGGCAGATAATAATAGCCTAGGGAGGGTAAATTTTTTTTGTGCCCCCCTGGCTACTAACATCTGACCCCAGACACCCCAGAAAGGGCAAATCTATAATTAGATTCGCCCTTTCTGGCACTTTGCCCGTCTATTCCCATTGCCCTGTAGCGGTGGCGAATGGGTTAATCTCACCTTACTGTCACCTTAGTATTGAAAGGTGACCTTAAGGCAGGTTAATAATTGATAGCTGTCAATTAGACAACTATCAATTATTAATCCTATTGTATGAAAGAAAAATCAAACACACACAGTTTAATAAAAAATAAGTTTAATTAAATAATCACACAGTTTTTGACCATATTTTATTTTCCTGCTAAAACCATTTCCTGTAATAAAAATAAAATAAAAAAGCAAAATTATACTTACCAATCCGATGTACAGTCAGGTCCCACGGTGTAATCCATCAGAAAGGGTTAACAGGTTACAGGTCGCAGAGAGCTAATAATGCTGTCTCAGACCTGTATTCCCCTGAATGAATAAGTTCCTCTCCCAGCGAAAGTAGAGGAATAGATTTATGAATGGAGCTTAATTGATTTATTGCCAATTTAACTGTAGTGACCTGACCTAAAGGGAAAGTGGACACAATCAATTAAGCTTCATTCATGAAACACATCCTCTCCTGTCGCCAGGAGAGGAACTTATTCATTCATGAGCTTTGAGCTGAGCATGCAGGATTACTTGCACTGCTTGGCTCAAAGCTAGTTAACCCTTTGTGAAGGATTACAGCGTGGGACGTGACAGATCGGCGGAATAGGTAAGAATAATGTTGTTTTTTTTTTTTTTCTTTATTTTAGGAGATCAATGGCTTCGCACGGATTAAGTGTAAAATAAAATATGGTCAAAAAATGTGTTTTTATTTCATTAAAATTATTTATTCTTAAGTGTGTGTGTGTTTTTTTATTTACTTCAATAGGATTAATAATTGATAGTTGTCTAATTGACAGCTATCAATTATTAACCTGCCTTAAGGTCACCTTTCAATTGCAAGGTGACAGTAAGGTGAGATTATTAACCCATTCGCCACCGCTACAGGGCAATGGGAATAGACGGGCAAAGTGCCAGAAAGGGCGAATCTAATTATAGATTTGCCCTTTCTGGGGTGTCTGGGGGCAGATGTTAGTAGCCAGGGGGGGCACAAAAAAAATGTACCCTCCCTAGGCTATTATTATCTGCCCCCACTCGCTTTGCTTTGTCTGTCTGGTGGAGAAATACAGCGGGAGCCCACGCATTTTTTTTCAACGAAATTACACCTTTAATTAACCCCTACATGTCTGAAATTTTGCACAAATACACTCATGTAATTGTATGTTTCAAACATATATAAAAATACATGAAATTACATGGTTAAATGTGTGGAAACAATGTATCATTTCATGTCGGCTTCTGTGATTTCACAAAACCCGGCAATTGAATTAGCGGCTATTACAGTATGTAGAAGTCTAGGAACTATAAATATATGTATATATACATGTCACAATGACATGTATATATATATATATATATATATGTGTTCTATGTGTATATATCTATTCTTTCTAGTCTTTATTAAAGCTGTCAGTGTGATTTTACAGTATAGCCGGGGATGAATTGCCGGCTTTTCTAAAGGACACCGATGTGATTTCATCGCAAGTCACATATGCAGTCCGTTTGTAATCAGATTTTTCATCGCTCCCATAGACTTGCATTGGCGATTGTCGACCGACAATCGGTGACAATCGCAGCATGCTGCGATTGTACACGGACGTTTAAAACGGACCACAAAAAATCGGATACTGGGAGCTGCTCCATAGATTAACATAGGTCCGACTGCAATGCGATATTTCATCGCATTGCAGTCGTCCGATTTTGTCGCCAGTGTGACTCCGGCCTAATACCTATATCGTACCTTAGTTACTGTACATGCAGTGGTGGTGGGGGAACTGTAAGTTCCAGCATTGCATATTGGCATCTGATCTATAGAGATTACTGCAGGTAATACAATAAATATGTTCTATTATTACAATCACTAGTATAAGTCCCAGCATCTCCCCATTTGTCTAGATATTAGACACACGTTTATTATTCAGATATTATGTAGTATCGACTTTAGGCTGATCGAAACAATCGTATTTTTGGTCAGAAGAAAAAATGGCAGCACGCACGAGTTGCATCCGATTATGGGATCGCACTCAGCCAGGCAAATCAATGAGTCCGTGAAAAAAAAGTCAGACTGCACTCGGATGACATCTGAATGCAGTCTGATTTTCACAGCTTTACAGAATGAAGAAGATTTGGAACTTTTTATATCCACCTTCTCCACATCCGCGAAAATCGGAGCACGCTGTGAGCACACTCTGATCAAACTCCGATCAGAGTGTCATTAGCTTAATCGGAACGATTTTCTCGGATGAGACTAAATACGGTCGTGTGACCCTATCCTTAGAGAAATAAATACATTATTATTATTATTGATGAGCAAATGTGCTTGTTTGTTAGGCAATCCCTGCATGTGTTGCGGATGTCGAACAGCCATGAGACATGCAAACCGCGGGGACTGGAACATATTTTTCGAGCATGCAGAAGACATTCGGTTAGAACCCGAGCATGCTCAGATAACACCTTATCCGAGTACGTTCACTCATCACTAATTATTGTATATTGTATTTCTGGATAGAAGGTAGAACTGTAAGTCCCAGCTACATAATACTATAGTTTAATCTTCAGTTCAGTATGAGACTAGAAAGAGACTTCTTAATCACAATGTAGTGCACAGCCTGGCCAGCCGGTCAGTCAGGTGAGACAGCTGCATAGAAATATATATAAAAGAATATCTGCAGCTGTCACACTCGGGTCATGAGAGCCGCTGGCCAGAATGTGCACTGTTCTGATCCCATTCCAATTTATTGTTTTTCAACTGACTGTGCCCTAAGGTGTGTGTGTGAATGGGTGTGGCTTTAAAAATGGGCGTGGTTTAAAATTGGGTGTGACTTAAAATGGGTGTGGTTTTCCGACGCACAAACACAGAACCTGTTGTTAAAAATTTGAATCCCTCCCCTGGAGAAACACCCCAGAATATAATGTTTCCACCTCCATGCTTGACAGTGGGGACAGTGTTCTTTGGGTCATAGGCAGCACTTCTCTTCCTTCAAACACGGTGAGTTGAGTTAATGCCGAAGAGCTCAATTTGTGTCTCGTCTGACCACAGCACCTTCTCCCAATCACTCACAGAATCATCCAGGTGTTTATTGGCAAACTTCAGATGGGCCTGCACATGTGCCTTCTTGTGCAGGGGGACCTTGCAGGCACTGCAGGATTTAAACCTTTATGGCATAATGTGTTATCAATGGTTTTCTTGGTGACTGTGGTCCCAGCTGCCTTGAGATCAATAACAAGTTCCCACAGTGTAGTTTTAGGCTGATCTCTCACTTTCCTCATGATCAAGGATAGCCCACGAGGTGAGATTTTGCATGGTGCCCCTGATTGATGTTGATTGACAGTCATTTTCTATTTCTTCCATTTTCTTACTATTGCACTAACTGTTGTCTCCTTCTCACCAGCGCCTTACGTATGATTTTGTAGCCCATTCCAACTTTGTGCAGGTCTATGATCTTGTCCCTTTCTCGTATTCCAGGTCCTAACTAATGCCAATCCTCGCTTTTCATATCTCATGTTCGCAAACTATGGCACTACAGTGTGCTTCCTTTTTTCTTTGAGTGTGTATGAGTTGGTCTATGTTTGGATGTGAAGGTCAGTTTTTTTAAATGTATTCATTTACTTTCTGACTGAGCACTCGACTGTTGGTTGCAGGCGTTTTTAATTACAGCAGGGCCACTACCCCTTCATAGAGATGTAGATTTCAGTCTAAAGAGAGGATACATATGTTCTCATACAGATAGAGACTTTTCTAAGCGAGGATTGGCATTAGTTAGGACCTGAAATATGAGAAAAGCCTTAACGTGGCTTCCAGGTGCACATAAATTGTCCATTTTATGTGCTAAACTTTCTGAATTTTTCATATTTCTAAGGCAGTGATGCAATTCATTTTTCATATCTCATGTTTGCAAGCTATGGCGCTACAGTGTGCTTCCTTTTTTCTTTGAGTATGATCTTGACCCTGACATACTTATAAAGCTCTTTGGTCTTGCCCATGTTGTAGAGGTTAGAGTCTGACTGATTAATTGTAAGACCGCTGTCTTTAATGCAGGTAATGAGCTTATTATGAGCATGTAACTGGTCTGTAGGAGCCAGAACTCTCAATGTAGGGGATCAAATACTTATTTCTCATTGCAAAATGCAATTCAATTCATATAATTTATACAATGTGATTTTCTGGATTTTATTTTTGATATTCTATCTCTCAATGTTACAATTAACCTACCCTTAAAATTATAGACTGTTCATGTCTTTGTCAGTGGGCAAACTTACAAAATCAGCAAGGGATCAAATAATTATTTCCTTCACTGTATATACAATGATCCCGACCGCATCTCCATGCCTGAGTCCACGCTATGTCAGCTTCAGCAGGGAGACTGGCTGGCTGAGGAGTATTGCTTTGAGTTTTGGAGATGGTCCACTGACACTAAGTGAAATGTCCTCGCACTCCGTAGCCAGTGCTGTCATTGGCTGTCAGTAAGGGTGAAGGATGCGTAAGCCCTCTATGAGACTCCAGTTTCCTTGAAGCGGCCATGTCTCTGGCTATCCGGGTGGATCGCTGTGCTGTCTTCACCAGAGACATAAAGATATACCCAGTGGGGACAAAGGAAACCTGGTCTGAGTCATCTGAGGAACCCATGCAGTTGGGTGGGACGACACGTTCTGGTAATCAAACTGTAGTTTGGCGTAAAGAAGGAGTGTCTTATAACTGTAGGAAAAAGGGCCATTTTGTGGGTATATATCCTTTCCTACCTCACTGTAAACAGCCGCCGGAAAACTAAGGTGCCTGGGTTGCAGGGAGGTTAGTAACTTGGGTATACGTATTTCCTCCGTGGGAAGGACACAATTTTTTCTGCCTGCTGAAATCCATCTGGGCAAAATAAAGTGGTTATTCCTGCCTTTCTGGACAGTGGGGCAGGGTATAATTTGATCGACGCTAGGTTTGTCCAGGTCCAGGGCCTCAATCCAAATACACTGTCCAGACCTGTACCCATAATCGCCATCAAATTTGCACCCTTGGGACAGAGGTAATTTACTGAAGCCGTCTGAGGGTTACATCTTCAGATAGGGGCCACGCACTCAGAAGTTATTGACTGTTAAAGTGATGTGCATAAAGTGAAAGTCATCCAAGTGTTATTGGATGAATTCAAAAGTAGTTCATATATGCAGTATCCATTATGTGCATAATCGCAATAAAGTGTCTCAGTTAGGGTATAAACCAAAATAAATCTCCATAGAAATAAAGATAAAGTAGATGTACTAACCAGGATTCATTGTAATACTTATGGAAAACCAATCAGTAATAAGGAATGGTTCCAAACAATGGTATAACCAATACAAAATATCTTTATTTAGACAATATTAAATTCGTACATACAAAAAATGCAAGATCACAATAAAAAAGGAACATTTTCCTCCATAGGAACAGAATCACTACAGTCTATATGGTTATGAAAGTATTTAACAATCTCATGTGTAATGTACAACTAAATCTTGGGGAATAATGAGGGTGCAGCTAACATTTGCTACTGAATAGCATAGCGCTTAGTGGGGACTAGCCGTCCACAGTAAACCCTCAATACAATGTAGAAAGAGAAACATGAATAGAACTTAATGTATACCACAGGCTGGTGTCTGTCCTCGGATGTCCCACTGCCCCGACGCGCATTTCGCTCTGCTTCCTCGGGAGGCGCGTCAGGGCAGGGGGCTATCGGTTTAAATAGAGGCAAGTCCCAAACCCATTGGTTACCGTAGAATGCCGCAACACCTGTGAATAATCACCATTCTCAGCTGGCACAAAATCGCCGCTTTTCAAAGGTCCTGTACATAGGAATAGGTAAGCACATCGGCGCATGCGTCAGATCACCTGAGGTCAGTCAGCCAATGACGAGAGGCATGGAGCGGTCACGTGGTAACTGGAGACGCAGGTCCTTCTGCTGAAGACACACGCGTTCCCACACCACTACTGACCGCCCATATCTCTCGACCGCCCAGTATCCAGCGCATGCGCACCGCTTAGAGTGTTATAAAGGATTAAACAAATCTGCATAAAAAATTTTTTTGGTGAATATACAGGCAACGAATGGATTGGGATGATAAAACAAGACAAAAAAAACATCACTTAAACAAAATAATATTGTAACAAAACATATGTAGTGTAAAGTAAAGTTTTATAGTGTGAATTATAACAAAAATACAAACAATATGTGAAAATAATATCAATTAAGAGAAAAATATTATTAATATAGATGTAATGTGAACCATGTAGAGAATAATAATATAATAAATAATAAATCACCATAATAAGAATAAAAATGACTATTGTCTGCACAAAATGCCATATATAACAAATGTAAACAATTGTGTACATAATAGTGAAAGTGCTGAAAAAAGCAATAATTTAATACTATCTAAAACATCTTATAATGAATAAAGAATAAAAAATAAAAGAAAATTTATATATAAAAAATGTAACATTAGAGAATCCAAATCCGATAGCTGAATTTCTCAATTCTTCAAACTTCTTTATTCACCAGGAAATTCTCCTATTGGATAATAAACTCCTCCAAATGTGAATTCATAATAATACTAATGTTAACTAGAAGGCAAAAAAAGCCAATATTAAAACACAGAAAAAATGCACATCCATTGTACACATATATGTTTATAAATAAACCAAAAGAGACCCCCCACCCCTATACTTCCAACGGCTATCATAAGTACGCACTGAAACCAGCAGTCTCTTCAATCCATTCGGTGTTAAAGACCCTAACCTATAGATCCATTGGCATTCTTTTTTGGCCAAGACCTTATGCAAGTCACCACCCTACAGCCAGGTCTACCACATCAATCCCTTTAACATTTAACAATCGGGAATTGCACTGATGATACTTTTTAAAATGCCTAGGCAAAGTCTTCAAAACTGTGACATCAGAGATAGTTTTGGCTTTATCTATATCAAGACAGTGCTCACGCACTCTGATTTTCAATTCGCGACTGGTCATCCCTATATAATTTTTCCACACGGACATTCCGCATGATAGATCACTCCTTTTGTAGAGCATGTAATATTAGCCTGATGTCAAATTTTCTAGACTTATCAATGTTGTAAAAAGAGACACTTTTTTTCATATTGGCGCACCCCTTGCAGATCCCACAAGGAAAAAAGCCTTTCCGTTCGTTATTCCCTTTCTTCTACCCATACCTTTGGGATCATACATACTATGCGTCAAAATGTCACGTAAATTAGGGGCTCTTTTGGCCACAAAGGACGGCGACTCAGGTAAGCATTGTTTTAGAATCGGATCTGTGAAAAGAATTTTCCCGTGTTTCTCCACAATATTCCTAACTTCCGACCATCTACTATTGTAGGGGGTAATGAACCTTACCTGATTGTCGTTTTCATTCCTCAAAGGAAAAATCTCATTTTTATGTAACAACTGACTCCTTGAAACATCCTTGCTTTTCTATACCCTCTCTGTATAGCACGGTGGCCGTATCCTCGGTCTTGGAACCGTTTCCTCAAGATTCTAGACTGTTCTTCAAATTGCGATTCCTCTGAGCATATTCTTTTAACCCGTAGAAACTGCCCGTTGGTATGCCCTGAATTGTAGATTTAGGGTGGGCCGAGGAAGCGTGGAGTAACGAATTTGTGGACGTAGGCTTGCGAAAAATAGTGGTAGACAGGCGTCCATTAGGAAGAGCCGAAATTGATAAGTCCAAAAAATAAATTTTTTTGCCATATTTATAGGTTAGCTTGATGTTTTGATTGTTGATATTAAGGCGACTCATAAAAGTTTCCAGGTCCACAGTTGGACCCTCCCAGATGACAGAATATCATCTATATAGCGGATCCAACTGTGGACCCGATCTTATTGGGAATGCACTCATCCTGAAAAATGGACCACTCCCATGCTCCCATAAAAAGGTTAGCATAGGAGGGGGGCACACGAGGCCCCCATCGCTGTACCTCTCTCTTGTACAAAGATCTTCCATCAAAAGAGAAAGCATTGTGGGTCAGAATGAATTTTAGAAGTTTCAAGATGAATGATGACATCTCATTACTTAGATTACTGTGGCATAGATATGTTTTCTACCGCTTTCAAACCCATTGACATGTTCAATGGATGAATAGAGTGCCTCCACGTCCCAGTGACCAAAACCATGTCCTCAGTCAAAAAAATGTCTTCCAGATGGCCCAAAGCTGCTGTGGTGTCTTTAATAAAGGAGGGTAGCTGAATAACCAAAGGTTTTAAATAGTATTCAACTATATCACAGATTATTTTCACAAAGACCTTCATTAGCGCAATGATAGGCCTCCCTGCGGATTTTCAGGATCTTTGTGGACCTTTGGATGAGGTAAAAGGCAGCCAACCTAGGATTCAATTTTTCATAAATCTCAAGAAGTTTCTTGGGGATGATGTTGTCCTCAAAGGCTTTAACCAAAATCTCAACAAGTTCAGTCTGTATATTTATTCATGGGGTTGAAGTAGAGCTTATATTCTGCCGTGTTGTGCAGTAATCTATAAGCTTGGGCCTCATACATCAAAATAGGCCATATAACTATATTTCCTCCTTTATCGGCCATTTGAAGACAACATCATCCCATTCCTTCAATTGGACCAATGCCTCCCTTTCATTTTTTGACAGATTGTTAAACGTCATATTTCTAGATTTTTTTAAATCCTCAATCTCAAGTGAAACCATTCTTGTGAAAGTGTCCACTGCCGGTACAACATTTAGGGGTGGAAATTTTTTTGATTTATTAATCATTTTTATAGGAAACGCATTACTTACAGCAGTTGTATTCTCTTCAACCAGTGACTCCAAAATTTCCAAGGCTTGTTGTTCCTCTCTACTTGAGAGGTTTTCATCAATATGTCCTCTGAAATGAAATTTTTTCAAGACCAATTTCCTCGAAAAAAGATGTAGATCTTTTGTAAGGGTAAATGGATCTAAATCTAATGAAGGGGAAAAGGTCAGACCTTTATGCAATAAATTTTCCTGTGCTTCTGTCAAAATATGTGATGATAAATTAATTACCTTGACAGAATCAATCCCTTTAATCAATGTTAAAGGGATTGATGTGGTAGACCTTGGCTGTAGGGGTGGTGACTTGCATAATGTCTTGGCCAAAAAGAATGCCAATGGATCTATAGGTTAGGGTCTTTAACACCGAATGGATTGAATGAGACTGCTGGTTTCAGTGCGTACTTATGATAGCGTTGGAAGTATAGGGGTGGGGGGTCTCTTTTTGGTTTATTTATAAACATATATGTGTACATATGGATGTGCATTTTTTCTGTGTTTGAATATTGGCTTTTTTTGCCTTCTAGTTAACATTAGTATTATTATGAATTCACATTTGGAGGAGTTTATTATCCAATAGGAGAATTTCCTGGTGAATAAAGAAGTTTGAAGAATTGAGAAATTCAGCTATCGGATTTGGATTCTCTAATGTTACATTTTTATATATAAATTTTCTTTTATTTTTTATTCTTTATTCATTATAAGATGTTTTAGATAGTATTATTATTGTTTTTTTCAGCACTTTCACTATTATGTACACAATTGTTTACATTTGTTATATATGGCATTTTGTGCAGACAATAGTCACTTTTTATTCTTATTATGGTGATTTATTATTTATTATATTATTATTCTGTACATGGTTCACATTACATCTATATTAATAATATTTTTTCTCTAATTGATACACTTTACTTTACACTACATTATGTTTTGTTACAATATTATTTTGTTTAAGTGATGTTTTTTTGTCTTGTTTTATCATCCCAATCCATTCGTTGCCTGTATATTCACCAAAAAAATTTTTTTATGCAGATTTGTTTAATCCTTTATAACACTCTAAGCGGTGCGCATGGCTGGATACTGGGCGGTCGAGAGATATGGGCGGTCAGTAGTGGTGTGGGAACGCGTGTGTCTTCAGCAGAAGGACCTGCGTCTCCAGTTACCACGTGACCGCTCCATGCCTCTCGTCATTGGCTGACTGACCTCAGGTGATCTGACGCATGCGCCGATGTGCTTACCTATTCCTATGTACAGGACCTTTGAAAAGCGGCGATTTTGTGCCAGCTGAGAATGGTGATTATTCACAGGTGTTGCGGCATTCTACGGTAACCAATGGGTTTGGGACTTGCCTCTATTTAAACCGGATAGCCCCCTGCCCTGACGCGCCTCCCGAGGAAGCAGAGCGAAACGCGCGTCGGGGCAGTGGGACATCCGAGGACAGACACCAGCCTGTGGTATGCATTAAGTTCTATTCATGTTTCTCTTTTCTACATTGTATTGAGGGGTTTACTGTGGACGGCTAGTCTCACTAAGCGCTATGCTATTCAGTAGCAAATGTTAGCTGCACCGTCATTATTCCCCAAGATTTAGTTGTACATTACACATGAGATTGTTAAATACTTTCATAACCATATAGACTGTAGTGATTCTGTTCCTATGGAGGAAAATGTTCCTTTTTTATTGTGATCTTGCATTTTTTGTATGTACGAATTTAATATTGTCTAAATAAAGATATTTTGTATTGGTTATACCATTGTTTGGAACCATTCCTTATTACTGATTGGTTTTCCATAAGTATTACAATTTTGGTCTGTGGTATATTTTCCCTAAAGGGAGGTATAGTGTTGGGCAGTTTTTTGGTGATTATATAATTAATTACTGTTGTTCAAACAGAGCCAGTGTTAAATGGATTTTAAAAGCAAAGAAAACTCTTGGCAAGCTAAAGCAACTAACATTTTTCAAAGAGGTGCGGGATCGCATTTTAGTAATACTTCTAATAACTATCATGAGAATGTGGTGAAATATAAAAGAGCACTCCACAAAAAAATTAAAATCTGGTGGACAAAGGTGACCTTAGAGAATTATGTGGTGCAGAAAATCGTTCCCAGAGGATTGAGAATTAATGTATTCCCCACTTTTGACTTGGGAGATGAGGCATTGATTAATCGGTGGATTAAGGCGGCCAACACATGTTCCTTGGAATTTCTCAATATTATCATTGAAAAAAATATTATATCATTGAAATTGATTGAAACTGAAATTGAGGTTTTGCAAAAATCCCTGCAGCATGAAATGAATGGAGAGAAATTTCAGGAGATCATTAAGTCCATGGATAAAGAGGTGGAAAAATGGGAAAATGTCATTAGTCTGAACAAACAGAAAAAATATGAAAGAGATTTAGGTGATTTTGAATCAAATAAAATTTTTCGTTGGCAAATGAGAAAAGAACCAGTGAAGAGGAATTTGTCAAGGAGCTCATCTGTGGTGTCTAATTCCTCATTGAGTGAAGGAGGAGGATCTGTACATGAAGGGAGACATGGGCCTAGAACTAGGCAGTACTATAAGAGGAATACTTATGGGAGAAAATCTGAGAAAGATTCTGTCAAGGTAATTAATTTATCATCACATATTTTGACAGAAGCACAGGAAAATGTATTGCATAAAGGTCTGACCTTTTTCCCTTCATTAGATTTAGATCCATTTACCCTTACAAAAGATCTACATCTTTTTTCGAGGAAATTGGTCTTGAAAAAATTTCATTTCAGAGGACATATTGATGAAAACCTCTCAAGTAGAGAGGAACAACAAGCCTTGGAAATTTTGGAGTCACTGGTTGAAGAGAATACAACTGCTGTAAGTAATGCGTTTCCTATAAAAATGATTAATAAATCAAAAAAATTTCCACCCCTAAATGTTTGTACCGGCAGTGGACACTTTCACAGAATGGTTTCACTTGAGATTGAGGATTTAAAAAAATCTAGAAATATGACGTTTAACAATCTGTCAAAAAATGAAAGGGAGGCATTGGTCCAATTGAAGGAATGGGATGATGTTGTCTTCAAAATGGCCGATAAAGGGGGAAATATAGTTATATGGCCTAATTTGATGTTTGAGGCCCAAGCTTATAGATTACTGCACAACACGGCAGAATATAAGCTGCTTACATTCAACCCCATGAATAAATATAAGACTGAACTTGTTGAGATTTTGGTTAAAGCCTTTGAGGACAACATCATCCTTAAGAAACTTCTTGAGATTTATGAAAAATTGAATCCTAGGTTGGCTGCCTTTTACCTCATTCCAAAGGTCCACAAAGATCCTGAAAATCCGCCAGGGAGGCCTATCATTGCAGCTAATGAAGGTCTTTGTGAAATAATCTGTGATATAGTTGAATACTATTTAAAACCTTTGGTTATTCAGCTACCCTCCTTTATTAAAGACACCACAGCAGCTTTGGGCCATCTGGAAGACATTTTTTTGACTGAGGACATGGTTTTGGTCACTGCGGACGTGGAGGCACTCTATTCATCCATTGAACATGTCAATGGGTTGAAAGCGGTAGAAAAATATCTATGCCACAGTAATCTAAGTAATGAGATGTCATCATTCATCTTGACACTTCTAAAATTCATTCTGACCCACAATGCTTTCTCTTTTGATGGGAAGATCTTTGTACAAGAGAGAGGTACAGCGATGGGGGCCTCGTGTGCCCCCTCCTATGCTAACCTTTTTATGGGAGCATGGGAGTGGTCCATTTTTCAGGATGAGTGCATTCCCAATATAGATCGGGTCCACAGTTGGATCCGCTATATAGATGATATTCTGTTCATCTGGGAGGGTCCAACTGTGGACCTGGAAACTTTTATGAGTCGCCTTAATATCAACAATCAAAACATCAAGCTAACCTATAAATATGGCAAAAAAATTGATTTTTTGGACTTATCAATTTCAGCTCTTCCTAATGGACGCCTGTCTACCACTATTTTTCGCAAGCCTACGTCCACAAATTCGTTACTCCACGCTTCCTCGGCCCACCCTAAATCTACAATTCAGGGCATACCAATCGGGCAGTTTCTACGGGTTAAAAGAATATGCTCAGAGGAATCGCAATTTGAAGAACAGTCTAGAATCTTGAGGAAACGGTTCCAAGACCGAGGATACGGCCACCGTGCTATACAGAGAGGGTATAGAAAAGCAAGGGATGTTTCAAGGAGTCAGTTGTTACATAAAAATGAGATTGTTCCTTTGAGGAATGAAAACGACAATCAGGTAAGGTTCATTACCCCCTACAATAGTAGATGGTCGGAAGTTAGGAATATTGTGGAGAAACACTGGAAAATTCTTTTCACAGATCCGATTCTAAAACAATGCTTACCTGAGTCGCCGTCCTTTGTGGCCAAAAGAGCCCCTAATTTACGTGACATTTTGACGCATAGTATGTATGATCCCAAAGGTATGGGTAGAAGAAAGAGGAATAACGAACGGAAAGGCTTTTTTCCTTGTGGGATCTGCAAGGGGTGTGCCAATATGAAAAAAAGTGTCTCTTTTTACAACATTGATAAGTCTAGAAAATTTGACATCAGGGCTAATATTACATGCTCTACAAAAGGAGTGATCTATCATGCGGAATGTCCGTGTGGAAAAATTTATATAGGGATGACCAGTCGCGAATTGAAAATCAGAGTGCGTGAGCACTGTCTTGATATAGATAAAGCCAAAACTATCTCTGATGTCACAGTTTTGAAGACTTTGCCTAGGCATTTTAAAAAGTATCATCAGTGCAATTCCCGATTGTTAAATGTTAAAGGGATTGATGTGGTAGACCTTGGCTGTAGGGGTGGTGACTTGCATAAGGTCTTGGCCAAAAAAGAATGCCAATGGATCTATAGGTTAGGGTCTTTAACACCGAATGGATTGAATGAGACTGCTGGTTTCAGTGCGTACTTATGATAGCCGTTGGAAGTATAGGGGTGGGGGGTCTCTTTTGGTTTATTTATAAACATATAGCGTATTTTTTGGACCATAAGACGCACTTTTTTTCCTCCAAATTTGGGAGGAAAGTGTGGGTGCGTCTTATGGTCGGAATGTAACATGTGGGGAGGGGGGCTGGGGGCAGCGGTGGAATGGGATCAGCAGGAGGCAAGAAAATATCCCCTCTGCTGCAGGAAACAAGCGCTGGGGAAACCCTGGTCCCTACTTAAGTGCAGTGAATATTAATCAGCCGCTTCCCCGCCCACCTATCAGCTGAGCAGTGAGCGGGGAGCAGCAGATCACAGAGCCACACAGTTTCCACAGCGCCTGATTCCTGCAGCAGCTGGGCAGATCGGTGTCTGAAGGAGAAGGAGGCAGCAGGAGCAGCTGGCATACCTGACAGCCTGGGGCTGTGCTGATGGGAGGCTGAATGCTCCTGTGAAGGACCTGTGATGAGGTCATGAAGAGGGTGGGCTGGAGCATCACATGACCAAAGCCCTGCCTCTTCATGATGTCATCACAGGTCCTTCAGACACACTGTACAACAGAGAATTAATTAAAAGGTTAGGCTACTTTCACACTTGCGTTTTTTTGTGCAGCGCATCATGCGCACATGAAACGCATACGTGTCACATTTCTATCAACTCTGTCTCTATCATCTCTGTATCATCTGTCTCTATCATCTCTGTCTCTATCATCTCTGTCTCTGTCTCTATCATCTCTGTCTCTATCATCTGTCTCTATCATCTCTGTCTCTATAATCTGTCTCTATCATCTCTGTCTCTATCATCTCTGTCTCTATAATCTGTCTCTATCATCTCTGTCTCTATCATCTCTGTCATCTGTCTCTATCATCTCTGTCTCTATCATCTGTCTCTATCATCTGTCGCTATCATCTGTCTCTATCATCTCTGTCATCTGTCTCTATCATCTCTGTTTCTATCATCTCTGTCTCTATCATCTGTCTCTATCATCTCTGTCTCTATCATCTGTCTCTATCATCTATGTCTCTATCATCTGTCTCTATCATCTCTGTCTCTATCATCTCTGTCTCTATCATCTCTGTCTCTATCATCTGTCTCTATCATCTCTGTCTCTATCATCTGTCTCTATCATCTCTGTCTCTATCATCTCTGTCTCTATCATCTGTCTCTATCATCTCTGTCTCTATCATCTCTGTCTCTATCATCTCTGTCTCTATCATCTGTCTCTATCATCTCTGTCTCTATCATCTCTGTCTCTATCATCTCTGTCTCTATCATCTCTGTCTCTATCATGTGGCTCTATCATCTGTCTCTATAATCTCTGTCTCTATCATCTCTGTCTCTATCATCTGTCTCTATCATCTATCTCTATCAACTCTGTCTCTATCATCTGTCTCTATTTCTATGCGGCATGTATTTCTATGCAGCCGCACGATCCAGTCTGAGTGCCGGCGGCAGTGCCGGGTGTTCATGCGAGAGACTCACACGAAATCGTGCGAGTTTCTCGCATGTGTGACCCGGCCTTATACTCACCCTCCAGCGTCTTCACATAGTAGTTTACAGACACCACACTGGTCCCGCAGCACCATCTCCTACCCGTAGCTTCCAACATAATAACATACTATTATATATAATAACACCACATATAATAGTATGTTATTAAATACTTTACCACATTTTTTGCTTCAAATATATTTTTCCCTATTTTCCACCTCTAAAACCTGGGTGCCTCTTATAGTCCGGTGCGTCTTATAGTCCGAAAAATACGGTATGTGTACATATGGATGTGCATTTTTCTGTGTTTTAATATTGGCTTTTTTGCCTTCTAGTTAACATTAGTATTATTATGAATTCACATTTGGAGGAGTTTATTATCCAATAGGAGAATTTCCTGGTGAATAAAGAAGTTTGAAGAATTGAGAAATTCAGCTATCGGATTTGGATTCTCTAATGTTACATTTTTTATATATAAATTTTCTTTTATTTTTTATTCTTTATTCATTATAAGATGTTTTAGATAGTATTATTATTGCTTTTTCAGCACTTTCACTATTATGTACACAATTGTTTACATTTATTATATATGGCATTTTGTGCAGACAATAGTCACTTTTTATTTTTATTATGGTGATTTATTATTTATTATATTATTATTCTGTACATGG
>JARQOD010000005.1:228008711-228136741 GCA_033576555.1 Oophaga sylvatica
GTTTTCTTGAAGGTTTCCGTTGTTGGTGAAAGTCTGATGTTTTGCAGCAGGGAGTTCCAGAGTATGGGGGAAGCCCGGGAGAAGTTGTGGGAAGAAGAGATGAGGGGGGAGTCGAGAAGGAGATCTTGAGAGGATCGAAGGTTGCGTGTGGGTAGGTAGCGGGAGACCATGTCACAGATGTATGGAGGAGAAAGGTTGTGGATGGCTTTGTATCAGAGGCGTAGCTAGGGTTTCGGTTTAGAGGGGGCGAAACTTCTGAGTGGGCCCCTAACCAGAGAATCTCCGCAAATGACCGCACTGTTGCCAAAAATAATCTATATATAAAAAGACCAATATTAATATCATCGCCATATGGTCAGTGGTAAATAATACCTGTTATGTTTCGGTAGCTGAGGAGTGCAGGCAAAAAAGGCAATACACCAGAGCAGTTGGAATCTATGAGATTGCAGTACCCTGACTAACCACCACAACTAGAGGCAGCCGTGGAGCGTTCCTACGTTGGTCCTAGACGCCTCGTCACAGCCTGAGAAACTAACTACACCTAAAGATAGAAATAGGAAAGCTATCTGCCCCGGAGCAGAACCCCAAAGAACATAGAAAGCCCCCAAACATGTAATGGCTGTTAGACAAGATGAAATACTGACACAGAAAGAAAATAGTATGAGCAAACGCTGGGGCCCAAACTAACTAAATAGAAAAGGATAGGAAGGGTACTTACTGCAATCCCAGAAAACCCTGAAAAGCACCAACTCTACTAATTTCAAAAACACCTGAGATCACACGACCTCTACCACCTAAATTAGTTCTCTGGTGTAATAAAATCAAAACAGCAGCCACTGAAAAAACTGGAAAAAGCAAAAGTACAAACATCAGTGGCTGAACTAAACTGAGAGGGCAAAAGCCCCCGGAGGGGACCCTGAAGGCCCCCACAGAAGTGCAGGACAAAATGCAAAAATATAGCACAAAAACAAAAAGAAGAAAATGTCTTATCTGTTAGCAGGAGATGCAGACACAGCAGGCTACAAGGGAAACAGGAATGAAGGATTCAGACCTTGTAACCACCAGAGGAAGCCTCTGCTCAGAACTCATCTCAAACCCATTCACAACAAATACCAGTCCTACAGAACATATAAGAGATTACAGCAGAGTTACAGATAATGACTTACTGCTGACGTTCTTTCTGATGGAATCGTTCAATCTTCATGTCTTTTCCATCTGGCCCTGTCAGACATGATGACTCCTCCAGCCAGGACTCGACTGCAGAGAATACAACAAAGACACGTTTCACATCTCATATTTTCAGCACTGTCACGGTCGCCAATTGGACTATTCTCAACCTGCACAAACTCCTCATCCTGCTGATACCCCAATACTGAGCCGCTGCTGTCATATGTGTCCCTATTACTGCACCTATTGTGTGGTTCTGTGTGACCTCTAAATTCTAAAGCATCCCTCTATAATATAGTAATGCCAGGTGCAAGTGCCCTAGAAAACAGTGCTCGCATTGTGCCCTCTAGAATGTAATATTGCCCTGTGTGCCCCTTTGACAGTCACAGTAACCCGAGTTCCCCTATAACAATAAGTGCCCACTTTACATTTAATAATGTCCCGAGTCTCCCCCCTGTACAGATCCCCTATACACAGTATGATGCCCCCTCACTGGATATATACTGACCCCTTAATATCCCCAAATTATTTAATGGCTCCAACACTGTATGATGGCCCCGCCACTATAATCCCCACACTGTATGATGGCCCCCTAGATTGTATCCATATAGCATAATACACCAGATAGTCCTCAATACTGTATAATGCACTCCCCATAGGCAGCCTCTGTATTATAATGCACCCCCATAGACAGCCTCTGTATTGTAATGCACCCCCATAGGCAGCCTCTATATTGTAATGCACTCCCCATAGACAGCCTCTGTATTATAATGCACCCCCACAGTCAGCCTCTACATTATAATGCACTCCCAAAAGCAGCCTGTATAATATAATGTACCCCCATAGGCAGCCTTTGTATTATAATGCACTCCCCATAGGCAGCCTCTATATTATAATGTACCCCCATAGTCAGCCTCCATATTATAGTGCACCCCCATAGGCAGCCTCTGTGTTATAATGCACTCCCCATAGGCAGCCTCTATATTATAATGCACCCCCATAGGCAGCCTCTATATTATAATGCATCCCCATAGGCAGCCTCTATATTATAATGCACTCCCCATAGGCAGCCTTTGTATTATAATGCACCCCCATAAGCAGCCTTATTTATAATGCACCCCCATAAGTAGACTTATTTATAATGCATTCCCCATAGGCAGCCTTATTTATAATGCACCCTCGTAGGCAGCCTTATTTATAATGCACCCCCGTAGGCAGCCTTTTTTATAATACACCCCTGTAGGCAGCCTTATTTATAATACACCCCTGTAGGCAGCCTTATTATATAATAACACCCCCATAAGCAGCCTTATATATAATGCATTCCCCATAGGCAGCCTTATTTATAATGCATTCCCCATAGGCAGCCTTATTTATAATACACCCCCGTAGGCAGCCTTATTTATAATACAAATCCAAAAGAAGAAAAAGAAGCGTATCATGCCATAAAAATCTCTTTAATTTTTATTGTAGAAAAATATATCATAGCAATAGTGCATCAATATAATATTTTAAAAGTAGGGACAGCAATACAAAAGAACCGCATTCAGATTAAAGTGAATAATCAATCAATACACAAATCGTTGTGACAAATGGAGACAAGGTATTTTCTCATGAAACAGAGACAGGATGGTAAAGGTCTCAGAAAAAAGTCAATATAAGCAAATGCTCAATTCATCCTAATTGGTGTTTGCGCCCATATGGCTGCAGATGCATATAAATGAGTTTACAACAGTTTCAGATTCTAATGAACAATTCTCCAGACACAACATAAAGTGTTAAATCACATTTGGAATATACCTGAAAAACGGCTGACACCCCGACGCGCGTTTCGCTCTATAGCTTCCTCCAAGGGGATGTGCGTCGCACTCCCAAAGGCAGCCTGTATAATATAATGTACCCCCATAGGCAGCCTTTGTATTATAATGCACTCCCATAGTCAGCCTCCATATTATAGTGCACCCCCATAGGCAGCCTCTGTATTATAATGCACCCCCATAGTCAGCCTCTATAGTATAATGCAACCCCATAGTCAGCCTCTATAGTATAATGCACTCCCCATAGGCAGCCTCTGTATTATAATGCACCCCCATAAGCAGCCTTATTTATAATGCATTCCCCATAGACAGTCTTATTTATAATGCAGCCCCCATAAGCAGCCTTATTTATAATGCACTCCCCATAGACAGTCTTATTTATAATACACCCCCATAGGCAGCCTTTGTATTATAATACATTCCCCATAGGCAGCCTTATTTATAATGTACCCCCATAGACAGCCTTATTTATAATACACCCCTGTAGGCAGCCTTTATATTTTAATGCACTCCCCATTGCAAAAATAATAAATCCAGTACTCACCTCTCTTGCTCCCGGCTCCTGCGCTGCTCACTGCTCTCCCTCTCGTCTCCTGACAGCGGGCGCCGGGCAGTGACATTATCGCACCCGCTGTCAGATGCTGAGAGAAGGATGATGGGAGAAGTAGAGCTCGCTGCTTCTCTCACAATGCGGTCAGCTGTATTGGCTAGATGCCGATACAGCTGACCCTTCGATGACGGGCGGGGGGCCCACTGCTCGCACCGGGCCCCCACCGCCTGCTCAGGGGCCCCATAGCGGCCGGGCGGCAGAGCAGGGAGATCAATTCTCCCTGCTCTGCCGCAGTGTAACTGTATTGGCGCGCTGTGCACGCCGATACAGTTACAGTAGCGTAGCTCCAGGTGGGCCCCCTCTGAACGCGGGGCCCGGGGCCACCCGCCCCCTCAGCCCCCCCGGTAGCTACGCTACTGCTTTGTATGTCATAGTTAGGGTTTTGAACTGGAGCCTCTGGGCAATAGGAAGCCAGTGAAGGGCCTGGCATAGGGGGGAGGCTGGGGATTAGTAATCATGGTTATTCCACAAAATATTGATTTCTGAACTCTTCCTCAGTTAAAACATTAGTATTGTTGTTTCTAAATGATTATGAACTTGTTTTCTTAGCATCATTTGAGGTCTGCAAGCTCTGCATTTGTTTGTTATTTTGACCATTTCTCATTTTCTGAAAATAAATACAAAATTTACTGCTTGGAAATTCGAAGACATGTTGTCAGAAGTTTATAGATAAAAGAGCAATTTACATTTTACTCAAAAATATACCTGTAAAGAGAAAAAACAGACAAACTGAAAATTTTGCAGAGGTCTCTTAATTTTTGTCAGAGCTGTAGATCGTGCATGAGGAGGCCTACTTTAGCTGCGATTTGGTGGCCCACTCCACCACAAGCTGTGGCAGCGGTGGATGACCTCCATAGCCCCTTCCAGGCGGTAACTCACTGCCGCAACTATGGGCGGATATTTCTTCAGCCTTCCCTTCCTCATTACTTATGTCCATCAGCCACTCCATCAGTGATCCAGCATTCTCATTGTGGCTTGCCATCTTCAACTCTGGTATCTCCATGCTTTTCAGTCTCCACATGCTGCAGAAAAAATGGCGTCGTTCCTTCTCCACCGTGTGCTTCCTGTTTGTTTGGCTCCACCTGTTCCAGGGCCAGTCTTGTGACAAGTCTGTTGTGTCACGCATCACTATCAGCGACTACGACTTTGGTCGTGCCTACTGCGCTATCTGTTCTTCACTTCATTTTGCATCATGCCCTCCTCTGACACGCACCTTCCATCTTGCGCCAGGTCCTCTTCTGGACCGACACTCCAGTGGGCTGGACATATTTTCACACTCTTGGACGCCACCCACTCCCACGATAGGTGGTCCTTTTTCAGTTCTCAATAACTGCTGCCATCTTTGAACACATACTTTTGGCAGCCATCTTGGGCCCTCTATCTTCAGGCGCCTTCTCGTCTGTGCCATGGGTCTTTTCACCACAAAAGTGATCCTACAAATTATGCCAAATATAACGTGGTGCAGGTCAGTAATTGTTGGTGAGGTACTAGTCTACAGTGCCCCGGAATGCAACATAAAAATGGGGTCCTGACTGGATATGTGTGGTCGATTGGTGCAAAAAATGTTGATTTCTGCCACAGTCGGTGTGGCACCGGACCCCTTTAGACCCACAATGATGAAACCAGACCAGTTTATAAAAATAAAATCCTTTTTATTGATTATCAAACTTTTGTACAGAGGGTAGCAGGAAATAAGCTTGTTGTTTTCTTCTGCACAATACAGAGGCACATTCTTGGTGGTCATGGACAGCGACACATTACTTGTGAACGTTATAGATGAACAAGACAAGTTGAGTAACTTCACCTTCCTGGTACAGGGCCACATGGGTCAATGTGTTTCGTTGTGACCACAGCACACTAACTGCACTTCCTGGCTCCTCTGGCTGTCACCTTACTGATCATGCCCTCAGCCAAGCTGACACTGCCTAACACTAAAAACTTTCCTAAAAGTCTTTTGCTGTAGGTACCCTAACTTGTCTGCTGAAGGAAGAACACTGCTCCAGTGAAGATCTCTTGCTGAAACTTGCTCACTTTTCTCTGGTTTTTACCATGCACACACTCAGTGATGATAATCTTCCTCTGAGGATCTCCTTTCTTGTCTCTAGCTTTTTGAAAACTTGCTAACTAAACGGGAACTAACACCCAGGTCCCGATTAGAAACATAGAATCATAGAATGGTAGAGTTGGAAGGGACCTCCTGGGCCATCTGGTCCAACCCCCTGTTCAAAGCAGGATTCACTAAATCATCACAGACAGATGTCTGTCCAGCCTCTGTTTGAAGACTTCCATTGAAAGAGAACTCACCACCTCTCATGGCAGCCTGTTCCACTCATTGATCACCTTAACTGTCAAAAAGTAATTTCTAATATCTAATCTGTGTCTCCTCACCATTCAGTTTAATCCCATTGCTTCTAGTCTTTCCTTGTGCAAATGAGAATAAAGATGATCTTTCTACAATGTGACAGCCCATACTCCTTCCCAACTTACTAACTCCTCCCCAACTGTCGCCCCTGACTAACAAGAACTGCAGCCTACCAGAGGATAACACATACAAAACAGTACATTTTCATACATTTAAAACAACATTGGTCTCTAGAGGGGTGCATGTCATCCTCTTCACCCGTACACCCTAAAGGCTTTTGGTATATGCACTGTGCTCTGGGATTTAGAATACAGAATTGGTGGTGCATGTTAATCTATGAACTACAGTTACTGTATATTGGGCCATTGCTATGACCTGAAGTAGCAGTCTCTCTTATCAAAACTGTGGTTTCTAAGGATTTTCCAGGAATGATTAACCTCCTCATATCCTCTCAACTTTCAAGTGCAGTCACTGCAAGGCATTGACCTAGTTTTTATCACTTTATAACTCATCTCACAGCTTTTCTTTTATGTGTCCTTGTTGGTTGAGGTGTCGTTTTATTACATCTCAGTGCATATATTTATAAGAATGATCACATTACTGCTGCCTGCCATGGTGTGGTGTAGTGGTGCATCTAAATAGTTAACAGCAGTGATTGGAGATCAGACTGCTTTTTAGGGCACAGTCAGGGCCGTATAAGTCGGACTTAGGTCGTAACACAGTGCACTGACTACCTGGCGGCTCTCCTGATCCAAGTGTGACAGCTGCGTAGAAATTACATGAAGCTGTCATTCTCAGATCGGGAGAGCTGCTGGCCAGTCCGTTCACTGCATTCCGATCTTGGTCTAATTTATATGGCAGTCTGAAAGTACCCTTAGAGACAGCAAGATTTTACCGCTTGTGGAGGGATCTCAGCTTCTGATCCTCAACCACAAAGGTTTCCAGGCTATTAATAACAGCTCACAGCTGTTTGCTCAGCCTTTCCTGGTGAATTTACGGGGGACCCCTGAAAAAAAAAACGTGGGGACCGCCTATAAATTCAAACCAGAAAAGGCTTAACAGACAGCTGTGGGTTCATATTAACCACCAAGGAAGGGGTCAGAGATATTGCCCCCCCCGGCTACCAACATTAGCTCTTAGCCACCCCAGAAATGTCGCATCCATGAGATGCACCAAATATGGCACTCAGCCTCGCTCTTCCCACTTGCCCTGTGGTGGTGGCAAGTGGGGTAATAGGGCTGCGGTTGATATCACCTTTGTATTGTCAGGTGACATTAAGCCCAGGGGTTAGTAATGGAGAGGCATCTATAAGAAGCCTCCATTACTAACCCCATAGTAAATACTGAAATAAACACACAGCAAGAAGAAAAGCCTGTATTTGAAAACATCAAAACACCCTGTTTTACACATTTATTTAAAAATAAAAACAAAGTTATATTCACCTTTATGCCTAATCCACAGAAGCCCATGTCCTCTGTAAATAAACAAAAATAATAAACAATCATATCCCTCACATGTCCAAAGTAAAGATAATCCATACTGTCCCACATCGTAATCCATCTCGGCAACAACCGGTTTTCAAAATGAATGGCGCCTACGCTGAAAACCAGGACACAATGAGCTGCTGCGAGTGCAGCTTCATTTGACGAGCGGTGACATCATAGGGGTTACCGCTGGTCACTGAAGCTGTGATCCCACGGACAGTTAACTGTGAGTGGCCTGATGAACTGCGGTGATTTAAAAAAAAAATCACCGCTAGAGCCATGAAAAAATTCTTAGTGCGAACTGTGCTGCTTTTTCCAGGCGCTGGTACGTGTCACACAGACACATGGAATGCACACGGATGTGAAACATGGACACACAGACAGCATACGTACATACGGATGGCACACAGACCACAGATCTCACCAGTACTGTTTTTTCCTCTACAGGAATCACCAGGACATGTGAAGGAGGCCTAAGGTAGACAGTCATATGTAAATATCTGGATATTTGGGAATTTTCTGTTGTATTTTTTGTAAAAACTAATATTCGCCTTCACATAAATGATTTCAAAAGAAATGCAAAAAACTGTACCGCTCTGAGTATTCAAAATTGCATACAGAAAGTTTGTTAACCCTTCAGATCCTGCAAAGGAATTAATCCTTTGACCCCTAAGCTTGTTTTCACCTTCCTGCCCAGGCCAAATTTTACAATTCTGACTATTGTCACTTTATGTGCAATTTTTTTTAGGGTTCACATCACATAGTAACTTGGAGCCTTTATAAAAAATACCCAAAAGTGACACCATTTTAGAAACTGCACCCATCATAGTGCTCAAAACCACATTCAAAAAGTTTATTAACGCTTCAGGTACTTTCCAGGAGTTAAAGCAATGTGTAAGAAAAAAAATGAAAATTTTACTTTTTCTCACAAAGATATTGCTTTAGCCCCAAATTTCACAAGTTGTGCAATTTGCTCCTGAGTATACCAAGACCCATATGTGGTGGAAAACTACTGTTTGGGCACACAGCAGGCATTGGAAGGGAAGAAGCACCACTTGCCTTTTGGAATACAAAATTGCCTGGAAAAGATTGTGGACGCCATATTATGATTGCAAAGCCCCTGATGTGCCTATCAACGGAAACCATTCACAAGTGACACCATTTTGGAAACTAGGCCTCTCAAGGAACTTATCTAGATGTGTGGTGAACACTTTGAACCCACAGTTACTTTACTTCTCTCTCTCTCCTAGCGTCCTAAATGTTGCGATCAACATCCACCATCCAGACTATCCTGCGTTGCAACCTTTCATCAATTTTTCTCTGCTGTCGAAGTCCAGGGAGATTAGATACAGTGCCATGTATTGTAAATGTCTTGATTATGTTGCACACCGTGGACAAAGGAACATGAAGGTCTCTGGAGATGGAACTTGAGATTGTTGACATTATTCAACAATTTTGTTTCAAAAGTACTCAGACAGTTCTCCTCTCCTCTTTCTGTTCTCCATGTTTAGTGTTGCACTCACAGACACACAATGCAAAGATTGTGTCAACTTCTCCCCTTTTATTTGGTTTCAGGTGTGATTTTCAAATTGCTCTCACCTGTTACTTGCCACAGGTGAGTTTAAATGAGCATCACATGCTTAAAACAAAGTTGTTTACCCACAATTTTGGAAAGGTGCCAACAATTTGGTAAGACCCAGTTTTGGAGTTTTGTGCAAAATTATATTCAATTTGCCTTTTTTCTTTGTTCCTTTGTTTTTTTGTGTTGTTCTAATACACACAAAGGAAATAAGCATATGTATGACAAAACATGTGTAATTGCAATACTTTTCTAGGATAAATACTTCATTTTCTGGAACAATTTCAAGGGTGCCAACACTTTTGGCCAAGACTGTATGACATGGTTGCCCACTGATGTGAATGGATGCCATTTCATATAAATATTCAAAGAGGTTTAATATAATTTAAAAGGGTAGTCCAGATAAATGTACTGATAACCTATTTTTGGTATAGGTCATCAATAACAGACGAATGGGGTTCTGACGCCGAGCCTGTTAGAACCCTCTTGTTAGGTTTTGTTTCAGTTTGCTGGTCACATGACCTTTTTACCCTATTTAGTCTGGCTCCGCCCTTCTGGCTTTGCTGGACTTCATTGTATTATCTACTCTTAAGCTAGCCGGGTGCTTAGGTGCCTTACTCTGTCAGTTTTGCTTGATCTGAGGATTTCTTAGTATTTGTTTTCTGTTTTATTTTCCCTGCTACACTTTCTGTTAGGAGGTGTCCACCTTTTCACCCAGTCTCTAGATCTTGTAGGATTCCTCCCTCGCAACTATAGGTCTTCGTTCAGACTAGCTGAGGACTTTAGCGGGTCTGGTCGCAGGATCAGGTTCCCCGTTACATCGTAGGGATCCAGCTCAGTCCTATTGTAGGGACAGAATTCCCACCTTTCCTCAGTGCTTGTAGCAGATCATAACAGTAAGTCCAGCCAAGAAAAAAAAAAAAAAAAAATCTCTAAGGAAAGATTTTCTGTTTCCATCATGGTCTCGGTTCAGGATTTGGTTCAACGCCTGCAGGGACTTTCTCTGGAGGTGGCTGAGATAAAGCAACACGTGAGTAGTTGTTCTGGAGCACATTTCGTGGAGCCTAAGGTACGTTTGCCTGATTTATTTTTTGGTGAACAACAAGATTTTTTTTCTTTTAAAAATGCTTGCTTGTTGTATTTCCGTTTGAGACCCAGATCCTCTAGTGATGAATCACAGCGCATAGGGTTCATAATGTCACTTTTGCGCAAAGAACCTCAGGACTGGGCCTTTTCTCTGAAATCTAGTGATCCATGCTTTAGATCTGTGGATAGTTTTTTTTCTGCTTTGGGCTTATTATATGACGATCCTGATCGTGTTTCATCAGCTGAGACAGAATTGAGACGTTTGAGACAGGGATCAGGTAATGTGGAAAATATTGTACTCACTTCCGAAGGTGGTCCACTCAGGTGGGCTGGAACGATTCAGCTTTGAAAAGTTTATTTCTTGCAGGGTTAAGTGAAAGGGTTAAAGATTTGCTGATTGCTTATCCCATACCTGGTAACTTGCAAGAGGCTATGCAATTAGCCATACGGGTGGATAGGAGACTGCGTGCAAGGGTTAATGAGAGTAAATCTGCCTTGTCAGCTCCAAGTTTGGAGAAGGAATGTACTGACATTGGAGAGCCGATGGAAATTGGAGCAATGACACCTCACTCTCGGGAAAAAGAACGCAGATTTGCTAAGGGCTTGTGTTTCTATTGTGGCAAATCTGAGCATTTTATTAAGAACTGTGCGCTTCGAATGAATAAAGAGAAAAAAAAAAATGAGGTCAGTCCGCATAGCTTGTTTAAACTATAAAGGTGTCTTTCTTTCTGCTACCACTGCTGTTGAGGAGGAATTAATGGAGTTTCGGGTATTTGTGGATTGTGGTTCAACTCTCAATGTGATTGATGGGAAATTTTTGGAAAAACTAAAATTAAAACCCAAACTTCTGTCTTCCCCTATTAATGTGGTGTCTGTGGATGGTTCTCACTTGAAAAATGTTACTCACCATATCTGTGAATTTCCTCTTACTATTAATGGTGTTCATCAAGAGAATTTGGATTTGGTAGTTTTGAATAATTTGCCCTCACCGGTGATTTTGGGGTTACCCTGGTTAAAATTGCACAATCCGGTACTGGATTGGTCTACCAATGAAATTAAGTCCTGGAGTCCCAATTGTTATGACAAGTGTTGTAACGGGCGTATTGCTGCTGTAGTTAAGGGGGAGTTACCTGTACCTATTCAGGATTTTTGGAAAGTTTTTTCTGATAAGGAATCGCAGGTATTGCCTCCTCATAGAGATTATGATTGTGCAATTGAATTTGTCCCTGGAGCGACTCTTCCTAAAAGTCGTTTATTTAATTTGACTATTCCCGAGAGAAAGGCTTTGGAGAAATACATACAGACAAGCTTGGCCGCCGGTCACATTAGGCCTTCCAAATCTCCTGTGGCGGTTGGATTTTTTTTTGTTAAAAAAAAGGACGGCGGTTTACGGCCTTGTCTAGACTTTCGTGAGATTAATAAGATTACTGTACGCAATCCTTACCCACTGCCATTGATTCCTGATTTGTTTAATCAGTTAGTGGGGGCCAAGTGGTTCTCGAAAAATTGATCTTCGAGGGGCATACAATTTGTTGCGCATGAAGGAGGGGGATGAATGGAAGACTGCGTTTAACACTCCACTGGGTCATTTTGAGAATCTGGTCATGCCCTTTGGACTTTCCAGTGCTCCGGCATTTTTTCAGAATCTTATTAATGACATCCTTAGACCTTTGATCGGCAGAAGTGTAGTTGTGTATTTAGATGACATTTTGATTTATTAACCAGATTTGGAGTCTCATTGGAGGAGTGTGTGTGAAGTATTACAGTTACTGAGTGATAATTCACTTTTTGCCAAACTAGAAAAATGTGAGTTCGCTGTACAGAGACTTAGTTTTTTGGGCTACATTGTCTCCAGTGAAGGTTTTGAGATGGACCCGGTGAAAGTGCAAGCTGTGCAGGATTGGCCTAGACCTATTGGTGTGAAATCAATACAGAGGTTTTTGGGGTTCGCCAATTATTATAGAAAATTCATAAAAAAATTTTCTGTGATTGCCAAACCTCTGACCGATCTCACCAGGAAAGGTGCTGATGCGGTTCAGTGGACTACTGAGGCCATTGAGGCTTTTGTGTTGCTAAAGGAGAGGTTCAGCTCTGCTCCCATCCTTACGCAGCCTGATGTGACTAAACCATTTTTGGTTGAGGTTGATGCTTCTTCTGTGGGGGTCGGCGCGGTGTTGTCTCGGCAAAGACGGATGGAGTACATCCCTGTGCTTTTTTTTCAAAAAATTTTCTGAGTCTGAACTAAATTATGATATCGGTAATCGGGAATTGTTGGCAATTAAACTCGCATTTGAACACTGGCGTCATTTTTTGGAGGGAGCGGAATTTCCCGTTCAAGTCTTCACCGATCATAAAAATCTGATCTACCTTGATGCTGCCAAACGCTTGAATGCCCGTCAGGCTAGGTGGGCACTGTTTTTCTCACGGTTTAATTTTACCGTTACTTACATCCCAGGTACTAAAAATGTTAAAGCTGATGCTTTGTCTCGCAGCTTTTCTCCTATGGTGGGTACTGAGGAGGAGGAGGAAAACATCTTGCAAGAGGGGGTTGTTATTGCTGTTTTGGACTCCGTGTTGGAAGATAAGATTCTTAAAGCACAGGAGAATGCCCCATCTAACACGCCGCATGGGAGGTTGTTTGTGCCTGGTACCCTGAGGAGAGATTTGTTTGTTGAATGTCATGACTCTCGGTTGGCAGGTCATCCTGGAATCTCTGAGACCAAGAGACTTGTGGGTCGCAGTTTTTGGTGGCCAGGATGGCAGAAGGAAGTCATTAAGTGGGTGCGTCAATGCACTGTGTGTGCTAGATCTAAGTCTTCTCATACTCCTGCTGCGGGGTTGCTTTGCCCTCTGGAGGTCCCTAGTGCACCTTGGACACATTTGGCTATGGACTTTATTACTGACCTTCCCCCTTCTGAGGGTTTTACTGTCATCTGGGTGGTCGTGGACCGTTTTAGCAAGATGTGTCACTTGGTTCCTTTCATCAAACTGCCCTGCGCTAAGACTCTCGCTAAGGCCTTTGTCAAGGAAATAGTCAGACTGCATGGTGTTCCTACTGACATTGTTTCTGATAGGGGACCTCAGTTTGTGGCTCGTTTTTGGAGCGCTTTTTGTGACAGGTTGGGAGTTCATTTGTCGTTTTCATCCGGATATCATCCTGAGTCTAATGGCCAGACAGAAAGGAAAAACCAGGATGTTGAGCAGTTCTTGCGTTGTTTTGTGACTGATAATCAAGAGGGGTGGTCTGAGTTTCTGCCACTTGCTGAGTTTGCTCTTAACAACCATACATCCGCTTCTGCTGGTTGTTCGCCTTTTTTTTGTTGTACTGGGAGACATCCGTCATTTGGGTCATTTTCCAAGTTGGGATCGGCTGTACCTGAAGAGGAGAATTTTTCTGGTGTTTTGGAGAGAGTTTGGACTGATGTGCGTGGTAATCTTCAGGAGGCTAACAAAAGATCCAAAGTGTATTTTGATAGAAAACGACAAGAGGTTTTGTTTGCTATTGGTGACATGGTCTGGTTGTCCTCTAAGAATCTGCGCTTGAGGATTCCGTCTAAGAAATTGGGTCCCAAGTTTGTAGGCCCTTTAAGGTGCTTCAGGTTATTAACCAATCTGCTGTTAAGTTGGAGCTTCCTACCTCCTGGAAGATTAATCCGGTGTTTCATGTTTCTCTCTTGAAAAAAACTGAGGTCTCAGAGGGAGACGTGTTGGCCACTGTTCCCCTGGTGGTGGAGGACGGGCAATATGAGATTTCCCGCATCCTAAATTCTAGACGGTATAGAGGGGGTTTGCAGTACCTCGTCGCTTGGAAGGGTTATGGACCCGAGGATAACTCATGGGTGAGGGCGGATGATGTTTCTGCGTCTAGACTTGTCAGAGCGTTTCACAAGAGATTTCCGGATAAGCCTAAGTCCTAGGGATCCGGAGGATCCTCTTAGAAGGGAGGGTACTGTTAGAACCCTCTTGTTAGGTTTTGGGAAACAAAAAATATATAGTCAGCTCACCCTTTGTGAAATCTTCATTAGACAGCTGGTGCTCAGCACGGTTCCATGAAGCAAACGTATTTGGGAAGAGAAAAAAAAAAAAACCAGCGAGAAGGTTGCAGTCTAAAAGATAACCTTTAATCCATTAGGTTAAAACATAAGTGGCACAGGATTGTCGGGCATAGGAAAAAACACTTCAAAAACAGATGACGCGTTTCGACTTAGCAGTCTTCATCAAGATCTATGTTCTGATTACAGAGTGTGAGAATATATGCTAGGAAGTCAAACATGATTGGTCAGACAATCAGCATCATTTGAATAATGAATACACCATAGTTTCTAAAATCCAAGAGAAGAGAAAAAAAAAAAAAACACAAAATAATAAAATCACAGAAGATCATATAAGGAAAACAATGTATATACAGAAAAATCCAAGCAATTCTGATCAGTTGTAATATTTTATCAAGTCCTGTCTATAATTCAACCCTGATGGTGTTCTCGTGTTTAATGTGAAAATCCAGAAGGATTCTCTATTGAACAGCTTGCGTTTGTGATTACCTCCTCTCAAAGGTTTGTGAACTTTCTCTATAGCATTAAACCTGAAAGAGTTAACACTGCCTTTGTGGTGTGTTAAAAAATGCTTTGAAGCTGCATATGGAGAGATAGCATTAGGATTTACCGCATCGGCTAAATGTCTTCTGATACGCACTTTGAGAGGACATGTAGTGCAACCTATATATTGTAGCTTGCAAGTAATGCACTCTATTTGATAAATAACAAATGATGTGTTGCAGTTAACATAATCCTTGATGTAAAAAACTGAAGAGTCTTGAGCTGAAAAAAAATTCTCTGTTTTACGTGCAAACCTGCATGCTTTGCATATGTTAGCACCACATTTGTAGAAACCCCTCAGGTTTAGCCAATTTTTTTGAGAACGAGACTTATCAGGATCAGTGAAAATACTGGGAGATAATAATGAGCCTAGTGTGGGAGCTTTTTTTGGAACAAACCGCACAGGATTTTTTAAAACCTCTCTTAATTTTTTGTCTTGATTTAAAAGAGGTAGATATTTTTTAATGATAGAGACTATATTAGTGTATTGAGAGCTATAATTTGTTGTGAAAGTAACACCAGAGAAACCTGCTGCATTTGTTGGTTGCAGTTTTTTATTTTTTAAAAGGCTTTCTCTGTTTATATTAGTGACTCTATTTCTGGCCCGAATTAAATCCTTTTCTTTATATCCCCTTTTGATTAATTTGTTGCAAGTTTTGTTTGATTCCTCTAAAAAGGTGGAGAAGTCGCTTCAATTACGTCTCAATCTAATTAATTCTCCATAAGGAATATTTTTTACAACGTGTTTAGGATGACAGGAACTTGCCATGAGAGTGGAATTACTTGTTGTGGGTTTGTAAAAAGGAGAAATATTCACTAAATGTTTGTCAATGTCTGCTGACAAAGTTAAATCCAAAATATTGATAGAAAAAAAATCATGAAAAAATGTAAATTTTAAATTGAACCCATTATCATTGATGTAATTAATAAACTCCTTTGCTTCATCCTGTGTACCCCCCCACACTAACAGGAGGTCATCTATATAACGGCCATACCATATAATTTTGGTACTGTAAGGATTGTCATCGTTATATAGAAATAATTCCTCCCAATGGGCCATAACAATGTTAGCCAGTGAAGGGGAGAATTTAGCCCCCATGCTTACTCCACTCTTCTGTAAGAAAAAGCAATCATCAAATCTGAAATAATTATGTGATAACAGGAATTTCACTGCTAATAAAATGAATTCAGAAGTAGCGGTATCATAAAGACCGTATTTGTCCAAATAAAAGGATAGACTCTGGATAGCAATGTTGTGAGGAATGGATGGATTATCCATCCATTGACAAAAATCTAGTGAATATTTCTCCTTTTTACAAACCCACAAGTAATTCCACTCTCATGGCAAGTTCCTGTCATCCTAAACACGTTGTAAAAAATATTCCTTATGGAGAATTAATTAGATTGAGACGTAATTGTAGTGACTTCTCCACCTTTTTAGAGGAATCAAACAAAACTTGCAACAAATTAATCAAAAGGGGATATAAAGAAAAGGATTTAATTCGGGCCAGAAATAGAGTCACTAATATAAACAGAGAAAGCCTTTTAAAAAATAAAAAACTGCAACCAACAAATGCAGCAGGTTTCTCTGGTGTTACTTTCACAACAAATTATAGCTCTCAATACACTAATATAGTCTCTATCATTAAAAAATATCTACCTCTTTTAAATCAAGATAAAAAATTAAGAGAGGTTTTAAAAAATCCGTGTGCGGTTTGTTCCAAAAAAAGCTCCCACACTAGGCTCATTATTATCTCCCAGTATTTTCACTGATCCTGATAAGTCTCGTTCTCAAAAAAATTGGCTAAACCTGAGGGGTTTCTACAAATGTGGTGCTAACATATGCAAAGCATGCAGGTTTGCACGTAAAACAGAGAAATTTTTTTCAGCTCAAGACTCTTCAGTTTTTTACATCAAGGATTATGTTAACTGCAACACATCATTTGTTATTTATCAAATAGAGTGCATTACTTGCAAGCTACAATATATATTGACTACATGTCCTTCAAAGTGCGATAAATACATTTAGACCATTTAGTAAACTAATGCATCTCTTCCATCTAGCTTCAAGCAAAATTCTTAAAACACAAAGCAGGTTAACATCAGTAATGCAAGAGAAGTCACAAGCCTGAGAGAGTAATCAAAGATTTCAATAACTCATTTTCCCTCACAAACACATTCAGAGTTTGAATTTACGGCTTGTAAAATGCAACTGATCAGAATGCGGGTTTTCGTATCACATGTTTTCCCTTTATGATTTCTGTGATAATTTGGTTTTGTTATGTCTCATCTTCCAGGATTCAGAACAAGGGTATTGCATTATTCAAAGACTGATTGCTCATGTTTGACTTCTAATATATTCAAATCTGTAATCACGAACATAGATGCTTGAGAAACTGCAAGTCGAAACCGTCATGTTGGAAGTGTTTCATGCCCGACAATCATGGCCACGTTAACCAATGGATAAGTTTTTAGACTGCAACCAACCTGTAATTTTCCATTTGGGCACATACCTTTATGACCTATAGTCTGGCTCGTTGTGGGTTTGCTCTTATGATAACCTAAGCTAGCGGAGGCTTAGGTGTATTGTATTTGGCTTGACTGAGGTTTCTTAGTATTTGTTCTGCATTTATTCATTTTGTTAGATGATTTTACCATCCCTGAATCTTAAATTCCTTCCCTCCACAAATTCTTCGTTCAATCTACTGAGACTAGCAGGTCAGGGCAGGATAGGGAACGTAGGATACATCCTATTGTGGAGAATTCACCACCTTTCTTAGTGTGTAGCAGATATAACAGAGCTCCTGTCATAGTTCTTGGGTATATTGAAAGATCTAGCAAGCAAGACAGCCTTCTAATTAAATATTGTTTAGTGCCAACTGGAATAATGAAATTTACATGAATCTAACTTAAGATCTGGTTGACCCTAGAGCAGTCACTATGTAAGAACTTGTTCAGGCTTGTAAATTTAATCCTGGCTGCCAAGCGTTAGCCTTTCTGTAGGGCAGTTCAGACACCGATTGATGACCTATTCTATGTAAGTCATGACTTAGTTCCAGCCCTGCTCAAGTCTATCTAGACAACGTGGTTAATTTAGGATGATAACAATAAGAACTAATGGAGCTTTTTTTAATGGAGATCTCTGAAAGTTCTTAATTACAACAGTCCTAATGGATACGTATAGACTTCCACAGCCAATACATCTCTGCTTTGCTGAACACTCAGATTGCTCCAGTTATTTTCGTTCGTTTTACCATTAGATGCATTGGGGATCGACAAAAACAGAAGAAAAGTATATTTCATGTCAAATGCCCAGAAAATAGGACACAGCAACATTGTAAATGATTTCACCCTGCTACTGAAATTATATCATCTGTTCTCTGAAACAAACACCATTTTAATCACAAATCTATAACCTGTTTTCAGGAAAGGCACTCACAGGGTTAACATGAAAGTCCTTATTAGATCTGATCTCAACACCTATATATTTTTTCCCTTGACTGGTTTTATAACTTCCACAATTTTTATACTCACTGTATTTCTAACCACAGGCGGAGGTTTTGTGGCAAATGCTTTTTTAAAACATTTTTCAGGTGAAAAGGTGTTATGCATTCGCACAAACCTTTACGCGGAATTGTGATTTTTTTATTGTCTATCTTCCTTCTACAAGGGCCAAACATTAACTCGTCGACATGGAATTTCTTTTCTTTGAGAATTCCTTTATGACACCTTATATTTTGAAGGAAAATCGTGAATGAATTGCAATCTCCAATTGATTTTTTACAGGTTATTACAGACGTTGTCCCAGAATCCACACACCATTCTTAAAGACAAGACTTACGTCCCTTGGGGGTTGAGCCAAAAAAGAATCCGCATGGTATGCTTCCTTGATGTCTTTAATTAGGTCTTGATGATGAATCACTCCTAGGAATCTAGAGTCAGGAAGAATAGTCTTAGGAGGAGTAATTGGACGTGTCTCTGCTGAGTAAATCCTAGAGAGTGCATCAGCCTTTCCATTGCGCGATCCTGGTCTATAAGAAATAATAAAATTAAAATTGGTTTAAGAAAAGATTCCAGCGAGCCTGGCGAGGAGTCAGGCACTTAGCCGACCTGATAAACTCAAGATTACGATGATCTGTCAGAACGACTATTTGCTGTGCAGCTCCTTGAAGAAGGTGTCTCCATTCTTTGAAGGCGGCAATAATGGCCAACAACTCTCTATTGCCCACATCGTAGTTCTTCTCAGCCGAAGACAACTGCTGGGAAAAGAAGGCACAGGGATGCAAGACATTCTTCTCACCTGTTCTCTGAGAGAGTATAGCTCCCACGGCACAGTCTGAAGCATCCACCTCTATTATGAAGGCAAGCTCTGGGTTGGGATGTACTAGGATAGGTGCAGTGGTAAATTTATCTTTTAGACGGGAAAATGCTTCCTGGGCTTGGGGAGTCCAGGAGAACTTAGACTCTTTCCGGGTAAGTTGGGTGATAGGTGACACTACCTCAGAGAAATTTCTAATGAAACGTCTATAGAAGTTTGCAAACCCGATGAAGCGCTGTACCTCCTTCACATTTCTAGGACTTGGCCAATCATTGATGGCTTGGTTTTACTTCCATCCATACTAATTCCTTGTGTAGACAGTACATACCCCAGAAATTGAATTCGGTCTTATGGAATTCACACTTTTCAAGCTTGATGTAAAGATGATTTTGTCTTAGACGTTCCAAGACCATTCTCACATGTCCATGATGTTCCTCTGTGGAGTTAGAAAAAATTAAAATATCATCCAAATAAATTACCACGAATGTATCTAGGAGATCCCTGAAGATGTCATTCACCAAGTGTTGGAAAGTGGCTGGGGCGGTACTCAGACCAAAAGGCATAACCAGATATTCAAAGTGTCCATAGCGTGACCTGAATGCAGTCTTCCATTCATCCCCAGGTCTAATACGGACTAAGTTATAGGCCCCACGAAGATCTAGTTTAGAAAAAATTTTGGCATGTCGCACTCTCTCCAATAACTCAGGGATTAAAGGCAATGGATAACGGTTTCTAATAGTAACCTTATTAAGTTCCCTATAGTCTACGCATGGTCTCAGGGATCCATCTTTCTTCTTTACAAAGAATATGGGTGCCCCTGCAGGAGATGAAGAGGGGCGTATGAAGCCCTTGGCTAGATTTTCGTCTATGTACTCTTTTAAAGCCTTCAGCTCGGGCCCCGCCAGGGGGTAGATCTTACCAAAGGTATCTCTGCTCCAGGCAATAATTCAATTGGACAATCATATGGACGGTGAGGAGGAAGCTGGTCAGCGTTCTTCTTGTCACATAAATCCACATAGTCCTGGTATACAGCTGGTAATTCAGGGACTGACATGGTTCCTTTAGGAACAGAGCAAGCTGAAATTTTTTGACTCATCTGTTTCTCTGGAAAGTGTAATTCCTTGGTCTCCCAGTTAATGGTAGGATTCTGAGCCTGCAGCCATGGTAGCCCTAGAATAATGGGAAAGTGAGGAGAAGAGATAAGCATAAAGGACAGTTTCTCTTGATGATCTTACCCATAAGAACCTTTAAAGGCTCTGTTTCCTGATCCACTGGTCCAGAGGTCAGCAGGGAGCCATCCACAGTTTCCATCTGTACTGGAGCAGCCTTCTTCACTGAACGTATTCCCTGTTTTAGAGCAAAGGAGACATCCATAAAATTTCCACTTGCACCTGAGTCGATCATGGCAGAGCTAGACACCCAGGCTGAGTCAACCCAGAGTTTGATGGAAAGAAAACAGTGAGAATTGTTTTTCTTACAACTCAGCTGGGACACCGCTGAGGAAACTTGAAAGATGGCAGCATTTACACAGTCAACGTCCTCAGAGGTAACGGAGTTTAAGTTCGAGAAATCAAGATCTGTTGCTGCAGCTCTCTCTGGAGCCTGAGGCTCGGACCTGACAGATCCCCTCTCGCAACACTCACAATGAATGAGTGCTGCAGTAGTCTTGCGAGAACGGCTGGGACAGTTAATAATAAAGTGCCTGACTTACCACAATAAAAACATAGATTCTCCTTAAAACGATGTTCCTTGCGTGCATCACTAACCCGTCGTAGTAAAGAGTCTACCTGCATGGGTTCAGGTTCAGGTTCCCGTGTAATCCTATTCAAAGGTTCCTTAGCTGGAGAGGAAGGTAGGAAAAGGTTAGTACGATTGCTTTCGAACCATCTCTCTTGCCTGCGTTCAGTTAAACGAGTATCAATACGGATGCAGTAGTTAATAAAGTCACCTAACGCAGTGGGAGGGTCGGCACGAGCAAGTTCATCCTTAATTAGTGGGGATAACCCCTTTCGAAAAATAGATTTTTTGGCGGAATTGTCCCAGGTGGTATCAAGGGCCCATCTCCTGAAATCCAAGGCATATTCAGCTACTGAGTGCTTACCTTGGCGCAAAGCTAACATGGCTGCTTCAGCTGTTGCACCTCGATTGGGGTCATCAAACACCTGCCCCATGGCTGAAATAAAATCATCAAGGTGATTCAAACAATCATCCTCAGTCTCAATCAGAGGGTTTGCCCATATCAAAGCCTTGTTGGTAAGCAACATAATTATAGTAAGCACCTTAGATCGTTCAGTAGGAAATTGTGAAGCATGTGCAGAAAAAAAAAGATTACATTGATTAACAAATCCCCTGAATTTTTCACGTTCACCACCAAAACGAAAAGGGGGCAACTTGGGAATCCCAGAACTCGGGGCCACGGCAGGAGCCTGGACTTGCCCCTCCAGAACCTCAATCCTGGCTCGCAAATCCTGAGTAGTCTGTCCAACCACTTGCAAATTGTGATTATTTAGGTCCTGAAGATTTGTAAAACGGGTCTTTAAATTCTGCAAATCTGCAAGGATATTATCAGTCACTCCACAAAGTTCCTTTATGCGGGCCTCCATTTTCCAGATCTTTTAAGACAGGATACTGGAAGAAGAGGAGAGAAAAAAAAACAATAGTGTTCACCTGTGGCAACACTGAAGAAAGAAAAAACTTTAAGGGAACTGCTCACCTGGAATGGTTGTGAGAAGTCACAACCACTATCATCACAGAAAGCTTTCAACCAGACATCTGATATCCAGAGTTTCAGCAGACAAAAAGAGAAGAGAAAAAAAAAAAACAATAGTGTTTACCTGTGATAACACTGCAGAAAAAAAACTTAAGGGAATTGCTCACCTGGAATGGTTGTGAGAAGTCACAACCACTGTCATCACAGAAAGTACAACCGGACATCCGATATCCACAGTACAGCAGACAAGCCTTTCCAGACCCAGCAGACACTAACGTTTGGCTTCAGAATCTTGTAATGTATGTGATACAGTTCATATAGCGTCTTGTGCTTGGGTGCGATGAAAATACTTGAGACACAGGTTGATAAAGAAAGTCTTGTATTGCTTCATACAAATTGGCAAAAATAAACACACAGGTTGCAAACACAGAAGCAGGAGACACAGCAGGCCAGAGTAATCTAAGTTCATCAATAACTCTCCACAACAGATTCAGATCTTCTTCTATGTTACCGCAAGTCCATGCAAACGTGAGGCTTTCAAGAGCAGAGTTCAGAGTCCACAAGTGCTTCAGAGTTTCTCAGTAGAAATGGCTGGAGTACAAGGTCCAAGGCTTCAGGAGTCAGAACACAGGTTCACTGCAGGCTAGATTCTGAAGCACTGATTGCTCAGGTGTGGCTGTTTAAGAAGCAAACGGAGAGAATCAGGGCGGGAACATGCAAGCTGGAAAACTCCATTTTAACTGAGGGCAAGATAGCTGCAGCAAAACAGAAAGCAAAATGGCCGACGAACAAACTGAGTTTCAGAAACAGATACACAGAACCTTACAGTGCATTACTTGCAAGCTACAATATATAGGTTGCACTACATGTCCTCTCAAAGTGCGTATCAGAAGACATTTAGCTGATGAGGTAAATCCTAATGCTATCTCTCCATCTGCAGCTTCAAAGCATTTCTTAACACACCACAAAGGCAGTGTTAACTCTTTCAGGTTTAATGCTATAGAGAAAGTTCACAAACCTTTGAGAGGAGGTAATCACAAACGCAAGCTGTTCAATAGAGAATCCTTCTGGATTTTCACATTAAACACGAGAACACCATCAGGGTTGAATTATAGACAGGACTTGATAAAATATTACAACTGATCAGAATTGCTTGGATTTTTCTGTATATACATTGTTTTCCTTATATGATCTTCTGTGATTTTATTATTTTGTGTTTTTTTTTTTTTTCTCTTCTCTTGGATTTTAGAAACTATGGTGTATTCATTATTCAAATGATGCTGATTGTCTGACCAATCATGTTTGACTTCCTAGCATATATTCTCACACTCTGTAATCAGAACATAGATCTTGATGAAGACTGCTAAGTCGAAACGCGTCATCTGTTTTGAAGTGTTTTTTCCTATGCCCGACAATCCTGTGCCACTTATGTTTTAACCTAATGGATTAAAGGTTATCTTTTAGACTGCAACCTTCTCTTGTTAGGTTTTGTTTCAGTTTGCTGGTCACATGACCTTTTTACCCTATTTAGTCTGGCTCCGCCCTTCTGGCTTTGCTGGACTTCATTGTATTATCTACTCTTAAGCTAGCCGGGTGCTTAGGTGCCTTACTCTGTCAGTTTTGCTTGATCTGAGGATTTCTTAGTATTTGTTTTCTGTTTTATTTTCCTGCTACACTTTCTGTTAGGAGGTGTCCACCTTTTCACCCAGTCCCTAGATCTTGTAGGGATTCCTCCTCGCAACTATAGGTCTTCGTTCAGACTAGCTGAGGACTTTAGCAGGTCTGGTCGCAGGATCAGGTTCCCCGTTACATCGTAGGGATCCAGCTCAGTCCTATTGTAGGGACAGAATTCCCACCTTTCCTTAGTGCTTGTAGCAGATCATAACAGAGCCTCCCTGCTCAACTGTTATTTGCTCTGGCGTATTATGGATTTTAAAAATCTAGCAAGCAGAGACAGCGCTTCTATTAACATTGTTTAGTTGCCAATCTGGAATAATGAAATTTATCTTGTAATCAATTAAGAGATAAACTGCAGTGCCCTAGAGCAGTCACAGGATGATGTGCAGAGCAACTCTGTTCAGGCTTGTAACATTTTCACATCCGGCTGCCAAAGCAGTTAGCAGCTGATCGGTGGTAGGGACAGGTGTCAGACACCGATTGATGACCTATTCTATGGATAAGTCATTATCGTGTTAGTTCCAGATAACCCCTTCAAGTCTATCTGAGACAACTAGTTTAATTTATGAAACTGATACAGATAAGACCTTATGACGCTTAGCTTTTTTTTTTAAAATGAATTTTCATAAAGTTCTTAATTACAACATATGTTCACTACATTGAAAATTAGGCGTTTATTTAGACCTTTGCTCACAGGACCAAGGTACTCTCTGCTTTGCTGAACACTCAATTGTACATTCATTTTTCATTTTTACCATTAGAACTGCACTTTTTGAAATGCTGACTCGACAAAAACATCTTCCCGGGAGTAAAAAGTAATATTTCATGTCATTGCCCCCGGAACAAAGGACACAGCACATTGGTCTCAAAGAGTTTTCATCACCTGCATAACTGCAAATGTTAGTATCATTTGTTCTCTGAAACAAACGAATAGTGCCATTTTATGATCCAGAGAGAGAATACTATCACAACCTGTGTTCAGAAAGGTCACTCCACTGAGGTGTTGGACATCTTGGGCAAAAGTCACCTTAATTAGATCTGTTCTTTCTAACATCCTTATATATTTCTTTCCCTTAACTGTTTTATTACCAAATGCTTCAGTCACATTATTTTTTTCATTACTTACCACTGTATTTTCTAAAGCCAACAGTAAATGTCGGCATTTTTTGCTCAAAATTTCTTTTTTTTAGAAACATATTTTCAGGTGTTTTCTTACTAAAGGTAAGTATGCGATTCAGAGCACTTAACCCTTTCACGCCGCGGCCAATTTCTGTTTTTTTTTTCATTTTTGTTTATTCTTCACCTTCTTCCAAGAGCCATAACTTTTATTATTCTTCTGTCGACATTGCCGTATGAGGGCTTTTTTTTTTTTGCAGGCCAAATTGTACTTTTTAATGACACCATTCAAGTGATGTTCTGAAAAGTGGGAAAAAATGCCAAGTGCACTGAAATTGCAATTCCACAATTGTTTTTTTTTTTTTTTTTTTACCATGTTCATTATATGGTAAAACTGACCTGTTTACCATATTCTGAGAGCCGTAACTTTGGGATATGGAGCTGTATGGGGACTTATTTTTTGCGCCCTTAGCTGACATTTTTATTGATTCTATTTGAGGGTAGATATGATGCTTTAATCACCACTTATTGCATTTTATTGTTATTTAAATGTTGTAGTGGCCAAAAACCGTAATTCTGGTGTTTTAATTTTTTTTTGTTACTCTGTTTACCGATTGGATTAATTTATTTTATATTTTCATATATTTTTCATATTTTTTATGAATGCAGTGATACCAAATATGTGTATGTTTTATTTGCTTTATTTTTAACAGGGCAAAACTGGCGTGATATGAACTTTTATTTTTTCATATTTTTAAATATATACGCGTATATTTCACATTTTTACTTTATTTGTTAGTCACTTTATGGAACTTGAACCTGTGATCATCTCATCTCCTGTACTATATATTGCAGTGCTTTCACAGGAGAACTGTCATGATAAGCACAAAGGTCTTCAGCAGACCCCCGGCTGCCATGTAAACCCACCATTGCCCCACTATCAGGGCGGGAGTCATTCCCCTGTCTACATGTGCTAAATGTCGCTTGTGGAGACAGGAAGGTCAGTGGGTGCTCTCGTCCGCTGGCCTGGCTATCTTTAGAAAGACCGCATGGAACAGAGCTCATCCCACTGAACACACATACTTCTTCGCCGTGGGCAGGACCCTACTCAGACAACACAGGGCGAGGGAAACACAATGGGGTGATACTTTATTGGATCACCAACAGTCAATAACATATATTACAGTCCCAGCAAGTACATAAGATGGTGCAAATGAGTCGCTCCCTTCTGCTGCCTTGCCGGGAATTAGAAAATCTGTAACTTCGGCGCTTCCAGGGCCGACTACCCCAACCAGTAGCACCCTGACATATTAACAATCATAGATTGTTCAATTATATTATAATCATAATTATAATAAAGGATTGTTTGAAGCAGTATTTTGGCGTTAAATTAATTTTTTTTAAAGTTTCTGGCAATGTTCTTTTCCATATCACAATCTGTATTCAAAGTAACAAATAGAAAACTTGTAATTTTCGTATTGGTCAGTAGGGCTTTCTTAGACTCCTTCCTGTAGTGTCAGGAAATTCATATGCTACAATGAACAGACCCTGACCCTATATTATGTATTGAAGTGTCTAATAAATGTTTGCAGAGATCTTTGTGAAGAGAGGTGGAGCAGGGTCATCTGTGATATTGCCTGCTGTGACCAGTGGATCCTACATTACCAATTGTGTTATCTGTCATTGTAATCTTGGAAATATGAGTCTAAAAAAGCGCCAGTGCCCAGTAAAAATTTTGATGTGAAAAAAATTATCATTTTTTTAATACATGCAACACAAAAACCTGATATAAACAATAGGTCATTTTCTGATAATAACTTTCTATTAATGGCTCTTAATTTCTCTTTGTTTACATCTTGATCTTTAGATCTGTATCTTCTGATCAATTTTCTTGATTACCTTTCTGGAACTGCATTTGTTTGACTGCAAATTTGGTGACTAAATTAGATACTTTCAATAGGTGATTCTAAATGGCAAAGAGTTCTTTACAGTTAGAGCAGTGAGACTGTGGAATGCCCTACCTCAAAAGGTAGTAATGGCAGACACTATAACAGTGTTTAATAAAGGGATGGACGATTTCCTCACAACAAATGGCAATGTGAGTTATAAATTATCTAGTTATAGACAGGTTGAACTTGATGGACCTGTATCTTTTTTCAACCTACTGAAGGCTGCTATCAAAGCAACCTGGGTTTCCATAGCACCTCAGCAGTGCCACAGAGTGATCGCCTCCATGCCACGCCGCATTGATGCAGTAATTGGTATAAAAGGAGCCCCGACCAAGTATTGAGTGCATTTACTGAACATACATTTCAGCAGGCCAACATTTCGGATTTTAAAATAATTTTTTGAAGCAGGTGTTATAAAGTATAATTTACTGAGATAATGACTTTTGGGTTTTCATTGGCTGTAGGCCATAATACGATACGATATAATACACTTTATTGATCCCGGGGGGAAATTACAGTATTACAGCAGCAATACAAACAGCAGTACATAAAATATTAGGACACAAATCTTGCACAGGTATACCAACATTACATAATAAATAAAAGTGTGTAGTTCAGTTGTATATAAGTCAATGTTAATTGACATTAGTACACCAGCCATCAGTCATTATTTTCTACCACCCTTAGGAAATTATTATACATCCCCATAGCAGTAGGTACAAACGATTTCCAGAATTTCTCCTTCTTGCACCTTAATAGGATTAGACGGCTGCTGAATGTGCTCTTCTGCTTCAAGAACAGCTCGTATAGGGGGTGTGTATTATTGTTCATTATAGCCCTACACTTCTTCTGAATTCTATCCTCCAATACCTCCTCAAAAGAGTCAAGATGGAGGCCAACAGCTGCACTTGCCTTCTTGATAAGTTTGTTGAGCTTATTAGCGTCAGCTACTCGCACACTACTGCCCCAGCAAATGATAGCAAAAAAGATGGCGCTTGCTACAACGGACTGGTAGAACATCTCCAGCATTTTACTGCACACATTGAACGACCTGAGCTTCCGCAGAAAGTACAGTCTGCTCATTCCCTTCTTGTAAACCTTTTCTGTATGACACCTCCAATAAAGTTTACTGTCAAGGTGAACCCCCAAATATTTGTAGCTCTCAACAATCTCCACCTCCTGGCCAGCAATATTGATTGGTAAGTAATCCTCCTTTTTCCTTCTATAACTCACCACCACCTCCTTGGTTTTCTTTACATTTAGTTCTAGACAGTTAGTCTGACACCAATCCACAAAGTCAGAAACCACCCTTCTATATTCCTCCACTCCCCAGCCCCCCATAATGCCCCCTACAATCACGGAGTCATCTGAGAATTTTTGGAGGTGACAAAAATCCGATTTATACTGAAAGTCAGCTGTATACAATGAGAAGAGGAAGGGTGACAGCACTGTACCCTGAGGGGCTCCAACACTGCTCCGTACACTGCCAGATACCACCTCCCCCATCCTTACAAACTGCGGCCTGTCTGTCATGTAGTCACTTATCCAGTTCACCATCCCCTCATCTACCGCCATATCAGTCAACTTATTACGTAGTAAGAGCGGCTGTAGGGTATTGTATTGAAAGCACTAGAGAAGTCAAAGAACATGGCGCGCACTGCAGTTCCATCATTGTCCAAGAACGAATGCATTGTATGTAGCAGAGACGCTACAGCATCATCCACCCCCAATCTCTGCTGGTACGCAAACTGCAGGGGGTCAGTGTAGGCCCTCACCCTCGGGCACAAGTAGGCGAGTATTATTCTCTCCAAGGACTTCATAGCATGCGATGTTAAGGCCACTGGACGATAGTCTTGTAGGGAAGTTGGAAAAGTGGTCTTAGGAACTGGCACCAGGCAGGTGGTCTTCCACAGTTCTGGTACCCCCTGTGATTGAAGGCTCCAGTTAAACAGGTGCTGGAAGACAGTACACAGTTGGTTTGCACATGCTCTGAGGACACGTGGGCTGAGGCCATCAGGCCCAGCTGCTTTGCCAATAACAAGGCTGCTAAACTGTCTTCTCACGTCGCTTTGGGAGACAGTGAAAAGCAGGCAGCTTATCCCCCAATGTCAATGCTGCAGATCTTTTCCCTAATCATCAACATTAACAGAAATAAACACTTAAAATAGATCACTCTGTTTGTAATGACTCTATATAATGAGTTTCACTTTTTGTATTGAAGTACTGAAATAAATTAACTTTTTGATAATCTATTTTTGTGAGAAGCACCTGTATATAACTGTAATAATTCAGTACTGTCCAGTGCGTTAGATGTTGAGTCCCACTTGTTTAAAGTACAGTAAATACACATTAGTCCTTTTGATTTTCTCCTGACCTTGAGTGCTAATGATGGCCACACTCTTGGCATTCTTTTAACTCACTTCAAGAGATATTCATGAGTTCTCATACGTCTTGAACCCGTCTTGGCTGCTTTTCCTTTACACTTCAGGCTAAATCATCCTAAGAAATCTGTTGTTCCTTAACTATCCTAGGACAAGTCATTTGATGCACCATTCCATCATTGTTCTGCTTTGTGAATAGTTCTTACATGGGCTGTAGTATTACGCATTGTCCTGATGGTAGTAAAACATGATGGGTCAACTATACACAATGCAGATGAGATAGTATACAGTAAGTGTTGTAGTTGCAGAATGCTGTATTAGCTGTGCTGGTTGGCTTCACTGTCAGTTTTAGAACAAAGCACCACCATGTATTCTTACGTTCTCATGCTTCATTAAAGTAACTGTACATCTAGACATCTTCTTCTAAGTTGTTCTATGTATTAGTAGGATACAATAATTGAAAAACAAATCTCACAATAGGCATTTGACATACGGATATATTAACACGGTTCTGTTGCCCTCACCATTATTCCTTACTCTAAAGGGTATGCCACACTAAACAACATCGCTAACGGGATCGCTAAAAAACGTCACTATTTAGCGATCCCGTTAGCGATGTTGTTGTGTGTGGCATGCAGCAACGACGTGGCCCCTGCTGTGATCTCGTCCGTCGTCCTGATCGTTCCGGACCCTATTCTGATCGTCGGCGTCCCGCTGGGTAAGTATATATTGCTGAGTGTGGCACCTTTTTTAGCGATTTAGCGGTACTTTTGTACCGCTAAAGTCGTCAAGGAGATCGCTAACCGCGATAGCGTCCTTAACGACATCGCTAAATGTGGCCGACACTAGCGATATTGTAAACGATCCCGCTAGCGATCTCATTAGTATGCGATGCTAACGAGATCGTTAGCGGGATCGTGTAGTGTGGCAGTACCTTAAGGTACTGCCACACTAAACAATCCCGCTAGCGATCTCGTTAGCGTTGCATACTAATGAGATCGCTAGCGGGATCGTTTCTATATCGCTAAATGCGGCCACATTTAGCGATATAGTTAACGACGCTATCGCCGTTAGCGATCTTCTTAACGACTTTAGCGGTACAAAGTACCGCTAAATCGCTAAGAAAAGGTGCCACACAGCGATTAGATACTTACCCAGCGGGAGCGCCAGCGATGAAATAGGGTCCGGAGCGATTCCAGCGACGAGCGAGATCACAGCAGGAAGCTCGTCGCTGGAAGCTGCCGCACTGAACAATATCGCTAACGGGATCGCTAAATAGTGACGTTTTTAGCGATCCGTTAGCGATATTGTTTAGTGTGGCATACCCTTTAGTGTCTTCCTCCTATATGTCTCCCTCAGTTTTCTTCTAACTATTCCACAATGGAGGCCGAATCCACATAACTCCCTCTGAACTGCTGATATTGAATTTTCTGCTATTGAAACCATTGAAGCATTTATTTACTCTTGCTCTTTAATCCAAAGCGCTGTTAATACTTGATTTCTGAGGCTTGTGATTTATTCGGGCTGCACAAGTAACTCTTGCTCTGTTTTCCTGTGACCATTCTCATAAAAACCTGTTTTTATGGCACTTTATGTTTTCTTACCAATGCATTTAAGGGAAATTTACAAGGTGCAATATTTGTGATTTATTAACTAGACTGACTCCCCTGCCCACATTCTTTACTTCTACTGGATGCGCAAATAGACGGCGTTAGTGCAGCATTGTACTTGGTATATTAATACTCGAGGTAAACATGTGAATGAGAGAGCATTTGTCAGCACAGAAAAAGTGGCATTCAATTAGAATTCTGTGCACAATATGTGGACCGATAAGGATAGGTCGATAATCAGGAATACATGTTCCCAATTATCAGGACTGTCTAATCCAATCAATCATCCAACAAATGAGCAAACTGCTTGTTCATTGGGTGAAATTATTTTGCTTAAAAGTCTTTGTTTTTGTGTCACGGGGATATTGCAACAGAGTGGGGCCAGAAAATGGCTGTTTTTGGTTACCTGAACTCCTGCAGTGGTTAGAACTGCTTCACCATCATACTAAACAGTGCAGGTTTTCTTTGCTCTGGCATTACTAGAGTTAATCAGCTCAGTTGTTCTCCTGGAGCTCTCCATCATGGATTGCCTCAGCTGTTCTGGATTGGACACTGCCCTTTGGTATATATGCCTTCCACTGACATTTGGGAATTGCCAGTGATAGTTAATTCTGCCTGGTTTAGAGTTGTAGGAGTTGTTCAGTGTTTGCAGTTGGCGGTTGGAGAGTTGTTCTGGAGATTTCTTTTTGTTTGTGTGTTCATCCTCTCATATTTGGTTTCACCTGTGTTACCCTCCCCTTTCTTCCACACTGTTGTTTGGTGAGTTTATTTTGCATAATTGGAGTTTACATTTATCCATGTCTGACTTTTCTTTTTTTTTGTCTGGTTAGCATAATCCTATACACTTTGGCCTTACACCTTCCTGTGTGGTCAAAGGAACAGGTAAGGGTAAAACAGGAGCATATCATGGCATGTGACCCTGGCATTTTCACCTTTCAGGGAAATCCCGGGACAGGGATAGACTAGGGTGCCACCTAGAGTGAAGGATAGGGAAGGAGCTCCTTGCCCCAAGAAATCTTGCAACAGCACCGTGACATCATGGCAGCATATCGTCATGGGTAAACTCACTGACTTATGCCACTTTAGGACTTAAGTCACTTTGGGAGGAAATTTATTACAGTAACTTAAAGAAATACTCAAGTGTGTTTTTCCCATCCCTGTATCCCCACTTGATTGTTTAACACACTCTGAACTAATATATATATATACACATATATATATGTATAATGTGTATATATATATATATATATATATATATATACACATATATATATGTATATATGTGTATATATATATATATATATATATATATATATATATTACTGTATATATACACTGCTCAAAAAAATAAAGGGAACACTCAAATAACACATCCTAGATCTGAATGAATGGAATATTGTCATTGAATACTTTGTTCTGCACAAGGTTGCATGTGCTGACAACAAAATCACACAAAAATCATCAATGGAAATCAAATTTATTAACCAATGGAGGCCTGGATTTGGAGTCACCCACAAAATTAAAGTGGAATGTAATGTCCTTAAAACAAGTCAAAATGATGCTCAGTAGTGTGTGTGGTCTCCACGTGCCTGTATGACCTCATTGTGCCTGTATGACCTCCTTACAACGCCTGGGCATGCTCCTGATGAGGCGGTGGATGGTCTCCTGAGGAATCTCCTCTCAGACCTCGACTAAAGCATCCGCCAACTCCTGGACAGTCTGTGGTGCAGCGTGACATTGGTGGATGGAGCGAGACATGATGTCCCAGATGTGCTCAATTGGATTCAGGTCTGGGGAATGGGCGGGCCAGTCCATAGCTTCAATGCCTTCATCTTGCAGGAACCGCTGACACACTCCAGCCACATGAGGTATGGCATTGTCCTGCATTAGGAGGAACCCAGGGCCAACCGCACCAGCTTATGGTCTCACAAGGGGTCTGAGGATCTCATCTCGGTACCTAATGGCAGTCAGGCTACCTCTGGCGAGCAAATGGAGGGCTGTGCGTCCCTCCAAATAAATGCCACCCCACACCATTACTGACCCACTGCCAAAAGAGTCATGCTGAAGGATGTTGCAGGCAGCAGATCACTCTCCACGGCGTCTTCAGATTCTTTCACGTTTGTCACATGTGCTCAGTGTGAACCTGCTTTCATCTGTGAAGAGCACAGGGCGCCAGTGGCGAATTTGCCAATCCTGGTGTTCTGTGACAAATGGCAAGTGTCCTGCATGGTGTTGGGCTGTGAGCACAACCCCCATCTGTGGACGTCGGGCACTCAGACCATCCTCATAGAGTCGGTTTCTAACCGTTGGTGCAGACACATGCACATTTGTGGCCTGCTGGAGGTAATTTTGCAGGGCTCTGGCAGTGCATCTCCTGTTCCTCCTTGCACAAAGGCGGAGGTAGCCATCCTGCTGCTGGGTTGTTGCCCTCCTACAGCCCCTCCACATCTCCTGGTGCACTGGCCTGTCTCCTGGTAGCGCCTCCAGCCTCTGGACACTACGCTGACAGACACAGCAAACCTTCTTGCCACAGCTCGCATTGATGTGCCATCCTGGATGAGCTGCACTACCTGAGCCACTTGTGTGGGTTGTAGAGTCCGTCTCATGCTACTACGAGTGTGAAAGCACAACCAACATTCAAAAGTGACCAAAACATCAGCCAGAAAGCATTTGTACTGAGATGTGGTCTGTGGTGCCCACCTACAGAACCACTCCTTTATTGAGTGTGAGTGTGATAATTCGCAATAATTTCCATCTGTTGTCTATTCCGTTTGCACAACAGCATGTGAAACTGATTGTCAATGAGTGTTGCTTCCTAAGTGGAAAGTTTGATTTCACAGAAGTTTGATTTACTTGGATTAATATTCTGTTGTTTAAGTGTTTCCTTTATTTTTTGAGCAGTGTATATTCAAATCAGTAATCTTTGTTAAATAGAAAAAAAATTGATAAAAACATTTAAAAGAGAAACTACAGAATATAAATGGCTGGAGTATAAATATAAATATATGCATTCATTACAAAAATGTTCAATACATTATAAGATGAATAAGTTGATCCATGTGAAAGGGAAAAAAATATATTGCATACATAAATAAATAAATATTGCATATCTCGTATATACAGTCAGGGCCAGAAATATTTGGACAGTGACACAATTTTCGCGAGTTGGGCTCTGCATGCCACCACATTGGATTTGAAATGAAACCTCTACAACAGAATTCAAGTGCAGATTGTAACGTTCAATTTGAAGGGTTGAACAAAAATATGTGTTAGAAAATGTAGGAATTGTACACATTTCTTTACAAACACTCCACATTTTAGGAGGTCAAAAGTAATTGGACAAATAAACATAACCCAAACAAAATATTTTTATTTTCAAAATTTTGTGGCGAATCCTTTGGAGGCAATCACTGCCTTAAGTCTGGAACCCATGGACATCACCAAACGCTGGGTTTCCTCCTTCTTAATGCTTTGCCAGGCCTTTACAGCCGCAGCCTTCAGGTTTGCTTGTTTGTGGGTCTTTCCCTCTTAAGTCTGGATTTGAGCAAGTGAAATGCATGCTCAATTGGGTTAAGATCTGGTGATTGACTTGGCCATTGAAGAATGTTCCACTTTTTTGCACTCATGAACTCCTGTGTAGCTTTGGCTGTATGCTTGGGGTCATTATCCATCTGTACTATGAAGCGCCGTCCAATCAAGTTTGCAGCATTTGGCTGAATCTGGGCTGAAAGTATATCCCGGTACACTTCAGAATTCATCCGGCTACTCTTGTCTGCTGTTATGTCATCAATAAACACAAGTGACCCAGTGCCATTGAAAGCCATGCATGGCCATGCCATCACGTTGCCTCCACCATGTTTTACAGAGGATGTGGTGTGCCTTGGATCATGTGCCGTTCCCTTTCTTCTCCAAACTTTTGGCTTCCCATCATTCTGGTACAGGTTGATCTTTGTCTCATCTGTCCATAGAATACTTTTCCAGAACTGAGCTAGCTTCTGGAGGTGTTTTTCAGCAAATTTAACTCTGGCCTGTCTATTTTTGGAATTGATGAATGGTTTGCATCTAGATGTGAACCCTTTGTATTTACTTTCATGGAGTCTTCTCTTTAATGTTGACTTAGAGACAGATACACCTACTTCACTGAGAGTGTTCTGGACTTCAGTTGATGTTGTGAACGGTTCTTCTTCACCAAAGAAAGTATGCGGCGATCATCCACCACTGTTGTCTTCCGTGGGCTCCCAGGTCTTTTTGGATTGATGAGTTCACCAGTGCTTTCTTTCTTTCTCAGGATGTACCAAATTGTAGATTTTGCCACTTCTAATGTTGTAGCAATTTCTTGGATGGTTTTTTTTCTGTTCTTGCAGCTTAAGGATGGCTTGTTTCACCTGCATGAAGAGCTCCTGTGACCACATGTTTCCTTCACAGCAAAACCTTCCAAATGCAAACACCACACCTCAAATCAACTCCGGCCCTTTCATCTGCTTAATTGAGAATGACATAACAAAGGGATTGCCCACACCTGTCCATGAAATAGCCTTGGAGTCATTTGTCCAATTACTTTTGGTCCCTTTAAAAACAGGGTGGCACATGTTAAGGAGCTGAAACTCCTAAACCCTTCATCCAATTTTAATGTGGATACCCTCAAATGAAAGCTGAAAGTCTGACCTTCAACTGCATCTGATTTGTTTTGTTTCAAATTCATTGTGGTAATGTCTAGAACCAAAATTAGATAAATGTTGTCTCTGTCCAAATATTTATGGACCTAACTGTATGTAGGTGCACAAATGCAGTCCCACTCTGCTTGGCTAGTGTAAAGGTTCCACCTAGTGGTGTAGGGAAGTATTCACAATGAAAGTAATGGGAGTGCATATATGCCCAAACACATAAGAAGTTAGGCCGGGATCACACATGCGAGTAAATCGTCCGACACTCGCATGTGAAATCCCAGCTCTGGCGCCGGCACTCGGGAGTGGAGCGCGCGGCTGCATAGAACTACATGCAGCCGCTCGCTCCACTCCCGAGTGCGGGCGCCTGAGCTGGGATTTCACATGCAAGCGACGGACGTTTTCATCGCATGTGTGATCCCGGCCTTATATGTAGATCATTATGTCAGGTGTCCATGTGTTCAGAGATTTGCCAGTATTCAAATAAATTATAAAGTGCAAATGCATAGATCAACTAGCACAATGGCATTCACCAAGCACAGGGCAAACAAACGTTTTGGAAAAAGGTATACATTTGTTATAAAATGCAAATGCATAAATCAATAAACATGTAAGCATTCCCCAAGCACAGGGCAGACAAACATTTTATAACAAGTAGTGCATATTCACATGTAATTACCAGCCTGGGCACTCTAATGTACGTTTCTTCATAAAGGGTATATGGGTTAGGGTCTATGTGGGATGTATATATACCTAAATGTCTCCAATAGCAAGTTTGTTTCTTTAATCACAAGTCCGGAACAGCTGAAGCGGCGTGCACTCAATGAGCCCAGGCCACTAATCATCAGGCTTAGCGTACTGAGCAACATCGACACGCCCACCCCCGACATAGGAATGACAGCTGGAGCGGCGCGCTTCCAGTGAGCCCATGCCACCAGTCGCCGGAACGGCGTCCTGAGCACGCACCAACATGCCTACCTGCATCTATTGTGGATGTTGACGTGTGTTTAGCATCATAATCCATTTATAGACACCATACTCTTTTCAACTTGTTTTTTTTACAGATGGTGTTATGTTTGTATAAGTAATTTGCTGGAATTTAATTGAATCCATTCTTCCCTCTACCCATGAAATGTTTCCCGTGCCATTGGCTGCAACTCAACTCCAAAGCATGATTAATCCACCCCCATGCTTAATGATAGTCAATAAGTTATTTTCCTGAAATTCTGTGCCCTTTTTTTCTCCACACATAACTTTGATCATTGTGGCCAAGGAGTTCTATTTTAACCTCATCGGTCTACACGACTTGTTTTCAAAATGCATCAGGCTTGTTTAGATGATCCTTTGCATACTTCAGATGCTAAATTTCATGGTGAGGATGCAGAAGAGATTTTCTTCTGATGACTCTTTCATGAAGGCCATATTTGTGCAGGTGTCTCTGAACAGTAGAACAATGTACCACAACTCCAGAGTCTGCTAAATCTTTCTAAAGGTCTTTTGCAGTCAAGCAGGGGTTATGATATGCTTTGCTTCTCTAGCACTCCTACTAGCAACTCTCAGTGAAATTTTTGCTTGGTCTTCACGATCCTATCTTGACCTCCACTGTTTCTGTTAATGGCCATTTCTTAATTACATTTTGAACTGAGGAAAGTGCAACTTGAAAACACCTTGCTATCTTCTTATAGCCTTCTCCTGCTTAGTGGGCCTCCACCATTTTTATTTTCAGAGTGCTAGGCAGCTGCTTAGAAGATCCCCATGGCTGCTGTTTTTTGGCACAAGGTTAGAGGAGGCTAGGTTTTTATAAAGCTGTAAAATTTGCATCACCTGGCCTTTCCTAACAATGATAGTGAACAAGCCAAAACTCGAACACGCTAATTAAGGTCTGAAACCTTGGTCAAAGTTATCTGAGCACGCATATCTCCAAGGGTGCCCAAACTTTGGCATAGGACCATTTTCCTTTTTGTATTTTTTACAATGTAAAAAATGAAAAGGTATGTTTTCTTTTGCCAAAAATACACAGTAAAATACAAAGTAAATGTGTCATGTTTAACTTTAGGCCATTTATAGATCATTTCAGCTTCAACTTGCAACTGTTCATAATTAACAGTAATTTTGATCAGGGGTGCCCAAACTTTTACATGCCACTGTATTTGTGCTGCAGCATTAACAGATAACGATGCAGCAGGGAGGTCCTGATGGAACAAGGGATGCAGATGTGGCTGAAGGGCAACACAAGAAACAAATGGGAATCATGAGATCTTTTCATGGAAAGTTGAAGAAATGGCAGCTGAAGTGACAGAGTTGTGGTCCTCCAGAAAGAAACCAGGGGAAACTCAGAGATGAGTAACCTGTATGACAGAGTTGAGATACACAATAAGTTATGAGGTAGGACTGCATCAGCAGTGAAACAATGTTAACTCCGTAAGGAAGGACAACTTATTTTTCAAAAGTTCAATGCAGAGCTGGAGGCAGAATAGCAGAGCTGATTTTGTGACAAAGTCCTAGGTGGGGCTTACAGTAATACACCAAAATAAGCTTAGTGATTTAACAGAGCTGAGTTTGTCACAGAGTCCAACATAGCAGAGCTGGTAAGTGGTAAACTACAGCTAGTATAATACAACTAGTAAAGCTAGTTTTTTTCAGAAAACCAAAGTAGAACTGATGATCAGCAATGTAGAAGAGCTGAGTTTGCCACTGGTCCATGGAAGAACAGATTAGCAGAATAATAGAGTACCAAATGATGTAGCAGAACTGGGTTTGTCATAGGTTCAAGGCAGAACTGGACAGTGTAGTATAGAGAATCTAGAGATGTAACAAAGCTGGGTTTGTCAGGTGAATCCAGAAACAGAGAAGCAGTCCATAGCAGTTAGTGAGGATGACAAATAAGTTAATTCTTAGGCAGCATTTACCCACTCTAGCCGGTCTATAAGGCCTGGAGCGTAATGTCAGAGAAGGGCAGCAGGTTACTATAGAAAACCCAATGTGCAAAGATCTCTAGCAGTAGGAGGATGGCATAGTGCCCAATTATCAACATGTACAAAAAATCTTCTTGAGAGTGTTATTGGAGTTCTGCACACTTACAGAATTGTTTCAAAATGCTTTGGAGAGGTCCCTGAATTTTGTATCACTCTCTGGTCCAACACACATTGGCTAAAATAAAGCATAGGCCTTATCACTGCAGCACCACTCCGTATTGTTTTTATTTCAGCGTTGGAGTGGTGACATTAATAGAAGTCCATTTCCCTTAGAATTATATTCACCGGCTGCCGTTTTCAGCTCCTCCCGATGCAGCTCTTGTCCCATGCCATCATCTTGTGACCGCAACTTCCGACAGACTGGTTCAGAGGTAAAGGTCACAAGCTCTCAATGTCAGTCAGTGGGACCCTTGTTCTGTCCTTGTTCTGGTTCTCATAGACTTATATTGAGTACGGACTTCTGGCTCATCCAGCAAACACTGGAGCGATCACGCTGGTCGTAACCTGTAAAAGATGCCCGGAGCTGTGCTGGTAACTTATATTAGGGACACCGCTCCAGTAGTAAAATAAAGTAAAAAAAAACGCTGGAGTGGCGCTTTCGGTGTCATTTATGAACATTCTTTAAAATGTGTTAAACTTACTAGTAAAGCATTAGAATAAATTTTATGCATTTATCTTTCGAAGTCTGAAAATATTTAAGTGTTTGTACTATTGTAAGGTTCGGTCAGGACTGTAGTCGTGGCCGAGGACTCCGGGGCAACAGAGTCCTGGCTTCCCCTCACATAGACATGACAGTTTTCTGTCAGCGTACCTGTAGCTCCAGGTCCAGAGTCTTCTTCAGGTGGCAGCGCAGATTTCTCCACACTTTTAACAAAAACAGACACAGTCCAATTCCATCTTTGAACAAGTAACGTTACTTATTTGCGTTTTCAGTCCGTTCAATACAGTTACAGTGTGCACCTCAGTTTTCTCACAATTTTTCTTCTTCTCTTTTCCTACTTTCTCACTAGCATCTTCTAGAACATTCCCGGGACGTCCCGTTCAGTATCACAGCATCCTCCCTGTACAGCTTCACCATTTTTGGGAGTTCCCCTGTCTGTTTCGCCCCAGACAAACGGGCGTCTGCCCACATAGGCAAGCTGCCTCAAAATGAGCGTTCTGTGCTGCCGTACCGCTGCCAACAGTCTCTCTACCATCTGTAGTGTAGATATCTGCACGGCTATGTTCTGCGCTGCTGTGATCTGTGTGGCTGTGAACTGCACTGCTGTGTCCTGCAGTGTTGTCATCTGTGGCCCTCAGGCTCTGAACGGCTAAGCCTGTGTCTTTAACGTTACGGAGCTAACTGCCCTGTCAGGGCGCTCCGGCCCAACTAATTCAAATCCCAGTTGTTCCCTAGCTTAACGGCCATTAGCTCCTCCTACTTTAACTATTTACAGGCTGAGTATGCGCTCCACCCCATCTAGTGGCCTAACTGAGGTACTACGCTTTCCCTACAACTATAGCAGTATTTATACATAGCATTAACATAAATATACATTACACTTTTATCCCTTAACCCCTTAATGTCCAATGACGTGCACAGTCTGTCATGTCAAGGTGTCAGTTTTGGCACCTTGACGGACTGTGCACGTCCAGCCTTTGAACTACCACTGCATGTAAACACGCAGTGGTAGTTCAGTGCCGACTGCTGTCACAGATAGCTGACAGGCACAGCAAGCAGTGCGGGGACCTTTGCAGTCGGTCCCTGCACCTACAGCGCTGTGATTAGTCAGTCAATGAGACTGACCAAACACAGCAGCGATCAGGCAGAAGAGGTTGAAATTTCAGCCTCTTCTGCCCGATCAGTGCAGGAGCTCAGCGCTGCAGTGGCCGAGCTTCCTGCACTGACAGCCAGGAGCGGCGCCCCCACCGCCCCTGGCTGTTAACCCCGACTGCTGCGATCGAGCGCGATCGCGGCGCTCAGGGTGAGAGGCAGAGGGTCGGGAGCTCCCTCTGCCTCAGATCGGCGCCCTGCAATGTATTTGCAGGCCCGATCTCTGCCTTGATGACCCGGGGGTTGTCATGACAACCTCCCGGTCATCTAGCTACGGAAAGCTGCTGTGACCATGCTCACAGCAGCTTTCACTATAGGTACAATGCATTGCAATGCTGGAGCATTGCAATGCATTGTAACTGCAATCAAAAGTAAAAAAGTGAAAGTCCCATAAAGGGGCAAGGTAAAAAAAGCATTTTTTTTAAAAAAAAATTGTAAAAAAAATATTAAAAAATAATTTAAAAAATTCCCCTAAAAAATACACATTTTTATGTAAAAAAAAACAAAAAACAAAAAAAATACACATGTTTGGTATCGCCGCGTCCGTAAAAATCCCATCTATAAAAGCGTAACCCTAGTTAACCCATTCAGTGAAAGCCGTAAAAAAACCCACAAAAAAGTAGTAAATTATACTTTTTCCAAGCAGTATCATCATACCGCTTGGAAAAAGTGCAATAACACGCGATCAAAAAGTCAGATATAAATAATCATGGTACCACTGAAAACGTCATCTTGTCCAGCAAAAAACAAGCCACCATACAGCATCATCAGCGAAAAAAAAAAAAAGTTATAGCTCGCGGAATAAACTGATGCAAAAATAATTTTTTTTTCTATAAAATTTTTTATTGTGTAAAAAATGCCAAAACATAAAAAAATATATAAATGAGGTATTGTTGTAATCGTAGTGACCCGAAGAATAAAGCTGCTTTATCAATTTTACCACACGCGGAACGGAGGAAAAAAAACCAAAAAAAAACAAATTCCTGAATTGCTGGTTTTGTTCATTCTGCTTCCACAAAAATCGGAATAGGAAGCGATCAAAAAACGTTATGTGCCCGAATATGGTACCAATAAAAACGTCAGCTCGTCCCGCAAAAAAATAAGCTCACAGATAACTCTGTCGGACAAAATATGGAAAAATTATAGCTCTCAAAATACGGCGATGCAAAAATTTCTTACAAAAAATTCTTAAAAAAAAAAGCATCTTTTAGAGTGTGACAGAAGCTAAACATGAAAAAAGGGTATAAATCTGGTATCGCTGTAATCGCACCGATCCGAGGAATAAAGTCGCCTAATCAATAATACCGCACGAGGAACGGCATAAAAAATAAAACCAATTCTTCACCTTTTGTGGATTTGTTCATTCTGCCTCCCAAAGATCGCAGTAAGGCAATCACAGTGGTTCCCCCCCACATATGGGATATCAGCATACTCAGGACAAAATGCACATCAACTTTTGGGGTCCTATTTCTCCTGTTACCCTTATAAAATAAAAATTTGGGGGCAAAAAGGTCATTTTTTGTGGAAAAAAATATGATTTTTTTATTTTCACGGCTCTACGTTATAAACTTCTGTGAAGCACTTGGGGGTTCAAAGTGCTCACCACACATCTAGATAAGTTCCTTGGGGGGTCTAGTTTGCAAAATGGGGTCACTTGTGGGGGGTTTCTACTGTTTAGGCACATCAGGGGCTCTCCAAGCGCGACATGACACCCGCAGACCATTCCATCAAAGTCTGCATTTAAAAATGGCGCTCCTTCCCTTCTGAGCTCTGCCATGCGTCAAAATAGTGGTTCCCCCCCCACATATGGGGTATCAGCGTACTCAGGACAAATTGCACAATAGCTTTTGGGGTCCTATTTCTCCTGTTACCCTTATAAAAATAAAAATTTGGGGGCAAAAAGATTATTTTTGTGGAAAAAAAATGATTTTTTTTATTTTCACGGCTCTACGTTATAAACTTCTGTGAAGCACTTGGGGGTTCAAAGTGCTCACAACACATTTAGATAAGTTCCTTGGGGGGTCTAGTTTCCAAAATGGGGTCACTTATGGGGGGTTTCCACTGTGTAGGTACATCAAGGACTCTCCAAACGCGACATGGTGTCCGCTCTCGATTCCAGCCAATTTGACATTCAAAATCTCAAATGATGCTCCTTCCCTTCTGAGCTCTGCCATGCGCCCAAATAGTGGTTTACCCCCACACATGGGGTATCGGTGTACTCAGGAGAAATTGTACAACAAATATTGTGGTTCATTTTCTCCTGATACCCTTGACAAAATTTAAAAAAATTGTGTCGAAAGAAAAATTTTGGGAACAAAAGTTAAATGTTCATTTTTTCCTTCCACATTGCTTCAATTCTTGTGAAGTACCTAAAGGGTTAATAAACTTCTTGAATGTGGCTTTGAACACCTTGAGGGGTGCAGTTTTTAGAATGGTGTCACTTTTGGGTATATTCTGTCATATTGACCCCTCAAAGTCACTTCAAATATGAGGTTGTCCCTAAAAAAAATGGTTTTGTAAATTTTTTTGGAAAAATGAGAAATTGCTGGTCAACTTTTAACACTTATAACTTCGTAACAAAAAAACATTTGCTTTTAAAATTGTGCTAATGTAAAGTAGACATGTAGGAAATGTTATTTAGCAACTATTTTGTGTGACATATTTCTGTTTTAAAAGTTTGAAAATTGCAACATTTTCAAAATTTTTGCCATATTTCAGTGTTTTCATAAATAAACGCAAGTTATATCGAATAAATTTTACCACTATCATGAAGTACAATATGTCACGAGAAAACAGACTCAGAATCGCCAAGATCTGTTGAAGCGTTCCAGAGTTATAACCTCATAAAGAGACAGTGTCAGAAATGTAAAAATTGGCCTGGTCATTAACCTACAAAATGGCTTGGTCGTTAAGGGGTTAAGGTAATACACATGAACGTGTAGCAGTACCAGTAAAATACAAGAAAGAGATAAAATATAGACCAATAACATTTACCATTCCCTTATACTATGACAAAATTAATTCCAGAATACAGAGACAACATGTTTAACATCAGACTTTGTTATATTTAACAAAAAAGTTAAATTAATTAAAAAAAAACAAAAAAACAATCCTTCCTGAGTCCTGACAGGAAGAACCTCTTGCTTTGATAAATGGAGCTATGCTCAGTCCTGCTTCTTGTTATGCTTTTACTAACCTGCACTGCCCTCTAGTGAATTACATTGGTAACGCAATGATTCTAAGCCAATGTGCAAAAATGTACAAAGGATTAGTCCAGCAGCGGACTAGAGCAGTGCCTTAACCCCTTCGCCCCGAAGCCTGTTTGCACCTTCATGACGGGGCCAATTTTTACAGTTCTGACCAGTGTCACTTTATGTGCTTTTAACTCGAACGCTTCAATGGATCCTACTGATTCTGAGACTGTTTTCTCCAGACATATTGTACTTAATGGTAAAATTTCTTTGATATGACTTGCATTTATTTGTTAAAAAAAACGGAAATTTGGCGAAAATGTCTCAATTTTCAAACTTTTAAATTTTATGTTCTTAAATCAGAGTCATATCGCCCAAAATAGTTAATAAATAATATTTCCCACATGTCTACTTTACATCAGCACAATTTTTGAAACATAATTTTTTTTTGTTAGGAAGTTACTGTATAAAGGTTCAAAGGTTTTTTTAGGGACCACCTAACATTTGAAGTGACTTCATGGGCCTATATGAGAGAAAATACCCAAAAGTGACACCATTCTAAAAACTGCACCCCTCAAGGTACTCAAAACCACATTCAAGAAGTTTAACCCTTCAAGTGCTTCACAGGAATTTTTGGAATGTGGAAGGAAAAAACAAACATTTACTTTTCTTTCACAAAAGTTTTCCTTTAGACCTAATTTTTTTACTTTTGTAAGGGTAATAGGAGAAAATGGACCATACAATTTGTTGTGCAATGTATCCCGAGCATATATGGGGAAAATCTACGGTTTGGGCACACGGCAGGGCTCGGAAGGGAAGGGGCGCCATTTCATTTTGGAAACTAGACCCTTTAGGGGACTTATCTAGAGCACCTTAAACCCCCAGGTGCTTCACAGTTTATAACGAAGAGCTGTGAGAATAAAAAAAAAAATCACATTTTTCTCAGATAAATCTAATTTAGCTCCAAATTTTGCATTTTCATAAGGGTAAAAGGAGAAATTGCTCCATAGAATTTGTTGTGCAGTTTCTCCTGAGTGTGAAGATACTCAATATGTGGAGGAAAACAACTGTTTGGGTGAACGGCAGGGCTTGGAAGGTAAGGAGCACAATTTGACTTTTTGAATGTAAAATTTACTGGAATAACTAGAGGACGCCAATGTCTCGTTTGCAGAGCCCCTGATCTGCCTAAACAGTGGAAAACCCCACAAGTGACACCATTTTGGAAACTAGACCCCTTTGGGAACGTATCTAGATGTATCTGAACACCTTGAACCTCCAGGTTCTTCAAAGAAGTTTATATAATTAAGCTGTAAAAATTAAAAAAAATATCACATTTTTCCAGCAAAAATCTTTTTTTAGCTCCAAATTTGGAATTTTCACAAGGGTAACAAGAGAAAATGGACCCCAAAAATTGTTTTGCAATTCTCCTTAGTGCACTGATACCCCATATATGGCTGAAAACTACTTTTGAGACTGAGTGCAAATCTCAGAAGGGAAGTAGGCCCATATTACTGTGCACTGGTTTGAGGGTGCCATGTCACATTGTCAGAGCCCCTGATGGGCCATAACAGCAGAATCCCCCATAAGTGACCCCATTTTACAAACTAAATCTATAAATGAATTCATCTAGGGGTGCAGTGATTATATTGACACAACGGGTGTGTTACAGAATTTTATACCATTGGGCAGTGAAGAAAAAATAATTTACATTTTTACCACCAAGATGGTGTTAGCCCAAATTTTACATTTTCAGACAGGGAAAACTGTAAAAATGGTACCAAAATGTGTCCCACAATTTCTGCTGAATGTAGAAATACCCCATATGTGGATGTACAGTACTGCTTAGCCATACGGAGAGACTTGGGAGGGACGAAGCGCTATTTGCCTCCTTGAGAGCAGATTTTCCTAGAATAGTTTGCGGACTTCATATACAAAGCCCCGAAGTGCTGCAAAAGCAGAATCTCCCCTCAAGTGACATCATTTTGTAAATTATACCTCTTTGGTAATTTACAGTTGTGCTCAAAAGTTTACATACTCGTGCAGAATTTCTGCTTTCTTGGCCTTTTTTTCAGAGTATGAATGATAATTTTTTTTCTCCACTTATGGTTAGTGGTTGGGTGAAGCCATTTATTGTCAAACTACTGTGTTTTCTCTTTTTAAATCATAATGACAACCCAAAACATCCAAATGACCCTGATCAAAAGTTCACATACCCTGGTGATTTTGGACTGGTAACATGCACAGAAGTTGACACAAATGGGCTTGAATGGCTACTAAAGGTAACATCCTCACCTGTGACCTGATTGCTTGTAATCAGTGTCTGTGCATTGAATCTGAGTGAGTTTGTGGGATCCAGACAGACTCTTGCATCTTTCATTCAGCCACTGACATTTCTGGATTGTGAGTCATGGGGAAAGCAAAAGAATTGTCAATGGATCACTTGATGTCAATACTGGTGGTTATATATTTGCATACATGACGTGCGCTCCTGCATATATTTGCATTCTCCCAGGCACGACTTGATCCTGATGGCAAACCTTAAAAGCCTTTTAGTGTAGTCAAAGGGAACCTGGCAGTGGATAAATGCTTGGCAGACCCACAGGCAGCATAGATCAGACTGTGTTATCATAGCCAGTTATGTTTTACTCTGAAATACTGCAGTGTTTCATAGTGCACAACTGTGAAATGCTGTCCAGAGTTAAGTCTGAGGCACGTCACCCAGTGGTCTTACCTCACCCTGATCCCTTTAACTGACAGGTATCTTCCTATCTACAAACATGTAAGGTGGCCACGGTGGTAGTCGTGGCAACGGGCTGTAGTGTTCCCACACCCTGGCACCCCACAGATGAAATATAATGTCCCTTCTGCAATGTGTATAATGTGTGCAACAAGACACTCACATTAGTTGTCAGAGTCACCTCGGCTTCTGTCACTCCGGCTCCATATCCACGAGCTCCACAAACCATTTCAGAGACAATGTCCTTTTTCGAACAGTTCAACTTTACTTAGCAGTAGGGTATCCATCATATATGCAGCACAGTGTGTACAGAGTGACATTTCTCAGCTTTCCCTGCCTTCTGTCAACCTCTGTTCCTTCCAGCAGCCCCTGCCTCACTTCTGCAATCCTGTCTCACTTCTGGCAATCACTGCTCTTCCAGACAATCCCTGTCCCATTCCAGCAATCACTGCCTTCCTGGACAGTACATAGAAAATAGAAGAGAATAAGCAGTGGAATACAAAATAAAAATCGCTTTATTTGAACAAATGTAAAACAAAAAACAAACAGAACCAGGTAAATGGTGCATGGGAAAGCTGATAGCCACACTGGTGTCCGCACAGAACGCTAATCAAGGGACAGGGGTCCATCTATCCATCAGTAAATAACATTAAATCAATACTGTCATAGTCACACCATGATAACACACACATATTATTGCTGGATAGCCTATACACATATCAAAGACCAGACATGGATGGAATATACCTGTAATGGTGAGATGGAAGTGGACCACCGTCCACCCCAACGCGCGTTTCGGAGCCTCACTCCTTCCTCAGGGGGCCTACTGTGGCACTGTTAGTACTCTCTTAAATAATGAACCTAATAGTGCCACCTGGTGACATTGCGTCATTAATCATATGACACACATATGTGATTAATCGCAGACTCTTTACCTGTTGCTAGCAGCGCCGCATGAACTGCCTTCCCCCTACCTACAGGACCGCATCCGCCAAGGACCATCGCCGGAAGTACGTGGGGCCCCACGTGACCGGAAGATGGACATCCAGAGGGAGGAACGCGAGTCCCGAGGCATGGGAGGCCAGCGCATGCGCATGCTGTAATCATGCCGCCTGCAGCCATTTGAAAGAAGGGCAACAAACACTAAGGTACATACATATACAGAAACCAGGAGGTAACGCAAAAATATGAATCTATAAATAGCGATCCCCTCTATGTAGATCTCTCTAATATATCTATCGTCAAAAATAGATAGTAATACAGAACAATGCACCACCCTTCATAATATATGCAGAAAACAACCGGCGAAAACGCCTAAAAAGCAGACATAGATGTAGTGATGAACATGATATATATAATATGATATGACAAGCGGCAAAAACGCAGTAAGCAGCAGAAATAGATGTAATAATGAACATGATATATATAAAATATATAATCTTTCAAAGTACAAAATAGAAAAATTAAACACAAAACGCAAATATATCACATAATCAAAGACAAATATACAGCAAATTCATGTACAATTTCTGCAAAAAATCAAGTTGATAGAAGCATCCATAGACTCAGCGATGTCACTCCTCATGATATTCACCAAAACATAATAATTGACAAAAACTACAAAGAAATGAAAAAATGGTTAAAAAACTTTAAAAACAATGCGGACACCAGTATGTATATCTAAATGAGCAAAGAACGGTGATCATAGAAATGGGGCAAATGATATATTCTCATTAAGACCTTTTGGGCATATGGTATCCAGTGTCCAAATCCATTTGGATTCTAGTTGGCCCAGTCTCTTGGTAAAATTGCCACCCCTGATGTTAATGTTGAGCAGATCAATGCCACGCACTCTAAGCTGAGTACTATCACATTGATGAACATCAAAAAAGTGACGTGGTAACGTCTTAAGGGTGGATGTTCTGTGCACGAAGAAGCCGCCTGGATCCCCAGAACGTGTTCACGAACGCGTACTTTCAGTTGTCTTGTCGTTAATCCCACATAAATGAGACCACATGGGCATGTCGCATAGTAAATCACATAACGTGATACACATGTTATACGCTGTTTGATTTTATACTCTCTCAGGCCATCGGCACTAAAGAAAGATGTACTGCGTTCGATATTGGGGCAGGCGACGCACTTCCGCACGGAACACATCCACCAACCATAGTAAACCTATCCAAGAACGTGGGCATAGGTGAATATGAATAGTGGCTCCTAACCAGAATATCACGCAAATTGCGTGCCCTGCGGAACGCAACCAAGGGCGATCCGGCAGGAATTTTTTAATAATAGGATCCACCTTTAATATAGGCCACGCTTTTTCAAGGGCTGCTCTACAAATTTATGTTGGGGATGGTAGGTAGTCACAAACCTGGACACGCTCTGTTTAGCATGTGTAGAGGTCCCATACAGAAGATCATTACGATTAGAATATTTGGCGCGATGATACGCCTTTTTAAGAGAACGTCTAGAGTAACCCCGGGCAAGGAAGCGAGTTTTTAATTCATCTGCTCGAATTTTGAAATCCTCATCAGTCGAGCATATCCTCCGCAATCGGAGAAACTGCCCCACAGGAATAGCCCTGATCATATGTTGAGGATGGCATGATGACGCATGCAACAAAGTATTAGTGGCAGTTGTTTTTCGAAAAATATCTGTCTTGATCGTACCCATACTGTCTCTTCGAATGGTCACATCCAGAAAATCTATATTATCCTTATCCCACACCGGGGTAAGACGTATGTTCATGTCATTGCTGTTCAAAATTGATAGAAATTGAAGAAGGTCGATGGAGGTGCCCTGCCAGACAAAAAAGATATCGTCAATATAACGTGCCCAAAAAAGGACACGCTCAATTGACCCCAATCTGTCAGACAGGAAGAGATCCCTCTCCCACAACCCCAGGAAAAGGTTAGCATAGGACGGCGCAAAGGCCGCTCCCATGGCGTGCCCTGTAGCTGTAGGTAGAAGGATCCCTTAAACACAAAAAAGTTGTGTGTCAATGTGAACTCTAGAAGCTCCAGGATGAGATCTTTAAGTCCCGATGAAAGAGTGGACATATCTAGAAAAAACTTTACCGCCTTCAGACCATCTGAATGTCGGATATTGGTATATAACGATTCAACATCAACTGAAGCAAATAGAGATTCACTGTCTAAACACAGTCCATCCACCTTCCGCAATAAATCACCAGTATCCTTGAGGAACGAGGGAGGTTGAGTACTAGTGGTTGTAAGTAGTAATCAATCCATCTATTAATGAGTTCGAGGTAGTTCCCCTCCCAGAAACGATAGGTCTACCGGGTGGTGACTTGATGTCTTTATGAATTTTTGGTAACAAAGTGTAGCCACAGTGGGTTCTCTGACAGTAAGTGCTGAAGCCAGCTCCCTGGTGGCAATGCCGTCATCGATCGCTCTTTTTAAAATGGTATCAAGTGACTGCTAAATGTAGAGAGGGGATTATACGTTAATTTTCTGTAACAAACAGAATTACTCAGTTGTTTAAACGCTTCCCTCTCGTACATTTGCTTAGGCCAAAGGACGACATTGCCACCTTTGTCAGCTGGCTTTATCACTATGTCAGGTAAATTTTGCAGAACTCTCAAACGAGTACGTTCATTTTTGGTCAGATTATCACCCTTACCAAACTTAGGTATGTTATTTAGTTCATCAGTCACCACCCGGACGAACATATCGATGCTGGGCATGAAGAAAATGATGGGAACTTAATAGATCTCGGACGGATGGATGGAGGGATCTTACCTCCTTCATTATGTTCTAACGCCAACTCTTCTAGAACTCTCACTGCCTCCTGTTCCTCTTCTGTGGGAAAAAGTTGAGTTAATTCCTCATTGTAAAAATACCGTTTAAACAGCAAAGAACGAGCAAAAATATGCAAATCCTTAACCGACAGGAATTTGTCATAGCCCGGTGTGGGAGAGAAGGACAAGCCCTTACCCAAGAGTGAAAGATCCACCTCTGTGAGAATATATTCACTAAGGTTAATCACCTTGTTATCCCTGCGATTCATCTCAGGTGTATTATTAGGGCGCCTACTATACGGATGGTATGCGTGATCACGCAACCTATGTATATCAATAGTATTGTTGGAAACTGAAGAAATATCTGACTGGGCACCAGACGAGGAGACAGATGTCATAGATGATGTCCTATGTATGCCAGAATAATTATTACTGCGCCATAAATAGACTTTTTTATTCTGATAATCTCTCAAGTCCCGATTATATTTAATCAGTTGATTGTCCTGGATTTTTTGGACTAATGTGTCCAAATCCTTATCTAAATCAGACTCAAATCGTTGAATTTTATCTGTAGGACAATCCTTACGTAACTCCACCAGGGATTTATCAATAGTTTTATCCATCTCGGTAATATTCATGGAGTTAAGATTTATGAGGAGATTCAAAAATGTAAATGAGCACATATCACATGCTTCCTCCCATTTTACTCTAAAGTCCATATCTTCAACAGGAAATGTGGGTATCACTTTAACCCTGAGACCCCTAGGGATCATTTTGTTAGAAACATATTTCTCAAGGAACAAACGGTTCCACCATGCTCGGGTACGTTTATAGAGCAGTGTCTTAGTCTGCGACATCCTATCATCCCAGCAAGGATCACCCATCTGTTGCGCATTGCTCCCTCCAGCACCAAACACCTGCTCAACCTGTGTGAGCCATGTTTTTTCCTTGGCTCGGTAGTCCATGGTCACTGCCAAACCTGTGCATAACACAGCAAAAGATACATAAGAAAATGCAATAACACCAATCATCACATATATTATATATATATATATGTATATATGTATAACCAAAACCAATTCCATTAGCTACAATGGCCATATATATATATGTGGGAATACAAGGACAATGTATGAAACACTGCAATTGCTAAGCACATAGAAAATAGAAGAGAATAAGCAGTGGAATACAAAATAAAAATCGCTTTATTTGAACAAATGTAAAACAACAAACAAACAGAACCAGGTAAATGGTGCATGGGAAAGCTGATAGCCACACTGGTGTCAGCACAGAACGCTAATCAAGGGACAGGGGTCCATCTATCCATCAGTAAATAACATTAAATCAATACTGTCATAGTCACACCATGATAACACACACATATTATTGCTGGATAGCCTATACACATATCAAAGACCAGACATGGATGGAATATACCTGTAATGGTGAGATGGAAGCGGACCACCGTCCACCCCAACGCGCGTTTCGGAGCCTCACTCCTTCCTCAGGGGGCCTACTGTGGCACTGTTAGTACTCTCTTAAATAATGAACATAATAGTGCCACCTGGTGACATCGCGTCATTAATCATATGACACACATATGTGATTAATCGCAGACTCTTTACCTGTTGCTAGCAGCGCCGCATGAACTGCCTTCCCCCTACCTACAGGACGCGCATCCGCCATGGACGCCATCGCCGGAAGTACGTGGGGCCCCACGTGACCGGAAGATGGACATCCAGAGGGAGGAACACGAGTCCCGAGGCATGCTGTAATCATGCCGCCTGCAGCCATTTGAAAGAAGGGCAACAAACACTAAGGTACATACATATACAGAAACCAGGAGGTAACGCAAAAATATGAATCTATAAATAGCGATCCCCTCTATGTAGATCTCTCTAATATATCTATCGTCAAAAATAGATAGTAATACAGAACAATGCACCACCCTTCATAATATATGCAGAAAACAACCGGCGAAAACGCCTAAAAAGCAGACATAGATGTAGTGATGAACATGATATATATAATATGATATGACAAGCGGCAAAAACGCAGTAAGCAGCAGAAATAGATGTAATAATGAACATGATATATATAAAATATATAATCTTTCAAAGTACAAAATAGAAAAATTAAACACAAAACGCAAATATATCACATAATCAAAGACAAATATACAGCAAATTCATGTACAATTTCTGCAAAAAATCAAGTTGATAGAAGCATCCATAGACTCAGCGATGTCACTCCTCATGATATTCACCAAAACATAATAATTGACAAAAACTACAAAGAAATGAAAAAATGGTTAAAAAACTTTAAAAACAATGCGGACACCAGTATGTATATCTAAATGAGCAAAGAACGGTGATCATAGAAATGGGGCAAATGATATATTCTCATTAAGACCTTTTGGGCATATGGTATCTAGTGTCCAAATCCATTTGGATTCTAGTTGGCCCAGTCTCTTGGTAAAATTGCCACCCTGATGTTAATGTTGAGCAGATCAATGCCACGCACTCTAAGCTGAGTACTATCACATTGATGAACATCAAAAAAGTGACGTGGTAACGTCTTAAGGGTGGATGTGTCTGTGCACGAAGAAGCCGCCTGGATCCCCAGAACGTGTTCACGAACGCGTACTTTCAGTTGTCTTGTCGTTAATCCCACATAAATGAGACCACATGGGCATGTGGCATAGTAAATCAGATAACGTGATACACATGTTATACGCTGTTTGATTTTATACTCTCTCAGGCCATCGGCACTAAAGAAAGATGTACTGCGTTCGATATTGGGGCAGGCGACGCACTTCCCGCACGGAACACATCCACCAACCATAGTAAACCTATCCAAAAACGTGGGCATAGGTGAATATGAATAGTGGCTCCTAACCAGAATATCACGCAAATTGCGTGCCCTGCGGAACGCAACCAAGGGGCGATCCGGCAGGAATTTTTTAATAATAGGATCCACCTTTAATATAGGCCACGCTTTTTCAAGGGCTGCTCGTACAAATTTATGTTGGGGATGGTAGGTAGTCACAAACCTGAACACGCTCTGTTTAGCATGTGTAGAGGTCCCATACAGAAGATCATTACGATTAGAATATTTGGCGCGATGATACGCCTTTTTAAGAGAACGTCTAGAGTAACCCGGGCAAGGAAGCGAGTTTTTAATTCATCTGCTCGAATTTTGAAATCCTCATCAGTCGAGCATATCCTCCGCAATCGGAGAAACTGCCCCACAGGAATAGCCCTGATCATATGTTGAGGATGGCATGATGACGCATGCAACAAAGTATTAGTGGCAGTTGTTTTTCGAAAAATATCTGTCTTGATCGTACCCATACTGTCTCTTCGAATGGTCACATCCAGAAAATCTATATTATCCTTATCCCACACCGGGGTAAGACGAATGTTCATGTCATTGCTGTTCAAAATTGATACAAATTGCAGAAGGTCGATGGAGGTGCCCTGCCAGACAAAAAAGATATCGTCAATATAACGTGCCCAAAAAAGGACACGCTCAATTGACCCCAATCTGTCAGACAGGAAGAGATCCCTCTCCCACAACCCCAGGAAAAGGTTAGCATAGGACGGCGCAAAGGCCGCTCCCATGGCCGTGCCCTGTAGCTGTAGGTAGAAGGATCCCTTAAACACAAAAAAGTTGTGTGTCAATGTGAACGCCGTCCTATGCTAACCTTTTCCTGGGGTTGTGGGAGAGGGATCTCTTCCTGTCTGACAGATTGGGGTCAATTGAGCGTGTCCTTTTTTGGGCACGTTATATTGACGATATCTTTTTTGTCTGGCAGGGCACCTCCATCGACCTTCTGCAATTTATATCAATTTTGAACAGCAATGACATGAACATACATCTTACCCCGGTGTGGGATAAGGATAATATAGATTTTCTGGATGTGACCATTCGAAGAGACAGTATGGGTACGATCAAGACAGATATTTTTCGAAAAACAACTGCCACTAATACTTTGTTGCATGCGTCATCATGCCATCCTCAACATATGATCAGGGCTATTCCTGTGGGGCAGTTTCTCCGATTGCGGAGGATATGCTCGACTGATGAGGATTTCAAAATTCGAGCAGATGAATTAAAAACTCGCTTCCTTGCCCGGGGTTACTCTAGACGTTCTCTTAAAAAGGCGTATCATCGCGCCAAATATTCTAATCGTAATGATCTTCTGTATGGGACCTCTACACATGCTAAACAGAGCGTGTCCAGGTTTGTGACTACCTACCATCCCCAACATAAATTTGTACGAGCAGCCCTTGAAAAAGCGTGGCCTATATTAAAGGTGGATCCTATTATTAAAAAATTCCTGCCGGATCGCCCCTTGGTTGCGTTCCGCAGGGCACGCAATTTGCGTGATATTCTGGTTAGGAGCCACTATTCATATTCACCTATGCCCACGTTCTTGGATAGGTTTACTATGGTTGGTGGATGTGTTCCGTGCGGGAAGTGCGTCGCCTGCCCCAATATCGAACGCAGTACATCTTTCTTTAGTGCCGATGGCCTGAGAGAGTATAAAATCAAACAGCGTATAACATGTGTATCACGTTATCTGATTTACTATGCCACATGCCCATGTGGTCTCATTTATGTGGGATTAACGACAAGACAACTGAAAGTACGCGTTTGTGAACACGTTCTGGGGATCCAGGCGGCTTCTTCGTGCACAGATACATCCACCCTTAAGACGTTACCACGTCACTTTTTTGATGTTCATCAATGTGATAGTACTCAGCTTAGAGTGCGTGGCATTGATCTGCTCAACATTAACATCAGGGGTGGCAATTTTACCAAGAGACTGGGCCAACTAGAATCCAAATGGATTTGGACACTGGATACCATATGCCCAAAAGGTCTTAATGAGAATATATCATTTGCCCCATTTCTATGATCACCGTTCTTTGCTCATTTAGATATACATACTGGTGTCCGCATTGTTTTTAAAGTTTTTTAACCATTTTTTCATTTCTTTGTAGTTTTTGTCAATTATTATGTTTTGGTGAATATCATGAGGAGTGACATCGCTGAGTCTATGGATGCTTCTATCAACTTGATTTTTTGCAGAAATTGTACATGAATTTGCTGTATATTTGTCTTTGATTATGTGATATATTTGCGTTTTGTGTTTAATTTTTCTATTTTGTACTTTGAAAGATTATATATTTTATATATATCATGTTCATTATTACATCTATTTCTGCTGCTTACTGCGTTTTTGCCGCTTGTCATATCATATTATATATATCATGTTCATCACTACATCTATGTCTGCTTTTTCTGCGTTTTCGCCGGTTGTTTTCTGCATATATTATGAAGGGTGATGCATTGTTCTGTATTACTATCTATTTTTGACGATAGATATATTAGAGAGATCTACATAGAGGGGATCGCTATTTATAGATTCATATTTTTGCGTTACCTCCTGGTTTCTGTATATGTATGTACCTTAGTGTTTGTTGCCCTTCTTTCAAATGGCTGCAGGCGGCATGATTACAGCATGCGCATGCGCTGGCCTCCCATGCCTCGGGACTCGCGTTCCTCCCTCTGGATGTCCATCTTCCGGTCACGTGGGGCCCCACGTACTTCCGGCGATGGCGTCCATGGCGGATGCGCGTCCTGTAGGTAGGGGGAAGGCAGTTCATGCGGCGCTGCTAGCAACAGGTAAAGAGTCTGCGATTAATCACATATGTGTGTCATATGATTAATGACGCGATGTCACCAGGTGGCACTATTATGTTCATTATTTAAGAGAGTACTAACAGTGCCACAGTAGGCCCCCTGAGGAAGGAGTGAGGCTCCGAAACGCGCGTTGGGGTGGACGGTGGTCCGCTTCCATCTCACCATTACAGGTATATTCCATCCATGTCTGGTCTTTGATATGTGTATAGGCTATCCAGCAATAATATGTGTGTGTTATCATGGTGTGACTATGACAGTATTGATTTAATGTTATTTACTGATGGATAGATGGACCCCTGTCCCTTGATTAGCGTTCTGTGCTGACACCAGTGTGGCTATCAGCTTTCCCATGCACCATTTACCTGGTTCTGTTTGTTTGTTGTTTTACATTTGTTAAAATAAAGCGATTTTTATTTTGTATTCCACTGCTTATTCTCTTCTATTTTCTATGTGCTTATTGCAGTGTTTCATACATTGTCCTTGTATTTCCACATATATATATATGGCCATTGTAGCTAATGGAATTGGTTTTGGTTATACATATATACATATATATATATATGTGATGATTGGTGTTATTGCATTTTCTTACTTATCTTCCTGGACAGTCCCTGTCCCATCCGTGCCTTTGGGCCCACCAGCTTTCTGCTATTCCCCTGGTCCGGCTTCGAGTTATAGGGTAACTGGCTTTGTAAGCTTCAGGTCCTCCTCGGAACGGTTCTGTCTAAGTTGGTGACCACCTACATGACACTCAGGTAAGAACAAGTAACAGACAAACACATGGGACTAGTGTAACAGACCATATTGGCACATTGTATAAAACAATGTTATTATAATTATATCACTAGTCCATATATGGAATTGTGTGTAGACACACAGATTCATATAGAGACAACACAACAACAAATCAGTGCAAACGTCTAAAGGTACTGTCACACTAAGCGAGATCGCTAACGAGATCTCTACTGCGTCACCGATTTTATGACACAGTAGCGATCTCGTTAGCGACTTAGCTGTGTGTGACACGTAGTGGCGATGTGGCCCCTGCTGAGATGTCGTTGATTGCTTATGAACGTTCTGAGCCGCTTTTTGGTCGTTGGTGTCCCGTTGGTGAGCCTGAATCGCTGAGTGTGACACCCTTTATGAACGACTTTACCAGCGTCGCAGGCGGGACTAGGTTTTCCCAACGACCGCAGAGGTCGTTATACAGATCGCTGATGAGATCTTTGTGTTTGGAAGCTAACTAGCGACCACATAGCGATCACACTAGCAATCTCGCCAGGTCGTGTCGTTGTCGTGATCGCTAGTGCGATCGCTAAGTGTGACAGTGCCTTAAGAACTGATACAAAATGACAATTTATTTATTAATGATCATAGGACAATGAACAAGGGATAAAAAGTGACGGCTACAGATAATATACAAAACCGCAAATAACCCAGGCGGCCAGACCCAGTAAAGCTACCCGGAATACATGTAAGTTTAATGACAGACTCATATCAGTTAGAGCAATAGTATAATATCAACAGTGCCCCATAACACAATATACAGAAGTGCTCATATGAAGAATCCTAGTCATATATCAAAATCAAAGGCGGGCACCAGTTACCAGGGGACAAGTCCTCGGGTCAGGCCACTGCTTCTGCCAAGCTAGTCTTTGCTCCCTTTTCTGTTTAGGATGCACATGATGGGCGGCACCACTCCCATCTTTCGCGCCACTGACCACCATCTTCTTGTCAGTGTTCGGCGCCATCTTTAAGTCTCTATCAGCCGCCATCTTTGCCGTTTTCAAGGCTCCTCCGTTCTCTGCACACAGGGCATCGCAATCCTGCCGACTCTGTGAAGCGGCCAGGGTGGTAGTCATGGCAACGGGCTGTAGTGTTCCCACACCCTGGCGCCCCACAGATGAAATATAATGTCCCTTATGCAATGTGTATAATGTGCGTATGAAGACACTCACATTAGATGTCAAGAGTCCCCTCGGCTTCTGTCACTCCGGCTTCGTGACCATTAGCTCCACAAACCATTCCAGAGACACTGTCCATTATCAACAGTTCAACTGTACTTAGCAGTAGGGTATCCATCACATATGCAGCACAGTGTGTACAGAGTGACATTTCTCAGCTTTCCCTGCCTTCCTGGTGACCTCTGTTGTTTCTGGCAGCCCTTGTCTCACTTCTGGAAATCCCTGCCTTGCTTCCAGCAATCACTACTCTTCCAGACAATCCCTGTCCCTTTCCAGCAATCACTGCTCTTCCTGGACAATCTCGGTCCCGTACATGCCTTTAGGCCCACCAGCTTTCTGCCATTGCCCTGGTCCAGATTCATGTTATAGGGTAATGGACTTGCCATCTCAGCTGCCCCTAGTCCCTGCCGTAAGCTTCAGATCCTCCTTGGAATGGTTCTGTCTAAGCTGGTGACCACCTACACAACACTCAGCCTGGGGCCCCTTCTTGCCGAAGCAACCTTATCCCCACAGGTGTCAGACTGTTTCACTCACTACTGCATCTGCACTTCTTGCCCTGGGCAAAGCTGCCCGGGCTCTGCTCACTAACTAGGAAGTGTCTGCACTATATCCTATTGCTCTACACTACACTGTAAACTTCTCCCCGTCTGGAAAACCCTTATGCTGACTAAACCTAAGCTAATACTCCTATTCCGTATCTCTAGTATGCCCCCTCTATTCTAATACCAATATTGTCCTATACTACCTTCTATTCTATCCCTAAGCTTATAAACAGTACAAGTGTAAGGGGTTACTGAGACTGACCTATGCCCCAAGCATGTCCCGGTTAACTGTTGATAACTGAATGTTCTAACCTGTGTATATGTATGTACAGTGTTTTAATGTACCTATTGCTACTATTTATTCATGTGTATTGTAAAGGGTTAGATACTAGAGGGGGTAGTGTAGGATAAGAACTTAGAATAGGAACTAGTTAAAACTAGGAGGGGCCAACTGCAGGTAAGCTATAGAATTTCCTGCATTTTAAGTAGTATTAGTGTGTGTGTGTCTCTGTGTGTTTGTGTATGTCTCTGTGTGTATATGTGTGTCTCTGTGTGTGCATGTGTCTCTCTCTCTCTCTGTGTTCTGTCTGTGTGTATGTATGTGTGTGTCTCTGGGTGTTTGTGTCTGTGTGGCTCTTGCTCCATGCTGAGAGCTGCATGCAGCACTGCCCAGGATTGGTGCTAATCCCTCTGATGCTGCTGTCAATAGTGATAGCTAAAACGCAAGGCACTGCACAGGGAGGGGGCTCCTTGTGTGCTTCCATCAGCACCACAAGATGTGAGCATTAGCTTTTGCTGCATGACTGGAGGTTGTTGGTGGTTGTTATTTGAGAAGACATTTGGTGGATTTATCTGTGACTGTTGCAAGGTTTTAGGTGTGTGATAATTCACTTTATTCTCCTACTTTGGTTTAACTCCCCAATGCATTCCTCTGTTGTTTGTGTGAATATATTTGTATGATTGATATTTTTCGTTATCCCTGTTCGTATTACCTTGTGAGTCTGGTTGATGTATTACGGTACACTACTACGCCCCTCTTCCGTGGGTAGACTGAGAGCTGATTCAGGAGCTTAGGCAAGGTATGTGGCCCCTTAGTAATTCAGGGAACAGGGTGAGCTAGGGGACCTTTAGAGTTAGGGACAGAGGAGCCCCTGGTCCTGGGGTACCCTACAACAGAGTTGTGACAGGGATATGAAGAAGGTCTGATAGGGCCCTTTGCCAGACTTTCAGTGTTATAGTCCTTCATGGCCAGCCTCTCTGGACCAGAGATATTATATAGCCTGCTCTTTGGCAGCTTGGCCCCAGGTATAAAATTAATGGTGAATTCAAAGGGGCAAAGCACAACCCAGAAGTCAGACAGGTATTCAGGCATAGATTGGGTACCTATCCTGACTAGCTGGGTGCCCAAACAGTGTCCTTGACAATACTCACTCCAGTTTACCATCTCCCAAGTCTGCCAGTTTACTATAGGATTGTGCAGCATAAGTCATGGTAGATCAAGAACCACAGGAGAGAGCAAACCCTCTAGCACATAACAGTCAAGAAATTCTGAGGGCATGGCCTCTACATATTTACCTTTCTATAGTAAAACTGCTGTAACCTGTATTCAGTGGAGGGAAAGTTTAGAATTTGAGGCATCTAGGCAGTGTTTAATATTCCTATTGCAATACTTGTGCACCGCTGCTGCACCGTTAAAACAACTGTCCTTGTCAGGGCTAAACATTTTTTTTTACCAATTAGTACTGGAACTTTTGCAGGCAAATATACCTAATTTAACCGCTTAGTGACAGAGCCATTTTGCAGCTTAATGACCGGGCCAATTTTTACAATTCTGACCATTGTCACTTTATGAGGTTATAACTCTGGAACGCTTTAACGCAGTGGTTCTCAACCTTTCTACTGCCGTGACCCCGCAATACAGTTCCTCATGTTGCGGTGACCCCCAAACCAAAAAATAATTACAGTCCTCCATACAATATTATGGGCACCACATAGTCCTCCATACAGTATTATGGGCCAAATATAATGCTCCATAAAGAATACTGGTCCCCATATAATGCTCCATACAAAATATGGAGCTCTCCTCTGCACTGTGCTGCGTTCTGCACTGTTACGGCTCAGGAAAGGGCACTGTGGAAAGACTCCCCATTATCATCATCATTGCCTCCCCATCATCATTATCATTGTCTCCACATCAACATCATCATTGTCTGCCCATCATCATTGGCTCCCCATCATCATCATTGGCTCCCCATCATCATCGCCTCCCCATCATCATCATCATCATTGCCTGCCCATCATCATTGGCTCCCCATCATCATCATTGCCTGCCCATCATCATTGGCTCCCCATAATCATCATTGCCTGCCCATCATCATTGGCTCCCCATAATCATTGGCTCCCCATCATCATCATTGCCTGTCCATCATCATTGGCTCCCCATCATCATCATCATTACCTTCCCATCATCATTGGCTCTCCATCATCATCGCCTCCCCATCATCATCATCATCATCATTGCCTGCCCATCATCATTGGCTCCCCATCATCTTCATTGCCTGCCCATCATCATCATCATCTTTGCCTGCCCATCATCATTGGCTCCCCATCATCATCGCCTCCCCATCATCATCATCATCATCATTGCCTGCCCATCATCATCGCCTCCCCATCATCATCATCTTTGCCTGCCCATCATCATTGGCTCCACATCATCATCGTTGCCTCCTCACCACCATCACTGCCTCCCCCCATCACCATCACACATACAGCACCACACACAGACAGCACCGCAGCACTCTCTCACATACACACACACACACACTGATACACACAGACACATACACCTCACATCTCACCTGTCCGGCGCCCGCGCTCTCTGCCACAGCCGGCCACTGAATGATGACGTCATCCAGCGGCGCTGCTGTGACAGGAAGCGCGAGCACCCTGCAGGCGCCCCCTGGAGCCTGGAGCTACGGAGGCACGGGGAGAGGTAAGTATTGCGCCGCCTGCTCAGGCCGGGTCCCCCCTCTCCCCGCACAGTGGACTCACCGACTCGCCGCTCAGCTCCGGAGGGTCCCGGGCCGCTGCACTGTGACTCCGTGGGAGGAGGAATTGCTGCTGCTGCCACGCCGCCCCACACACGTGCTGCCTGGGGCGGACCGCCCCCGCCCGCCCACGCTACGCCCGCGCCCTAGCCCCCACGCTACGCCCCTGCTACGCCACTGGGCTAAAGCCATCGGAAATATGTATTTTCCGATGGCTTTAAGCGACCCCTGTGTTTTGGTCGTTCGACCCCCGCCGGGGTCGCGACCCACTGGTTGAGAACCGCTGCTTTAATCGAATCCCGCTGATTCTGAGATGTTTTTTCGTGACATATTGTACTTCACGTTAGTGGTAAAATTTCTTTGATATGACTTGTGTTTATTATGAAAAAAATGGAACTATGGCGAAAATTTTGAACATTTAGCAATTTTCAAACTTTAAATTTTTATGCCCTTAAATCAGAGAGATGTCACACAAATTTCTTAATAAATAACATTTCCCACATGTCTACTTTACATCAGCTCAATTTTGGGAACAAAATTTTCTTTTGTTACGAAGTTATAAGGGTTAAAAGTTGACCAGCGATTTCTCATTTTTACAAAACCATTTTTTTTTAGGGACCACATCACATTTGAAGTCACTTTGAGGGGTCTATATGATAGAAAATACCCAAAAGTGACACCATTCTAAAAACTGCACCCCTCAAGGTGCTCAAAACCACATTCAAGAAGTTTATTACCCTTCAGGTGCTTCACAGGAGCTGAAGCAATGTGGAAGGAAAAAATTGACATTTAACTTTTTTGCAAAAGCTTTACTTCGGAACCAATTTTTTTATTTTCACAAGTGTTAAAAGAAAAAATGAACCACAAAATTTGTTGTGCAATTTCTTCTGAATACGCCGATACCCCATATGTGGGGTAAACCACTTTTTGGGCGCATGGCAGAGGTCGCAAGGGAAGGAGTGCCGTTTGACTTTTTCAAGCAGAATTGGCTGGTATACCATGTCGCGTTTAGATAGCCCCTGATGTGCCTAAACAGTGGAAACACCCCACAAGTGACACCATTTTGGAAACAAGACCCCTTAAGGAACTTATCTAGATGTGTGGTGAGCACTTTGAACCTCCAACTACTTCACACAAGTTTATAACGTAGAGCCGTGAAAAAAAAAAATCATATTTTTTCCACAAAAATGATCTTTTCACCCCAATTTTTATTTTCCCAAGGGTAACAAGACCCCAAATGTTTTTGTGTAATTTGTCCTGAGCATGCCGATACTCCATATGTTGGGGTAAACCACTTTTTGGGCGCACGGCAGAGGTCGCAAGGGAAGGAGCTCCGTTTGACTTTTTCAACGCAGAATTGGCTGGACGCCATGTCGCATTTGTAGAGGCCCTGATGTGTCTAAACAGTGGAAACCCCCCACAAGTGACCCCATTTTGGAAACTAGACCCCCTAAGGAACTTATCTAGATGTGTGGTGAGCACTTTGAACCCCCAAGTGCTTCACAGAAGTTTATAATGCCCGGGCGTGAAAATAAAAAATCATATTTTTTCCACAAACCTGATCGTTTAGTCCCCAATTTTTTATTTTCCCAAGGGTAACAGGAGAAATTAGACCACAAAAGTTGTTGTCCAATTTGTCCTGAGTATGCTGATACCCCATATATGGGGGGACCACTGTTTGGGCGCACGGCAGGGCTTGGAATTGAAGCAGCGCCGTTTGACTTTTTCAAACCAAAATTGGCTGGAATTGAGATTGGACACCATGTCGTGTTTGGAGAGCCCCTGATGGCCTAAACAGTGGAAACCCCCCACAAGTAACACCATTTTGGAAACTAGACCCCCTATGGAACTTATCTAGATCTGTGGTGAGCACTTTGAACCCCAAGTGTTTCACAAAAGTTTATAATGCCTGGGTGTGAAAAAAAACAAAAAACAATTTTCCACAAAAATGATTTTTTAGTCCCAAATTTTTTATTTTTCACAAGGAAATTGGACCCCAAGAGTTGTTGTCCAATTTGTCCTGAGTACGCTGATACCAAATATGTGGGGGGGAACTGTTTGGGCGCACAGCAAGGCTTGGAAAGGAAGTAATAACGTTTGGAATGCAGACGTTGATGGGGGTCATGTTCCGTTTGCAGTGCCCCAGATATGCCTAAACAGTGGAAAACCCCCACAAGTGACCCCATTTTGGAAACACCCTAAGTAACTTATCTAGATCTGTGGTGAGCACTTTAAACCCCCAAGTGTTTCACAAAAGTTTATAATGCCTGGGTGTGAAAAAAAAATTAAAAACAATTTTCTACAAAAATGATTTTTTAGTCCAAATTTTTGATTTATCACAAGGAAATTGGACCCCAAAAGTTGTTGTCCAATTTGTCCTGAGTACGCTGATACCAAATATGTGGGGGGGAACTGTTTGGGCGCACAGCAGGGCTTGGAAAGGAAGTAATAACGTTTTGGAATGCAGACGTTGATGGGGGTCATGTTCCGTTTGCAGTGCCCAGATGTGCCTAAACAGTGGAAAGCCCCCACAAGTGACCCATTTTGGAAACACCCCTAAGGAACTTATCTAGATGTGTGGTGAGCACTTTGAACCCCAAAGTGCTTCACAGAAATTTATAAACGCAGAGCCGTGAAGATAAAAAAAAATTTTTTCCTCAAAAATGATTTTTTAGCCAGCTAATTTTTTATTTTCCCAGGGTAACAAGGGAAATTAGAACCCCAAAATTGTGGCAATTTGTCCTGAGTGCGCTGATACCCCATATGTTGGGGGAAACCACTGTTTGGGCGCACGGCAGGGCTCGGAAGGGAGGGAGCGCCATTTGACTTTTTGAACGCCATGTCATGTTTGGAGACCCCCTGATGTGCCTAAATAGTGGAAACCCCTCAATTCTAGCTCCAACCCTAACCTCAACACACCCTAACCCTAATCCTAACCCTAATCCCACCCTAATTGTAACCCTAACCCTAATTGTAGCCCTAACCCTAATTGTAACCCTAACCTAATTATAACCCTAACCAAGGCTGGTTAATTTTGCGTTTACACCCGTTCAACACATAGCGTTGACGGCTGGTAACGGTATAGCATAACGCGATCACGTTATGCTATACCCGCTAGCACAGAGGAATCAGCAGATGATTCAATGTGCTAGCGGTGACAGAGCCCAGACGCTTCAGCCCGCATCTGAGGCTCTGTCACTGAATGATGCACACGCGAACGCATGCCGCTTTACGGCATTCGTCGCGATGAGCCCTCAAATGGGGGTGAATGGCAGCGTTAACGGACTGCGTTACACCGCGTTATACCGCGGTGTAACGCAGTCCGTCTAACGGACTGCCATAACGCAGTATGAACCCAGCCTAACCCTAACCCTAGCCTAACCCTAACAGAAGAATGAAAAAAAATATAATTTCTATATTTTATTATATGTCCCTAACTAAGGGGGTGATAAAGGGGGGGGGTTATGTACTGTTTTTTTTTATTTTGATCACTGTGATAGTTTATCACAGTGATCAAATGTACTTTTATGAGAATGAATGAAACATTTTTTGAATCTGCCGCCAGGCAGATTCGGCGGGCGCACTGCGTATGCGCCCGCCATTTTTTTTTTACAGGAAGAAGACGCCGGGATCCTGGGGCCTGCGGGAGGACGGAGGAAACCGGGAGGTATATGGGGGGCGATCGGGGACCCTAATTCTCTCCCCTCTGATGTGCGATCACATCAGAGGGGAGAGAAATCATTTTTTTTTTTTTTGCGGTCGCCGTTATACTTAGTATAACGGCGATCGCGACACCGGGGTCGGTAACTACCGACCCGGATCATGTTCTCTGGGGTCTCGGCTACCCTCGGCAGCCGAGACCCCAGAGAAAATTGCCCACCCCCCCGGCAGATCGCGGCGGGCACACTGAGCATGCACCCGCCATTCAAGATGGCGGCGCCCACCGGAGGAGGCAGGCGGGCCCGCGGGCCACAAGGGGCACATTGGGGGCCACAAGGGGGGATCAGTGACCCTTTTTCTCTGTCCTCTGATGTCCGATGACATCAGAGGACAGCAAAATTAAATGGCACATCAGATTTTTTTTTTTGTTGCGATCGCCGTTATAGGTTTAATAACGGCGATCGCAACATCAGGTCGGTAAAAACCGACCCGATTCATATTCTCTGGGGTCTCGGCTACCCCCGGTAGCCGAGACCCCGGAGAAAATGCGCCTCTGGGGGACGCTATTCACTTTTTTCCACAGTACCCTTAATGACCGCCGATAAAAGGCGTATCGGCGGTCGTTAAGGGGTTAAAATGCACAAGGTGTGCTGTAAGGGACAGGGAAGTGGACGTGCTGCTGATGGTACACGCAGGGGCCAAGGCCGTGGGCGAGGTAAAAACTGTGCCTGTTACGAGAGCATAACAAACATGCTCATCCACAAGACCTAGCTTCCTGTTCCACTTTGCGAGGAGAATGGGGGGTGCAGGACACCACTCTTGAAACCAGTACAGTGCAAACAGGTGGTCGGATGAATGACAGATACTGCTTTCAATATGTTTCCATTTCCAAGCACCACCCTGTCTGTCATACAGTCCAGTCTCACCAGCCAAGAGTCTGGACCACATAATCCTGAGCTTGATCCTCCTTCCTCCCACCATGGTGAGTCTGAGGAGACAAGTGATCCCACACTCGGGACACTCCGAGGAGCTCTTTACATTTCCAGTCATTGATTCTGGCCTGCATGTTTCAAGATGGATATTCCTACACCCCCTCCTCCTCATCCTCCATCTCTGAGTTGTCATCCATGTCAGTCGCAAGCTGGAAGCATTGCAGAACTGCCTCAGTGAAGCAGCAACAGGCTCCATTGGAACTAATTTGTTTAGGTGACACCACCACCGAGTTGTTGAAAGGTATAACAGACCAGACAGATATGTGACTCTCTCTGCTGAACCTACAACCAGGCATGGTCGATGTGATAATGGCAGCAATGTGGTGGTGGCTCTGAAGATTGTTAAGCGCATACACTTACCATGCCTGGTCCACATGCTAAACTTAGGGGTTCATCGTTTTCTGTGTGTGCGCCCATTTCCGTAAGTCAGCTACAGCTGCCAATGGTATGGCAGTGCTGCAGAAGCCCTTTCAAGTGCCAACTCACCAACTGGTGTGTGTGGTGACCACGTTCTGGAACTCCACATAATACATGTTGGCAAGGCTTTGTAAGCAGCAGAGAGCTGTAGTTGAATACCAGCTACCACATGCCCGTTTGTATTCCGGTCAGCCTCTGCGCATAACCGAGTGGGCATGGATGTCTGACATCTGTGAGGGTGTAAAATACTTAGAGGAATCAACCAAGGTGGTGAGCGGTGATAACGCCATAATCAGCGTAACCATCCCACTTCTGTGTCTACTCAAACGCTCGTTGCTCACAATTAAAGAGGAAGCTTTGCATGTGGACCAGGTGGGGATGGAGAAAGAAATTACACAGGGTGATACTACCTGGCCCAGCCTCATCTCAACTTCTCAGTGCAGATTGGGTGATAATGAGGAGGTGGCTGAGAAGGAAAAAGATGGTTGCCTGCACTACAGAGGGTACCACCCACACCAGCTTAATCCCGTCTGTTCAGTGTGGATGGGCTGAAGAGGAGAAGGAGTGGGAGGAAGAGATGGAGAGTCGTCTTTCTGGTGGGGACAGGGAACTCTTGCCTGTTGGGAGTCTGGACAAGTGGCATTAACTGTCGCTCTATGCCTTGGAGGTGATTGCCTGCTCTTCCACTAGCATTTTGTCAGAGTGGGTTTTTAGTGCCACCGGGGGCATAATAACTAATAGGCGCATCCGCCTGTCATCTGAAAATGTCGACAGGCTAACTCTTATCAAAATGAGCAAGGCCTGGATTGGCACAGACTTCTCAAACCTACCAGATTGACAGCAGCATAACTAAAGCCAAATCAAAGGTTCCTTTTTTCTCATTTATTCCCATGCACCCTTCCCACCCAAAAAAAGGGTATACGGTTCATGGTTTCTTCTTTTTCTTGTCCTCCTCTACCATATCAACAGGGTCATCAGGCAGCCCTCACTCAAAAACTTGAAAGGGTCATGAAGTGCCCCTCACTCAAAATCTTTATAGGGTCAACAGGCGGCCATCACTCAATAGGGTTATCAGGCTCCCTCACTCAAAATCTTTATAGGGTCATTAGGTGTCTTTCACTTAAAATACTTATGGGGTCAACAGGCGGTCCTCACTCAAAATCTAATAGGTTCAACAGGCTGCCCTCACTCAAAATCTTTATATGTTCATCATGCAGCGCTCACTCAAAATGAACAAAACCTGTATTGGCCCAGACTTCTCAACCCCACCAGATGACAGCAGCGGAACATAAAGTCAATTCAAATGTAGGGTTATCATGAGGCCCTGGCTCCAAACTTTCAGAGGGTCATTATGTGCCATTCTTTCCAAATTTTAAGATGATCGCTATAAGTCACTATCTCCAAAGTTTTAGAGGGCACTTGTTGAAAATGTTTGTCTTCCAGGATGTACTGCAGTCCCTCCTTTTAATTTTTGGCAGTCCTTGCATTTAGTGCATAGACTTTATGAGTCTAGGAAACTCACTACCTAGCAATTTTGACAGAATGTGTATGAGGCTTATTTATGTCTAAAACAGGTGCATTGGAGTCCCTCTTCCTTCTAATTTTTGGCTGTTCTTGCATTGTCGGCAAATACTTTGTGAGTTTTAGAGTCCTCCTTCATAAATTAAACAGGATGTGTCTGACCATGTCACACATACCACATGCCCAGATAAGGTAGTAAAATGTTAAAACTACATTTACTGGTGACTACTTGTGGGTGTAGTTTTATTTGCCGTTCTACCATATCATCTACTGTAGTCATGGGTAACTGGGAAATACGGTGAGAGATGGCCCAGCTTTTAAGGGGTGGAGGAGGCGCTTTTTTTTATATTTCTCTGTTCATTTTGCCTTATATACAAGTCATTATACAGTAAAGAATGTTTCCTAACATTTTTTCTTGTAAAATCCATTTTATCTTCAGTTTTGTATGTTGTACGGTTGGCTCATAAAAGTTGCTTCATGCTCTGAGAACATTGTTCCCAGCAACAACCTGGAGTCATGCATCCAGGCATCTTCCCCACGCTATTCCCATTCCATTTCAGCGCTGTTTCCATCCATTTCAGCAATTTTCTTTCCCCCTCAGCCCTCCTGGTAAGGTTTCCCGTAAAAATGCTTGAGTTTCCCATTGACTTCCATTATACTCGTTACTCGAGTCTAGTCTGTCCGAGTGTCCTACCTACTTGGTTCGAGTACCGAGCACTCAAGCATTTTAGTGCTCAATAATCACTAATGCTCATGATATGATACATGTTATTATATATTGGTGCTCTGGTAAAGTCTTTCAACCTGATAATGAAAAGAATCACAAATTTTGGTAAGAGATCCATGTTTCTTATCAATTGGGAGATATCTGTTCTTCTTCCCCCTAGACCCTACACCACCACATTGTGATGTTGAAAATAGTTAGAGAGTGCAAAAGTTTAAATATTTGGGTCTAATGATCCCACCTAACTTGTCGGAAGTTTGGTGTCTCCCCCAATTACTAGATGTACTTCATAATGACCCTGTGTGGCTTCCTCAGAGCCTGTGTTATACAAGAGATCTTCCAAGCATTGGTTTGGATGACACGGTAGCTATGATTAGAATAGAGGCCCCTATTCATCTAGACCATCGTTGATTTTTGCCAGTGTTGATGACAGAACATGCGGAGTCAGATGCGACTCATTCATTAAGAGGCACAAGACACTCAGGCTATGTTCACATAGTTATTTGCTCCTATGCAAATTTAGTGACTCCGTCGGGGCTCATGTCCAAATCCCTGCAAAAAGGGATTTGGGCGAAGATGAAGGACTTCAACTTCTGTAGAGCCGTCACTGGTATGTCAGTTTGTTACTTGTACACTTACAATATATAAACCAACACGAGAGACAAGAGTACAAAATAGGTCTCATAAAATTACACATATTAATATAATTAAAAATATGAAAAACATACATATGACAAAAACAGAATATTCCTACAAATGGCACCAGTACACACAAACAATGTAGAAAATGTAACATTTTGAAAAGACATAAGAAGGTTAAGAACTTACCATAAATACCTAGTCAGAGAGCTAGGTGCTTATTCTTAAACAGTTTAGTACGAAAATCAAGGTAAGTAATACTTACACCTAGGGGGCATTTGGGGCCAGTGGACCAGTGCACATTTACTCTATCCCCATTGTGGACATACCACTTAGGTGTAAGTATTAACTTGATTTTCTTACTAAACTGTTTAGGAATAGTTATAGCACCAAGCTATCTGACTAGGGGTATTTATTATAGGTTCTTAACCTTGTGTCTTTTCAAAATTTTACACTTTCTAAATTGTTTGTGTGTACTGGTACCATTTGTAGGAACATTGTTTTTGTCGCATGTATGTTTTTCTTATTTTTAATTATATATGAATTCTGTGCATCTTTTTAGTGGCCTATGCCCCACCACAGTATTGCTGTATATAGTCAAAATCACGGTCTCTTATGAACACCTGTCACAGGCTTGTTCCAGAGGAGTACAGTCATGAGGATCTTCAGCAGCCCCCTGGCTGTCACAACCCATTGGCACCTCACTGACAGGCCATTAGAACAGTACGTTCCCCTTGGGACACACACTGTTAATCCTGCTGTTACAGGTTAACAGCCATGGATGGAACTTCGCTCCTAGTGTGGCTGTTAGAGGCAGTTGATGGCTGAATATCATAGCCTTCATATGCTGGCTCAGTTCCTGAGGCCACATCAAAATCAGGGAGCCGGAGTATGACATGTCGATAAGGAGTTGATAATGCAATAATGCAATGAACTGGCTACAAATGTGCTCTAGGTACATCCCTTACTGATGAAATGACCGGCTGTATGGATTACATCACATAAGGTACATACACGACAGATCAGAACAAGCTTTATCTTGTGCTCAGTTTTATCTGCACCATGACATCACTTTACTATTTAATGATTAGATCCTAATGTCATAATTAAATATTGAATCTGGCATGTTCTTTTCACTCAAGTTCCAGCAGGACACATTACACTGAGGGGAAGGTCAAAATCTGCACTGTGCGTAATTTCTAACTACCTCGCTAACCATTTCTGAGCAATTCAGCTGATTTTTGCCTCCCAAAAGTTCAGTTCTCCTTTGTTATGGTCTGTGATCATCTATAGACTCAGGAGCTCAGCAAAAGACAGATAAAAGATTTACAAATTCCTTATCAGAATAAGCTCATGGACAGATTCTCCGTTAACTTATTCTGTAGCCAGCAATATGGGAGGAAAAAAAACCATCAAGTGTCAAACTGTGTAAAAGTTTTAATGAAAGCAAAACAGCAAAAGTGATTTTTAGCTATAAAATATAAAATAAATACGCAGCTTCAAAACCGCAGCAATTCCTGAGCGTCGGCACGTACCCTTATAGGTTTACATTCATTATTTGTCGCAGATTTGATGCCAGCCATCAGGTTTTATTGTTTGTTTTTTTTTGCTTTTTTAATTAATTTCGTGTTTACTCATAGTTTAAGATTATATATAAATTCTATAATAATCATAAAAGATCTTAAAATAGAATTTTATTTCAATGTCTAAGGCGTTAGTTATGTACAGGTTCTGGAGATTTTCACACAAAAAAACAAAAACACGCACACTTAATAAAAAAATGGACACATTGACCAAACTCTTCTGAAGACTGGTCTATTTCTTGAAATTGAGAAAAACAGATATATGATCTGAATCACTACTACGCTAAGATAACGTGGTCCGTTGCCTTTTTTTCCCCCGTTTATAAGGTCACCATTTAAAAATAAAAGATGAAACTCACCTTTTACGGTTGTGGAAGCCCAGGGCACAACGTGTCTGTGGTCAAATTGTATGCAGCCTATCCAGTAGGCTCCCGGTACCCCTCAAACAAAAATCCATATAACAGTATTGCAATAGGATAAAAATAAAAAAAAAATATATCTGGAATGCATCAAGTGGTTCAAAGAAATGCTAACAATTGTTAATAATCGGCTTTTAAACGTATGCCAGTTAGTAGTTTAGCTTACATTGTATCTGTTGTGATGCACCAGGATTTTCCAAATCACGTAAAATCAATAGTTTGCTGAGAATATCTCATTAAAGGGGTTTTCCTACAAACTACATTTTAATCAATATATCTTGGAATAAAAAGTTCCACAATTGGATGTGGTAAATAAATGTTACTGTGCTGAGATAACCTTATAAATGCGCCCCTGTTGTGTTCGGTGTAATGGCCGTGTCTGACCGTGCGGAAACATGGTCTACACATTTCCTGGACAGAAGATGCAAAAGAGTATATAAATATTACACCAGGGGATGAAAGCTAGATGCTTCTGGGAGGTAAAACATTTCCTTCCATGTTTTACCTCACAGAAAGCAGCAGCTGTGATCCCCTTCTAGAATGCCTGTACTTTCTTGTGTCATCCCTGCCCAGGAGCTTTGGTGTTATCAGACCATGTCCCTCACCGTCAGACACAGCCATTACACAGTAGGGGCACATTTATAAGATTATCTCAGCACAGGAACATTTTATTTTAACACATCCAATTTTGGAACTTTTCATTATTCCAATATCAATCGATTAAAATGTACTTTTTTGTGGGAAAACCCTTTTAACCCCTGGAGGTATTATTGTTTTTTCATTTTTTTGCTCCCCTTCTTCCCAGAGCCATAACTTTGTTATTTTTTGGTCAATATGGCCATGTGAGGGCTTGTTTTTTGTAGGACGAGTTGTACTTTGGAACAACACCATTGGTTTTAACATATCATGTACTGGAAAACGTGAAAAAAAATTCCAAGAGCGGTGACATTGCAAAAGTGCAATTCCACAGTTGTTTTTTGTTTTGCTTTTTTTTTATGTTCACTAAATGCTAAAACTGACCTGCCTTTAAGATTCTCCAGGTCTTTACGAGTTCATAGACACCAAACATGCCTAGGTTCTTTTTTATCTATGTGGTGACAAAAAATGCCAAACTTTGTTTAAAAAAAAACACAAAAAAACAATTGCACCATTTTCCGATACCCATAGCGTCTCCATTTTCATGATCTCGGGTTGGGTGAGCCCTTATTTTTTGCACTCCGAGCTGACCCTTCATGACCTGTGACACAGCGTATGTGTCATGAAAGGATCGCGTTCCTGCGGGTCGGGTGACCGGGGTCACTGAAAGGTCACCCAACACGCAGACACAAGACCCTTGTGGCTTCACCACAGGGGGGATGGCTTAACCCCTACGTGGCTACGATCGCTCTGATTGGCTGTTAAAAGTGAAACAGTGCTCCCTTTATTCCGAGCCCCGACGTGTGGCCAAACAGTGGTTTACCCCCACATATGGGGTATCAGCGTACTCAGTAAAAATTGCACAACAACTTTGGTGGTCTCATTTCTCCTGTTACTCTTGGAAAAAAAAAATTGGGGACTAAAAAAATTATTTTTGTGGAAAAAAAATGATTTTTTATTTTCACAGCTCTGCGTTTTAAACTTCTGTGAAGAACTTGGAGATTCAAAGTGCTCACCACACATCTAGAGGAGTTCCTTGGGGGATCTAGTTTACAAAATGGGGTCACTTGGGGGGGTTTCTACTGTTTAGGCACATCATGGGCTCTACAAACGTAACATGACGCCCGCAGACCATTCCATCAAGTCGGCATTTCAAAACGTCACTACTTCCCTTCCGAGCCCCGACGTGTGCCCATACAGTAGTTTTCAAAAGACAAAAAACCTGACTAGCACATCCAGACTAATGTGAACTAGGTGCAAACCAAAGGGAGTTACCCTCATGTAAAACATCAAAAAAGGCTGCACTCAAGCATACTAAAGCATGACAACATAGAATATATGAAATTTTGAATAGCAATATGCTTTGAATTAAGGAAAAATTTGAGAGTTAGTATAAACATTTGGCCAAACATTTTAAAGCTCAACAACCATCGTCAAGGTGGTCTCAATTCTGTTGAGTCCCTAACCTAATGTGAACATACCTCTATTAGGCTGATGTTTTACATGAGGGTAGCTCCCTTTGGTTTGCACCTAGTTCACATTAGTCTGGATGTGCTAGTCAGGTTTTTTGTCTTTTGAATGTTAGCTTACTGACCGAGCACTCCGCTCCCACCAGGTGGTGATTTTAATTACACCAGCTCCCTACTTTACCCATAAATGCAGGCATTACTGACAGAGGTGCATATTCGCCCAGAAATTCAGATATCAGCCTAATAGAGGTATGTTCACATTAGGTTAGGGACTCAACAGAATTGAGACCACCTTGACGATGGTTGTTGAGCTTTAAAATGTTTGGCCAAATGTTTATACTAAGCGTCTCAAATTTTTCCTTATATTCCAAAGCCATATTGCTATTCAAAATTTCATATATTCTATGTTGTCATGCTTTAGTATGCTTGAGTGCAGCCTTTTTTTGGATGTTTTACATGAGGGTAGCTCCCTTTGGTTTGCACCTAGTTCACATTAGTCTGGATGTGCTAGTCAGGTTTTTTGTCTTTTGAATGTTAGCTTACTGACCGAGCACTCCGCTCCCACCAGGTGGTGATTTTAATTACACCAGCTCCCTACTTTACCCATAAATGCAGGCATTACTGACAGAGGTGCATATTCGCCCAGAAATTCAGATATCAGCCTAATAGAGGTATGTTCACATTAGGTTAGGGACTCAACAGAATTGAGACCACCTTGACGATGGTTGTTGAGCTTTAAAATGTTTGGCCAAATGTTTATACTAAGCGTCTCAAATTTTTCCTTATATTCCAAAGCCATATTGCTATTCAAAATTTCATACAGTAGTTTTCTCCCACATATGGGGTACCAGGGTACTCAGGAAAAACTGGACAACAACTTTTGGGGTCCAATTTCTCCTGTTACCCTTGTGAAAATAAAAAATTGTGGGTTAAAAAAATCAGTTTTTGAGGAAAAAAATGATTTTTTGTTTTTACAGCTCTGCATTATAAACTTCTGTGAAGCACTGGGGGTTCAAGGTGCTCACTACACATCTGGATAAGTTCCTTGGGGGTCTAGTTTACAAAATGGGGTCATTTGTGGTTGGTTTCTACTGTTTGGGCACATCAGGGGCTCTGCAAACGTAACAAGATGCCCGCAGACCATTCCATCAAGTCGGCATTTCAAAGCGTCACTACATCCCTTCGAGCCCATGACGTGTTCCCAGACAGTGTTCCCCCCACATATGGGTACTAGCGTACTCAGGACAAACTGGACAACAACTTTTGGGGTCCAATTTCTCCTGTAACCATTGTGAAAAAAAAAATAGGGGGAAAAAAAAATTCATTTTTTGAGAAAAAAAATGATTTTTTATTTTCAGGGTTGTGCGTTATAACATCTGTATAGCACCTGGGGGTTAAAGGTGCTCACTGTGCATTAAATAAGTTCCTTAGGGGTCTTGTTTCCAAATGGGGTCATTTGTGGGGGAGCTCCAAAGTTTAGGCACACAGGGCTCTCCAACACGACATGGTGTCCGCTAACGATTGGAGCTAATTTTCCATAAAAGTCAAATGGCTCCTTCCTTCTGAGCCCTGCTGTGCACCCAAACAGTGGTTCCCCTCATATGGGACACCAGCATACTCAGAAAAACTGGACAACAACTTTTGGTGTCCAATTTATCCTGTTACCCTTGGGAAAATAAAAAAATAGGCTAAAAAATTATTTTTGAGAAACAAAAATGATTTATTTTCACTACTCTGCGTTTATAAACTTCTGTGAAGCACTTGGGGTTCAAAGTGCTCACTACACATCTAGATAAGCTCCTTGGGGTCTAGTTTCCAAAATGGGGTCACTTGTGGGGGGTTTCTACTGTTTAGGCACATCAGGGCTCTGCAAGCGCAACATGACGCCCGCAGAACATTCCATCAAGTCTGCATTCCAAAATGGCGCTCATCCCTTCTGAGCTCTCCCATGCCAAAACAGTGGTTCCCCCCCACATATGGGGTATTGGTGTACTCAGGACAAATTGCACAACAACTTTTGTGGTCCAATTTCTCCTGTTACCCTTTTGAAAAAAAAATTAGCGGGCTAAAAATTCATTTTTGAGGAAAAAAAATAATTTTTTTTATTTTCACTGCTCTGCGTTATAAACTTCTGTGAAGCACTTGGGGGTTCAGAGTGCTCACAACACATCTAGATAAGTTCCATAAGAGGTCTAGTTTCCAAAATGGTGTCACATGTGTTTTTTTTCATTGTTTAGGCCCACAGGGGCTCTCCAAACGCGTCATGGTGTCCGCTAATGATTGGAGCTAATTTTCCATTCAAAAAGTCAAATGGCGCTCCTTCCCTTCTGAGCCCTGCCGTGTGCCCAAACAGTGGTCTATGACCACATATGAGGTATCTGTGTACTCAGGAGAAATTGCCCAACAAATTTTAGGATCCATTTTATCCTGTTGCCCATGCAAAAATGAAAAAATTGATGCTAAAATAAAATTTTTGTTGGAAAAATTAAAATGTCCATTTTTTCCTTCCACGTTGCTTTAGTTCCTGTGAAGCACCTGAAGGGTTAGTAATCTTCTTGAATGTAGTTTTGAGTAGCTTGAGGGGTGCAGTTTTTATAATGGTGTCACTTTTGGGTATTTTCTACCATATAGACCCCTCAAAGTGTCTTCAAATGTGAGGTGGTCTCTAAAAAAATGGTTTTGTAAATTTTGCTGTAAAAATGAAAAATCGCTGGTCAACTTTTAACCCTTATAACTTCCTAAAAAAAAAAATTTTGCTTCCAAAATTGTGCTGATGCAAAGAAGACAAGTGGGAAATGTTATTTATTAACTATTTTGTGTCACATAACTCTGGTTTAACAGAATAAAAATTAAAAATTTGAAAATTGCAAAATTTTCAAGATTTTCGCCAAATTTCCATTTTTTTCACAAATAAATGCAAAAATTATCGACCTAAATTTACCACTAACATGAAGCCCAATATGTCACGAAAAAACAATCTCAGAATCGCTAGGATCCGTTGAAGCGTTCCTGAGTTATTACCTCATAAAGGGACACTGGTCAGAATTGCAAAAAATGGCAAGGTCATGAAGGGGTTAATGATACCATTTTAGTGCAGATACAACCTTTTGATCGCCTGTTATTGCATTTTAATGCAATGTTGTGGCAATCAGAAAAACGTAATTCTGGCTTTTTGAGTTTCTCGCTACACCGTTTAGCGATCAGGTTAATCCTTTTTTTTTATTTATAGATCGGGCGATTCTGAATGCGGTAATACCAAATATGTTTTTTTATTGTTTTATTTTGAATGGGGCAAAAGAGGGGTGGTTTGAACTTTTATATATTTTTAAAAACTTTTTTTTTTTTTTTTTTTACTTTTGGCATGCTTCAATAGTCTCTGTGGGAAACTAGAAGCTGTCATAGCCTGATCGGCTCCGCTACATATAGGCGATGATCAGATCGCCAGTATGTAGCAGAATTGCTGACTTGCTATCAGCATTGACCACCAGGCTGCGCTCATAGCAATCCAGCATTGACAACCATAGCGGTCTGCAGGAGACCTCTGGTTGTCATGCCAACCTATCGGTGACCCAAATGATATAAATAAATCTAAAATTGTGGCTGCTGGAGAAAACCATGTGATTTTTTTTAAGCTAATTAACTGTTCAAGAGCCAAATTGGTTCAGAGACAACAAAAAAAACAAAAAATAGTTGAACTTAACTAATTTTGTGGTGCTGAAAACAAATATGTTGCTTACATTTGCTTATTGGCTCTACTTTTCAACACCCAGAGGAAGTTGTAATTACTCATGACACCTTTCATGCAGGCTTATTCAAAAGTTGTGTCTATTTCCTCATCATTATTGCATTGTTACTAGCTGGTCCATTACATTATCTGTTTAGACTATTGAGCCTTCAATATTCTATCATCCTAGTGTAACCAAACAACTTCAACGCCGCTCCGATGATATAATTCAAATTACAGTTGTATCACCTGCTTTTATAAATGCTCTCTGTGTAAGGTATAGTTTTAGGATTTCTTAGCAAATTTACATTTTTTTTTTTTCAGAAATGCCTCGTTCTTGCATTAACAAAACTGGATAGTTTTTGCTACATATGCGAGAAGTCACTTTTGCTCCACAAAGGCGAAACTTGACTACCATGGTAAGAAAAGCCTAAACCTGTACTTTGACTGCAGAATAGGAGATTAGGAGATCAGGAAAAGAGCTGGGCTCCACACATATGCTGTAATAGATGTGCATGGCATCTTACCCACTGATTGCATGGGAAGAGGCAATATATGCCTTTAGCAGCCCCAATGATCTGGAGAGAGCCAACCAATCACATTACCAATTGATATTTCTGAATGGTGTCCCCCGTTAGGAAAGCAGTTTCAAGAAAGAAGTGGACTTAACAGTATCCAAACATTCCATCTGCAAAACGCCCAGTACCACATACAGAAGAACTGCCAGTTCCAAAAGCACCAGAAACATTTTCAGTGAAGTGAGGAAGAAGGCTTTTGGTGTCAAAGCATCTTTCTCTCATGACCCAGACTTTCTCAGCAACATCAACTGAACTAGACCTCATAACACAAAGTGAACTGAACAATGTTAGAGATTTGGATATGCCCAAGAATAAGGCTGAGCTTATCGGTTCCAGGCTACAGCCGTGTAATGTTCTAGCAGGCGATATTCGGATTTGTTCCGTAACAGTGATATAGATCTTGTCCAATACTTCTTCATGGAGGGCAATCTTGTGGAAGCTCTGAAAATAAGTCATATTCCTGAGGAATGGAGGCTCTTCATAGACTCCAAAATTAGCCTAAAAGCAGTCTTGCTGCATAATGGCAATGCGCTACCATCAATTCCAGTTGGTTATGCATCCACATGAAAGCAACCTATGACAACATGAAACTGCTGTTTAGGAGCATGAACTATGACCAACATTTGTGGCCCTCTGTAGTGACTTAAGTGTGTTTGCCCTCTTACTTGGGTCTCCAGGGTGTATACACAAAGTACTGCTGCTTTCTATGTGCGTGGGATAGTCGTGTGTGAGAAAATTCACTACAATAAACCTGAGTGTATGGGGGCATATAGACAGGACCTGTATGTCGCCCACCCTACGGGCTGAAGCTAAGGTCACTAGCAGCACCGTATTAAGCGTGAGGAATTTCGGTGACAACTCCTGTAAGAGCTTGAAAAGATCCCTGGTTAGAGCCTCAAAGACCAGATTCAGGTCCCATGTAGGAATTTTTGGAACTATGACTGGTCTAGATCTACTACAGGATCTTATAAAACTGGACACCCACCTATTTGATGCTAAACTGTAATAATACAAAGCCTCCAATGCCGAAACCTGAACCTTGAGAGTACTAGTTGCTAACCCAAGTTGCAATCCCACCTATACAAATTATAGAATAGGCCCATCTGGAGCTTCCTCCCCCAAGGAACTCCAGGAACTTTTTCCATGTTCTACAATAGATTATTGATGTAATCGGCTTTACTCCTCAACAGGGTGGAGACTAGCCAGGCGACTCAGTAACGCCCTCTCAAATTCCATGCTGCCAGATGGAAGCCCTTCACCTGAAAGTGGCATACTGTTCCCTGGGTAAGTAGGTCTGTAATCTCTGGTAAAATCCATGGATCGGTAACCGACATCCACCTTAGAAGGGAGAACCATGGTCTCCTCGGCCAAAATGGAACAATAAGAATTACTCTTGCCTGATCCTCTCTGATTTTCCTCACCACTGTCGGAATCATTGCTATCGGGAGAAACACGTAGGTCATGGTGAACCTCCAAGGTATCTGAAGGGTATCTACTGCAAACGATTTTCTCTTGGATCTAGAGAGCAGAAATTCCTGACCTTCCTGTTGTGTAAGGTGGCAAACAGGTCTATCTATGGCCTGCCCCAAGCCTCCACTATTTGCTGGTACACTCAAGGGTTCACAGACCGTTCCCCCTGTGTCAATTCTCTGCGACTCATGAAGTCTGCTTTCACACTTTTCATGCACCTTATATGAAGTGACTTGAGAGACAGCAGGTGTTGTTCTGCTAGCTGAAACAGGATGATGGCTACCTCCATAAGAGCACGGGATCTCATTCCTCCCTGATGGTTTATATAAGCCACCACTGCTCGATTGTCCGACATGACCCGGGTATGGCGGCCACGAAGGGGAGAAAATGTCTCAAGGCCTTTTCCATGGCCCACAGTTCCTTTACATTCAAACCCTGATCTTTCTAAAGAAGACCAGGTTCCCTGCACTGAGTGGGATCTTAGATATGCCCCCCATCCCATACCACTCGCATCGGTCATGATCACATCCTCCAACGGTCTTAACCACTGGACCCCCGATGCCAAATGCTCCCTTACAGTCCACCAGGTCAGGGAATCTCTTATGACCAAGGAAAGATGTACCGTATATACTCGTGTATAAGCCAAGATTTTCAGCACCTTTTTTTGTGCTGAAAATGCGCCCTCGGCTTATACACGAGTCATAGGGCAGAAACCAGCGGGGGAGGGGATGCGGCGGCAGGAGCCGGTGGCTGGGATATCATACTCACCCTCCCCGTGCCACCGTTGAACGTCCCTGCAATCCTGCGTTCTCCCCGGCTTCCTGCAGCTCTCCAGCGCTGAGCGGTGACGTAATACCCGCTCATTAAGGTCCTGTAATATGGACGCGACGCCACTCCCATGGGCGTGGCCTCCATATTCATGGCCTTAATGAGCGGTATTACGTCACCGCTCAGCGCTGGAGAGCTGCAGGAAGCCGGGGAGACGCAGGATTTCCGGCCGGGATGTTCAGCGATGGCACGGGGAGGGTGAGTATGATGGAGGAGGATGGGGGGAGCATGGAGGAGGACAAGGAGCACGGAGCAGGACGGGGGGGGAGGAGGAGAGCACGGAGCAGAACGGGGGAGGATGGGAGCACGGAGCAGGAACGGGGGGAGGAGGAGAGCACGGAGCAGGACGGGGGGAGGATGGAGAGCACGGAGCAGGACGGGGGGGAGGACGGAGAGCACGGAGCAGAACGGGGGAGGATGGAGAGCACGGAGCAGAACGGGGGAGGACGGAGAGCACGGAGCAGAACGGGGGAGGACGGAGAGCACGGAGCAGAACGGGGGGGAGGACGGAGAGCACGGAGCCGACGGGGGATGGGGACGAGAGCACGGAGCAGAACGGGGGAGGACGGAGAGCACGGAGCAGAACGGGGGGAGGACGGAGAGCACGGAGCAGGACGGGGTGGGCACAGAGGAGAATGGGGGAGTGCAGAGCTGGATGGAGGAGCACGGAGCAGGACGGGGGAGGATGGAAAGCACGGAACAGGACAGGATAATGGAGCAGGAGGGGAGCACAGAGGAGAATGGGGGCGCACAGAGCTGGATGGGAGAGCACAGAGCAGGACGGCAACTTACACATCCGGCTTATACGCGAGTCAATAAGTTTTCCACGTTTTTTGTGGCAAAATTAGGGGGGGTCAGCTTATACACGGGTCGGCTTATGCATGAGTATATACGGTACTTTTCCTTCTAAATGTCCTTTTAGTGATCTCTGTGCCGACAGGACCTCCCACTGTACTGCCTTAGGTGAAATTGTGCCCAACCTACTGCCGGTATACAAGATGTTAAGAGATTGTAGCAGGGACATCGCCTTCCTCAGTGTTATTACGGGCTGCTGTATTGCTGACAGAATCAAACCCCTTCTTTTGACAATTTTGCTCTCAGCAGGAGACAGAGCTGGCGTTCGGAGTCCAGTGCCAACCCGAGGAAGTATTGTACCTTTTCTGGTACTAACCTCGACTTGAGGGTATTTACCACCCATCCCAGCTCCTTTAGGGTTAGTCACTTCCTTCACCTGATCTATAGTGACCTTTCAACCTCCCCACTATAAGGAAGCCGTCCAGGTACGGGATGATAACTATGTCCCGAGAACGAAGGTATGACATCACCTCCCCATTACCTTGATAAACATCCTTGAGCTGTAGACAGACTGAATGGAAGGGCTGCATACTGGTAATGCCTGATCTGTCCCTGGACATACAGAGCTACCATTAGGTACTTTTGATGATCCCGATGGATTGGGATATTGTAATAGGCATCTATTAAGTCTATGACTGTCATTAAGCAGTGCTGGAACAACATCTTTATAGCCGTATTTATCAATGCCATCTTGAAGGAGTAGTTCTCTACCCACAGGTTGAGCTTCCTCAGGTTGACAAGGGTTCTCTAAGAACTGTACGGCTTTTGTATCAAAAAGAGAGGGGGAATAAAATCCCCTTCCTTCCTCTTGCCTCGGGTACTTCTTGTAGAACCTGTTTCTGCACCAGTCCCAAGATCTCCGCCTCCAGGGCTAGTTGTTCCTCCCGAGACTTCCTGCAGGGTGTTAATACAAAGGTCTGTCCGGGTGGATGAATGAAATCCGTCCTTAAACAGTCTCTGATGACCCTCAGTACCCAACCACTGGGGGAGATGTTCACCCAGGCAGGGAGGAAGAGAGAGCCTTCCCCCTACCTCTGACCTGACGTCATTGGGGGGACTTTTTTGATGATGTAGAGGGCCCTCTGAACATGTAACCAGACCCTTTTCTGTCTTTGAAGTCCCAGTTTTTCCTTTCCCCCGGGGGATGACCTCTATTAAATTTCCTTCTCCGAAAAGGTTTCCTGATCTCGCCTGGGAAACCCCTTCTTTTTGTCACCTGCCTTTCACAAGATATCATCCAGCTTCTGCCCAAAGAGAAATTGGCCATCACACGGAATGGAAGTTTATTCTTTGATGACAAATCACCCGGACACCCTTTTAGCCACAGGGAGCGTCTCGCTGCATTCGACAGGCCTGCTGCCCCGGCTGCCAACCTTACTGAGTCTGCTGAGGAGTCCGCCAAGAAGGCTGTTGTCCCTTGCACCAGAGAATATTAGCTAAGATTTCTTACCTTGGAACTTTATTCCTCAGCTGTTCCTCAATTTGTTGCAGCTAGATCATGAGAGCAGGCAGTACACGTCCCAGCTAACGCTGGTTTCAAGCCCCCTGCAACTGCCTCCCAGGTGTGCAAGAACCCATCTGCTTTTTTGTCTGTGTCTCTTAGCATGCCGGAGTCCTCTAAGGCAGGGACAATTTTTTTCTTAGAGGACCTAGCCACAACCCCATCAATTTTAGGGATCTTCTACCAGCTCTAGAAGTCTTTTTCCTCAAAGGGGCACCTTCTATTGGAAGGTAGGCTACCCAACCTTTCTGGCTTCTTCCACTCTTTCTCTATAAGCGCATTAACCTTCGTATTAACAGGGAAGGTACGCTTCCTCTTTTCCTCCAGGCCCCTGAACATAACATCCTCTAAGGATCTAGGTGTTTTCTCATTTTAGGCCCATTGTAGACCTGACTGCTTTAACCAGTCTCTCCATATCCTCAGTTGGAAAGCACGGTCGGCTCCCTATATCACTGTCCTTGGAGGAGTTCGAGGATTGGGGAGAGGAGGGAGATGGGGATTTCTCAAGATATTTCTCACCAGAAAGACAGGGTTCAGAGTCTGTAACCACCTCACAGCTCTTCTTGCCCCCTTATCTTAGGGCTGACTTTAAGGCACATTTCACTTCTGCCCTGATTATGGCCCTAAGGCTTGTGACGAAATCAGGGGTCTCTTCCCGTATTGTTTTATGTTTACAGTCTGCGCACAGATCCTTCTGCCACTGAACTGCCAGCGGGGCTTTACATAGGGTTCACTCATTCTTTTGTTTGGCACTAGCTTTCCACGGCCCCGGATTCGGAGGCTGATCAGGGGTACGCATAACATCCCTCCTGGATACTGAGTCCTGCGACCTTCGGTCAGGATAACCGCCACTCCTGCCACTCGAGCGGCTGTTCCTCTTGGTACGCTGGTGACCAGGCATAGAGCCTGGTGAGAGCTCCTGCTGTCCAACTTCCTCCATGGTGAAGCTTTGGACACGAGAGCCTCTTCTGTGGTCATCCCTCAAGAGGGATCCACTGTGCCCTCTGCCTCCTCCGGTGCCCAAGTAAGCCCCTCCCACCTCTACCACTCTGCCAGGATGCGTGTAGCCGGCATTTTCCGCTCTGGGTGCCACCATCACGGATCCGGCGCACGCCACTGACGTCACACGTGAACGCCCATTCCCAGTGTGACTCGCCAGCAGCGTGCTCCCTGGATGCACCGTACACCCTGGAGCAAGTGACTGCCGGTAGAGGAGAGCGGCACGGCAGCCGCAGAAGAGCCACCGGACTCCTGACTGCGCTGCCCACAAGCCCGCTCGTACGACAAGGCCCCCAGGATCCACGGACGACGCTTTCACAACCTGAAGGCCAGCATACAGGTGCTCTGCCTGTTCTTCCAGTGCAGACAGGCGCTGGTGAGTGAAACAAAAAAAAAAAAATCCTTCAACTGCCGTCTTCCAGCACAAGGGTCCCCGTCAGGACAGGAAACCCAACTGAAGCGAGGGAGAGGTATCACCCTTTTATGTTCAGTAGGGTTCCTGTCCTGACTGGGCGGATCCCCTCTCTCAGGTGTGCCACCATGGGGGAAGGGAAAATGGCTCATTTCATAACTGAACCTGAAACTTTTGAAAATATGTAAAATAGCGTAATCATCTTTATATTGCATCATGGGTGAACGGTTTTTATTTTCCAATGAGATATTATATTGTATATTAGGAATCCATGTTTGGTAATCTTAATAAAACTGCGCACGATGCAGAGTTAATAAATCCACTATCAATATTTCATAGACCCTTGTGCTGTTGTCTCTTTCATATTTTTGGTTTACTTTCAAGGAGTTGTTCCACCCTTTAGGCAATGTGCAGAGGGCATTCTGGATGAAACCAGATGAAGGAGAGTGCGTGTGCGTGATATGTCTTCGCAGTGTTGAAGGGAACCGGAGAAACCCAGAAGAAACCCACGTAAACATAAGAACATACAAACGTCTTGAAGATTGTGTGTACAACTAGTTTTTATGTTCTCCCCGTGTTTGATGTGTTGGAGGAAACCCACGCAAAGACCTACAAATAGGGTATTTCGATTGGATTGTGAGCCCAAAGGGGACATGGATGATAATTTCGGTAAAGTGCTGCAAAATATGACAGCACAATACACGCCCAATAGTGCTGTATACAGGAAAGATAAATCTTCATACTGTGTTAACCAGTAGATAGAAAAAATATTAAGCTTTGAGAGTCTTCAGTGGTTGATACAATCTTTTCAGTTAGCCATTAAAAAGATAACAAATTGCAAGCTTTCGAGACTACTCAGGTCTCACTAGGCATAGAATAACAATCTGAAGAGTCACATATTTATACACAGGAAAGATATGTATTTTTGTACCGTGTTAGCCAGTAGATAGAAAAATATTTAGAATTGAGAGTCCTCAGTGGTTGATACCTTTTAATGGCTAACTGAAAAGATGGTAACAAATTGCAAGCTTTCCAGACTACGCAGGTCTCTTCATCAGGCTAGACTAATGCAAAATCTGAAGAATCACATTTATACACAACACAGCACAGAAACAATGCAATAGATAAGACAAGTGACGTGAAGCAGAACTGTCATTATGGGAGATAGAGATGAACATAAATATTGGAACAGCTCATAGATAAGGAGTTCGAAAGTTTTATTGCCCTCTGATTGGGGTCTGGTATTGTGTTGTTTTGCCCCCAGAAGGTCTGAAGAGCAAATTCCTTAATTGATGTAAAAAATATTTAGACTTGAGAGTCCTCAGTGGTTGATACCTTTTAATGGCTAACTGAAAAGATGGTAACACATATTTATACACAACACAGCACAGAAACAGTGCAATAGATAAGACAAGTGACACGAAGCAAAACTGTCATTATGGGAGATACACATCTTTCCTATATCTTAATTGATGTAAAAAGACATAAATCCATGCGACACATTCATTCCTGTATGGAGTGTGTCAAAGGTTGTCATGAGTTTATATTCCCAAACCTTTCTGTCTCTCTGAGACTTAAAGTTCATCTCTATCTCCCATAATGACAGTTTTGCTTCGTGTCACTTGTCTTATCTATTGCACTGTTTCTGTGCTGTGTTGTGTATAAATGTGATTCTTCACATTTTGTATTAGTCTTTGCCTGATAAAGAGACCTGAGTAGTCTCGAAAGGTTGCAATTTGTTACCATCTTTTCAGTTAGCCATTAAAAGGTATCAACCACTGAGGGCTCTCAATTCTAAATATTTTTATATTTATACACAGTGAGTAGTCTTGAAAACTTGCAATTTGTTACCATCTTTTCAGTTACCAATTAAAAGGTATCAACTTCTGAGGACTCAAATCGTAAAACATTTAACATGTCTTCGCCACACAGAGCATATCTATAAGCAATATAAGGGGGTTATTTAGCGAGCACTCAGGTCTCATACAGTTGAGGTGCTGGTACAATGGACTAGTACGTCCAATAGTAGGGGAATAACTTTTTACCGCACACTCCAAATGATCAATTTGCAAAATATCAATTTATTGTGGACAACTAAATTTGTGAAGCAAAACAGGAATGTAAGCATAAAGCGACACTAATATCTCAACGTTTCGGTTCATCCAGAACCTTAGTCATGTAGTCGCTGTGAATAAAAAGAACTATATAAATAACATATATAAATAAGTAAATATAAGGTGACAAAGATTGGTACAAAAATCTCCAGTGAATAGTCAATATGTACAGTCTTAAAATAAAATAACAAAATTGGCAAAAGGTAGAAGTGACAATAAAGTTGCAGCCATATATATTCATAGATCATCAGAGCCAATGAGAATAATCACATAAGTATATAGAAATTTTTTTTTTTTTTTTACCTCAGTCCAAGGAAAATTTTTGAGTGGATATATAGAGAGATAAGTGTCCAAATATAAAGGATAAGTGTCCAAATATAGAGGATAGCTGCAAGCACGTAATAGTGTTAAAAACATGCAATAATACAGTGTTAGACAACACTATTAATTGCCTGGTACCTGTATCCAATGTCTCTAAGAGAGAAGCCTCATAGTAATCTGAAAAGGTATAGGAATGCCTAATGGAAGATATTATTGGTGGTATCTTCTGAGAGTGAAGCTCAGTTGAGCTAATGAAATACCTGATGTATTAGTAGTGGATGGTGGCCAGAAGAAAGGAGACTCTATTAGCCTGTAAAATTTGAGAACTGTACATGTTACTTGTAACAGGACAGTCATGTAAAAGTGGTCAGAGTGTAAGTTTAGATAGTTCTATGCAGCATACCTGGCAGTCAGTTATTTCAATTATAAGCCTCAGAGATCAAGGGGAGTTTCCCACCTGAGGGAGTAATCAGTCGCAAAGCATTAGTATTATTGAATGATAGCGGTCTGAGAATGTCTGTACCCCTGTAGAGAGGTCAGCCTACCTGGTGATCGTTAGTATCGGGTTCAGCGGCGCTCCCGCGCCTTGCTGTGGCTGGACTGCAGTGAGAGAGGCTGACAGGCGCTGCTTTAAAGCGCCAGACCGGAAGTAGAGACTCCCGGACCGGAAGTGACGTCATAGGGTGATGCTTCCCAATGTGTGCAGACATGCATAGTTGCTAGGAAAATGTGCTGAGCTCACTTCAGTATAGATGGCAAACCTCTGTAACACCTCCTGGACAGGGTGACCTTCCTAATGTGTGCAGACATGCGTGGTTGCTAGGAAAGTGTGCTGAGCTCACTTCAGTATAGGTGGCAAACCTCTGTAACACCTCCTGGACAAGGTGACGCTTCCTAATGTGTGCAGACATGCGTAGTTGCTAAGAAAGTGTGCTGAGCTCACTTCAGTATAAGTGGCAGACCTCTGTAACACCTCCTGGACAAGGTGACGCTTCCTAATGTGTGCAGACATGCGTAGTTGCTAAGAAAGTGTGCTGAGCTCACTTCAGTATAAGTGGCAGACCTCTGTAACACCTCCTGGACAGGGTTGTGGCAGACATGCGTGGTTGCTAGGAAAGTGTGCTGAACTCACTTCAGTATAGGTGGCAGACCTCTGCAATATTAGGCAGAGGAGCTAGTGTCAGCGATGGATATAAATAGGCGCTGTGCTACGATAAATCTCAGGCAGTAGGCTTACTATGGTATAGGTGGAGGGGAAAAGGCTGATGCCAGAGGAGCACACTCTGTAACAAAAAGTACTATAATGAAATAATCATCATCCAGTATACATGACATATTATATTGTTATGGGAAGTGGAATGTGGGCTAAGATAATTTATTATAAGGTACCAAGTAATAATCTAAGGGTAGCGATAATAGATATTAAGGGTGGCGATAATAGATATTGTAGATATTACATTGTGGATAATATATAATGATATTACAGTCATATTAGATGGACCAGTAATTATACACAAAATTGGACTAAGTATTCAGGGACAAGTTGCAGAAACCTGGCAAAGGAGTAAACTCACCTTGAGAGATGAATTATCGGGTCTGTGAAAAAATTGGATATAGTTAATATAGGCTTTACAGTAACCAATCAATATCTCTATTAAGTCCCTTAGGAGCCAGAGTATCAAGTTTGTGGATCCAGAAGGTTTCTCTTTGTTTTAATAGTTTAATGTGATCGCCACCTCTCCTGGGGCGAGGGACACCTTCTATCACCTGAAATTTTAGTTGAGCCACGGAATGTCTAAATTTTTTGAAATGATCTGGTAATGGGAGCCAATTTTTCTGACAGCGGATGGTCGATTTGTGACTGGCTATGCGGTCCTTAACATGCTGGGTAGTTTCCCCAACATATAAAAGGCCGCAGGGACATTTGACCAAGTATATAACAAAGTTGGAATTGCAAGTAAAGAAACCTCTTATTGGAAATGATTTGCCAGTCCTAGGATGTGTGAAGTGATCTGACCGGATTATGTTAGAACAGGCTGCACAATTTAAGCATGGGAATGTACCATGTCTATGAGGGGCCAAGAGCCTTTGATTGTCCCTAGGGAGTGCACTGCCCATATCTGCTCTAACTACTGTCTCTAATGTTGGGTGCTCTTTTTTTACACATCAAGACTGGTGTCTCAAATGGCACAATGTTAGGGTAAGCTCTGCCGAGGAGCGGCCAATGCTTTTTTATGATAGAATAGGCCTTTGGCATTAGGGGATGAAATGAATGTACAAAAGGCACCCTCTCCTTTGGAAAGGTTGGTGGCTGAGGAGATGGGGGTGTAATGGCCCAAGCTTTTTCTTCATGTAATAACTTGGCTGGATAATTCCTGTCTCTAAATCTCTGCGTCATTGTATTAAGTCTGGTCTCCAATGTCTCTTTGTCAGAACAATCCTAGATACTCTGTTGAGTTGAGATCTAGGTTGACTATTCCTTGTAGAACGAGGATGGCAGCTAGAATAATGTAAGAGGTTGTTCTTATCAGTCGGTTTGTTATAGAGGTCAGTTGATAGGTTTCCTTGTAGATCCTGTATAACCCTGGTATCGAGAAAAGGGATTGATTCAGTATCATGATGTAATGAAAATTGTAGTTCTGGAAAAATTGAATTTAGGTAAGTATGGAATTCAAGTAAGTTGTCCACGGGACCGGTCCACACAAAGAAAATATCGTCAATGTAACGGTGGTAACCTAGTACATAACGAAGAAATAAATCTTTAGAGTAGATATATGTTGTCTCAAAGGAATTCATGAAAGCATTTGCGTAGGCGGGCGCGACATTCGCGCCCATCGCGGTACCGCACTTCTGTATGTAAAAGGTATCTTGATAAAGAAAATAGTTTTCATGTAATACCAAGTATAATAAATCGAGACATAGTTGTACTGAGTCTACTGATAAATCAGAGGATTCCAGAAGAATTTTGACTGCTTCAATCCCTTTGTCATGAGAAATAGACGTATAAAGACTATTGACATCCAATGTGACAAGAATACTGCCTGGTGGTATAGGGCCCAATTGTTGAATCACCCTCAAGAAGTGTCCTGTGTCAAGTAGATAGGATCTTGTCAATTTAATGAGTGGTGTTAAAATCTTCTCCAAGAAGATAGACAATGGTGACAATATCGAATCAGTAGAGGCTACAATAGGTCTACCGGGTGGATTATGAAGAGTTTTTTTGGTAGGATACAGAAAACGGGCGTAATGGGGTGATTGTTAGTAAGAAAAGTCAGTCTGTTGATCTATGGTATTTTGATCATAGTACATTTTGAGAAGAATTTTGATCTTATTAGCAATTGTGAAGACAGGGTCATATGTGATAGACTGATAGGTATTTAGATCAGATAGCTGTCTATGCACTTCCTTATTGTAGTCAGTTCGATTCATGACTACAATTGCACCGCCTTTATCGGCCGGCTTGATCACTATATCCCTGTTGTTGCTGAGAGTGTTTAGAGCCTGTTTTTCTAGTGTAGAGAGATTGGCATGAGGTGGAAAGAAGCCAAGTTGTGCCTGATGGGACAGTGACTTCATATCACGGTCAACTAGCGAGATGAACGTTTCTGTAGCGTGGCAAGTTTGTGGAGGCGAGAATCTGCTCTGGTTACGAAGACCAAGTGTCGAGATGGACAACTTGGGGATAGGTTCATCACGTGATTGTATTGTGTCTCCAGAGGTAGGCGTTAGACCAAAGTGAGTTTTCAGTCTTACAGTCCGGTAGAACCTCTCCAAGTCTTTTTCAAGCTGAAAAGAGTCCCACTTTGGGGTTGGACAGAAGGATAAACCCTTCTGTAGTAATGAAAGTTCAGCAGGGGAGAGAAGGTAATCAGATATATTGATTACTAGGTCCGACCTCTCACCTGAGAGCGAGTCGCCATTCGATCTCCTTGATCGCCGAGTTGGTCTGTATGTCCTCCCCTGCGGCCTCTGCCTAAAAAACGATTCTTGTCTGAATGGGTAGAAGAATCGCTCCCTGAGCTGAAGGAACCTTGGTTTCGTCGATATTGGGGTCTCCGCCAAGTGCCGGACGTATCGCTCCATCTATAGATCCTGTTTGTGGAATAGTCGTCTAGGTCACGTTGGAATTTTTGGCGTTTTCTTTCTTGAAGAACTTTCTGATGGTCAGACAAGATTTTGTCTGTCATTGTCTTCAGTGTGGTCCACTCTGCAGCCGGAATAGCGGTAGATAATTGTGCCTCAATAGCCTGTATATTTTGTTTTGTTTCAATAATAGATTTTTGGAGATACTCAATTGTCAAGATAATAATATCAAGAGAGCATTTGTTGAGGATGTTTCTATATTTTTCACAGTACTCAGAATTATCCAAAAAGAGAGTTGGTCGGAGGTTACTCCTAAGCCCTCTGGGAATTTTACTCTGCTATGGTACTCCGCTAGCGTTATGCAATGCAGGTCATAGGGGATCAATTTTCGTCGTTCCTTCTCATAGTCCCTGGTCCTAAGCTCATGAGATGGGGTTCTTAAAAACTCATTGGAGCCAGTGACCTTTGATAGAATATTGGTACTGGTGGCATGATCGTAAACAAACGTGTCAGTAGACATGTGCAAATAGGGAGATGACCGGTGCTACAGCCAATATTGGACAATATAAGGGGGTTATTTAGCGAGCACTCAGGTCTCATACAGTTGAGGTGCTGGTACAATGGACTAGTACGTCCAATAGTAGGGAATAACTTTTTACCGCACACTCCAAATGATCAATTTGCAAAATATCAATTTATTGTGAACAACTAAATTTGTGAAGCAAAACAGGAATGTAAGCATAAAGCGACACTAATATCTCAACGTTTCGGTTCATCCAGAACCTTAGTCATGTAGTCGCTGTGAATAAAAAGAACTATATAAATAACATATATAAATAAGAAAGTAAATATAAGGTGACAAAGATTGGTACAAAAATCTCCAGTGAATAGTCAATATGTACAGTCTTAAAATAAAATAACAAAATTGGCAAAAGGTAGAAGTGACAATAAAGTTGCAGCCATATATATTCATAAATCATCAGAGCCAATGAGAATAATCACATAAGTATATAGAATTTTTTTTTTTTTTTTTACCTCAGTCCAAGGAAAATTTTTGAGTGGATATATAGAGAGATAAGTGTCCAAATATAATTATGTCATGTATACTGGATGATGATTATTTCATTATAGTACTTTTTGTGCTCCTCTGGCATCAGCCTTCCCCTCCACCTATACCATAGTAAGCCTACTGCCTGAGATTTATCGTTAGCACAGCGCCTATTTATATCCAATCGCTGACACTAGCTCCTCTGCCTAATATTGCAGAGGTCTGCCACCTATACTGAAGTGAGTTCAGCACACTTTTCTAGCAACCACGCATGTCTGCACAACCCTGTCCAGGAGGTGTTACAGAGGTCTGCCACTTATACTGAAGTGAGCTCAGCACACTTTCTTAGCAACTACGCATGTCTGCACACATTAGGAAGCGTCACCTTGTCCAGGAGGTGTTACAGAGGTTTGCCACCTATACTGAAGTGAGCTCAGCACACTTTCCTAGCAACCACGCATGTCTGCACACATTAGGAAGCGTCACCCTGTCCAGGAGGTGTTACAGAGGTCTGCCACTGATACTGAAGTGAGCGCAGCACACTTTCTTAGCAACTACGCATGTCTGCACACATTAGGAAGCGTCACCTTGTCCAGGAGGTGTTACAGAGGTTTGCCACCTATACTGAAGTGAGCTCAGCACACTTTCCTAGCAACCACGCATGTCTGCACACATTAGGAAGCGTCACCCTGTCCAGGAGGTGTTACAGAGGTTTGCCATCTATACTGAAGTGAGCTCAGCACATTTTCCTAGCAACTATGCATGTCTGCACACATTGGGAAGCATCACCCTATGACGTCACTTCCGGTCCGGGAGCTCTACTTCCGGTCTGGCGCTTTAAAGCAGCGCCTGTCAGCCTCTCTCACTGCAGTCCAGCCACAGCAAGGCGCGGGAGCGCCGCTGAACCCGATACTAACGATCACCAGGTAGGCTGACCTTCTCTACAGGGGTACAGACATTCTCAGACCGCTATCATTCAAAAATACTAATGCTTTGCTGACTGATTACTCCCTCAGGTGGGAAACTCCCCTTGATCTCTGAGGCTTATAATTGAAATAACTGACTGCCAGGTATGCTGCATAGAACTATCTAAACTTACACTCTGACCACTTTTACATGACTGTCCTGTTACTAAGTAACAGTACAGTTCTCAAATTTTACAGGCTAATAGAGTCTCCTTTCTTCTGGCCACCATCCGACTACTATATATCAGGTATTTCATTAGCTCAACTGAGCTTCACTCTCACAAGATACCACCAATATATATCTTCCATTAGGCATTTCCTATACCTTTTCAGATTACTATTGAGGCTTCTCTCTTAGAGACATTGGATACAGGTACCAGGCAATTAATATGGTTGTCTAACACTGTATTATTGCATGTTTTTAACACTATTACTGTTGCTTGCAGCTATCCTCTATATTTGGACACTTATCCTTTATATTTGGACACTTATCTCTCTATATATCCACTCAAAAATTTTCCTTGGACTGAGGTAAAAAAAAAAAAAAAAATTCTATATACTTATGTGATTATTCTCATTGGCTCTGATGATCTATGAATATATATGGCTGCAACTTTATTGTCACTTCTACCTTTTGCCAATTTTGTTATTTTATTTTAAGACTGTACATATTGACTATTCACTGGAGATTTTTGTACCAATCTTTATGTCACCTTATATTTACTTTCTTATTTATATATGTTATTTATATAGTTCTTTTTATTCACAGCGACTACATGACTAAGGTTCTGGATGAACCGAAACGTTGAGATATTAGTGTCGCTTTATGCTTACATTCCTGTTTTGCTTCACAAATTTAGTTGTCCACAATAAATTGATATTTTGCAAATTGATCATTTGGAGTGTGCGGTAAAAAGTTATTCCCTCCATATCTATAAGCAAGCGACAAATATTCAGAAGACTCAGCTACTGGGAAAATGTTTATTAATCATATTTGCAATATTTATTTATAAACTGCTGTAACCCACTTCATATTAGACTTGTATTAACACTCAAATATGATCCGTTCACATATATACAGATGGTTATAATTCTTTACCAGACAAGCAGCATTACAAGCAATTGTTAAATATTACATATCAGGCGGACATTGGGTTTGTACATAACACACAAGATTTAAGGCTGGCGAGGTTGTCACCTAGACATGCTCTGGTCAGTACTATGAGTAAATGCTACATTAGAAATCAATGCAGCAAAAGTAGACTCTTGAAATTAATTGAAGGCCTCATTCAGATCTCATTGTTTCACATATAAGTTTGAACATTGATATGAGTATGTGGCTGCTCATAAAAAAAAAAAAAAAATTTCAAATCTATGGGTCCATGAAAGAGTCAGACAGCCTATAGACTGCAGTTGCAGTCGTGAGGCGACTGATGGAGGTTTCTTAAGCTTCTGCTATCAGTTTTTTTTTTTGCATGCAAGAAAAATTAACACGGACCAAACGCTGAACAATTTTTGATCCAGGACACTAATAGAAATAAGTCAGATCTGAGGCCTAGTGGGGAAAGTAAGTATGAAAGCGACTGCCCATTGCTGCAGAAATAAAAGGCTTCAACAAATCATGAAATGCATTGCCCCGTGGGCAAAATAAGTGGGCTTGCTTTAGTAGAAAGACCTTTCAGCTAAATGTTTCATTTTGGGAACCAATTATAGTTTGTGTGCCAGCTTTCTAGATCTATTACTTGCATGTGTAAGACTAAACATTGCTTACTAAAGGGATGCCATCATCTAAACTTTCTTCCTTTTTTACATAGAAGTACTGCTACTTTACTGTTAAGAACAGAGAACTGTATTCCCATAGTTTACATACCAATTGTGAGTAGATTTCACAGTAACTTGATACAACTTTAACCAAATACATTGTTAGTCAGAAAAATATTTTTCTATTTACATGTTCACTGTATAAAAGGTTAATCATATTTAATTATGAAGCAAGCACTGCAGAAAATCAGATTGGCCCATGATTTTTTTGCGCAGTGTCTCTTGGTCACCAACCAGATAACACTTTATGGGCGATGCGTCACATCATAGAGACACATTTTTGTTCCCACTCTGCTTGACCCTAGTAGAGAATCCTAGGAGCTCGGGACAGCTAGCCTGATCATTAGCAATTTGATTGCATTTAGCCAGCAGGTCGTAATTTATTTGGTCACTGATCGCACTGTCTTGCTTGTAGTCTGGATGATTTGACACAAATTCTCTCATCCACCGAGCCACAGTCATCAGTTCTCCTACAAAAAAAAAAAAAATATTGTGTAATTACTATTTATATAAATGGTATTTTATATAGAATACAATGGTTTTTTTTTTACAACATGGACATCATCCCCACATTTGCCAGATGTGCACCATAACATCCCTGAGATGAGTACCGTATATACTCGAGTATAAGCCGACCCGAGTATAAGCCGAGGCCCCTAATTTTGCCACAGAAAACTGGCTAAGCTTATTGACTCGAGTATAAGCTGGGTGTACATTGTCCCCTCATCCCTGACCTGCTCTGTGTGGCTCTCCCCCCTCCCAGTATGCATGGCTTGGCTCCCCGTCCCATCCTTCTATGTATGGCTCAGCTCCTTGTCCTCCCCGTCCTCCTGAGTGCTCCGCCGTCCTGCTCCTCTATGCTCCCCCGTCCTGCTCCGTGCTCCCCCCGTCATACTCACCCTCCTGTGCAATCAATGAACGTCCCCTGCAATCCTCCGTTGTCCCGGCTTCCTGCAGCTCTCCTGTGCTGAGCGGTCACGTGGTACCGCTCATTAAGGCCATGAATATGGATGCCACGCCTATGGTAGTGGAGTTGCGTCCATATTTCATGACCTTATTGAGCGGTACCATGTGACCGCTCAGCACAGGAGAGCTACAGGAAGCCGGGACAACAGAGGATTGCAGGGGACATTCTGCGATTGCACAGGAGGGCGAGTATGATGTCCCAGCCACCGGCTCCTGCCGCCGCATCCCCTCCCCCGCTGGTTTCTGCACAATGACTCGTGTATAACCGAGGGGGCATTTTCAGCACAAAAAAAATGTGTTGAAAAGCTCAGCTTATACACAAGTATATTCGGTAATTGGAGCCAAATCAGTATTGTTCCACTTGTTTTTAAATTTGTAATATGTCAGAAAGCAAGATGGATTTTGGCATAAAACTGATGTGGATCCTACTATTGTAGGCATTTTATGCACCTCAGTGCTCTGCCCATCCCCCATGCAAGGACATTACACCAACCTATTATAGCAATCACCCTGCTTGCATTAAAGCTTTTAGGCTTCCATTAATAAAATGTACACATTTAAAGGGGTTCTACGCTCAAATATTAAAGTCTTCCAGAGGGGAGAAGCCATAGTCACAAATGCATCTGCACCAATTTGCGCTGCCAGACTGGAAATCATGACCACAGGTGACCTGACCACCGCAGGGTCAGGAGTTTTAAATGGTCAGGTCAGTGAGGTCATAGTTTCCAGTCCTAGAGCTCAGCAATGAGAATAGCTTCTTAGATTGTTTTACCCCCATGGCTCCACACTAGCATGTTTAACATTTGTACGGTGATCCCCTTTAATGGCAACAATATAGGTTGAAGCAGAATATATTGTTTGTGTTAACACAATATGAAATTTCGACTACATATTTCATAATCTAAAATCCGATTGCCCGATACAGGTTACATTAACAAGGCAGATCTAAAAACTTTAATGATGTGCACATTGCAGGATTTAGTGTCAACAACAAAATAAGATCCAGTAATATGGAACTGGCCAAGCTTTCCCTATGTTTTTGGGAAAAGGTTTTGTTATTTTGGAAGTGATGGGATCAAATCCTGTACTTAGCATCCAATAAGGCATGTTGGACTTACATTGTTACATTACTGTGTCCATGAGCTGACAGATAAAGTAACACCAATATAGGACAAGACCACTAACAAGTAGGATAAAGAATATCAAAAGTCTCACCAGATGCTCTTTTCTTGATAAGCTTAAGATAGTTTAAAATTGTGCAGCGAGTGTCTACATCAACCTCCATATTTTCAAGGTAGGAATTGAGAATTGGAAGTAAACCTGGAAACACACCTTCCTGTGAGGAATAACATAGAAACTTATTGTACCAAGCAAAGAGACATTCCCTTTCAGGGTCATTTAGGAGAAAAAATATATATATTTGTATAATTTATAAAACACATTACCTTTCCATTGATGATTGTGTCAATGCTCATCAGAGTGTATTCTTCAGTTTCAGCATCTGTACCATTAACTGCAGTATAACAGCCATCAACAGCAGCAATACCGGCTATTTTCAAAAGGATAAAGCAGACATTAAACCAATTCTGCATAATGAAATAAATTAAGGTTATTCCCATAACACACAGCAAGTTAGGTATTGCACATATACAGACTAAGCCCAACAGAAGGTTTCTAGTACTTTGGCTTAATCTGCCCCTCTGCGCATCCAGCATCACATAGCGCCCACAGAACTACATTACCCAGCAGCACTCTCTTCTGTGTGTCAGACCTTTCCCACTCTACGGTATGCTCCGGAGTAGTCCCACATACTCTAGTCATCATAAAGCTAAATTGAAATGTAACGTTTACCTTCTATTTCTGTGCACCCGGATTCCATATAGCAGATTTAATCTTTTGCCATTTACAACCATATATCTGCAGCGTGGTTTTACATAATTGTTAGCGGGTTTCACTCAGAGTTCAACTCTCCTCCACATCAGAGCTTGTAGTAACTGGGCAGTACAGATCCGAATGACAGTTTTTGCCCGATGCAGACAGATCAGGGATGTGAAATACAGATTTTTGTGTTACCGTAAAATCCTTTTCTCCGAGACGCTCATTGGGGGACACAGGACTGTGTGGGTGTATGCTACTGCCGCTAGGAGGCTGACACTAAGTAAACATAAAAAAGGTTAGCTCCTCCTCCGCCGTATACACCTCAGCACTGACCGCAGGCAAACCCAGTTTAGTGCAAAAAGCAGTAGGAGGCTAAAAAATAAATCAAGAGTTAACACATATACAGTATATTCAGAAGAAAAAACTGCTGATACCAATTTAAGGAGAATAGAGTTAACTCAATATAAAGCCAGCCGGCTCTTAGGGAGGGTGCTGTGTCCCCCAATGAGCGTCTCGGAGAAAAGGATTTTACGGTGAGTAACACAAAAATCCGTATTTCTCCTTCGTCTCATTGGGGGACACAGGACTGTGGGACGTCCCAAAGCAGTCCCTTGGGTGGGAAACCGACTCCACAGTGTAATTTATAATCAAGCATTGCTTATAGGTGCGCAACCGCGCCCTGAAGAATCCTTCTACCCAGACTGGCATCCGCAGAAGCCTGGGTATGGACATTATAATGCTTAGAAAAGGTATGCAGACTGGACCAGGTTGCTGCCTTACAAACCTGTTCCACCGAAGCCTGATGCCGAAGGGCCCAGGAGGCACCCACCGCTCTGGTGGAGTGAGCCTTGATCCCTGCGGGAACCACCGCGCCTCTGATACGGTAAGCCTCCTGAATGGCTGACCGAATCCACCTAGCCAAGGTTGATCTAGAGGCAGCGAGTCCCTTCCTGCGACCTTCAGAGAGGACAAACAGCGTGTCCGTCTGTCGAAAGGACGCCGTCCGAGATACATATCTCCTGAGTGCTCTCACCAGATCCAGCGTATGGAGAGCCTTCTCCACTCGGTGCGTCGGAGCTGGGCAAAATGAGGGCAAAACAATGTCCTCATTAATATGAAATGAGGACACGACTTTAGGCAAAAAAGGTAGTGTTGGTCTGAGCACTACCTTATCCTGATGGAAAAGTAAGTACGGAGCTCGACAAGACAGTGCAGCCAGCTCCGAAACCCGCCTTATGGATGTTATGGCTACCAAAAACACCACTTTCCAGGAAAGAAATGACAGAGAAACCTCCTGCAAAGGTTCAAAAGGAGACTCTTGCAGAACTCCCAGGACTAGATTGAGGTCCCAAACCTCTAAGGGAGCCTTGTAGGGAGGAACTATATGGACAACCCCTTGAATAAAGGTCCTAACCTGAAAATTAGACGCGATCTTTCGCTGAAAAAGAACCGACAAGGCTGATATCTGTCGTCTAAGAGTACTAGGCGCTAGACCTGAATCTAGGCCCGCCTGGAGAAAAGATAGAATGTTTGGAATTGAAAAGAGAAGCGGGGAACAACCATGTTCCCTGCACCAATCAAAAAGACCTTCCAAGTACCGTGGTAGATGCGAGCCGAAACGGGCTTTCGGGCGCTAGCCATCGTCGCGGCGACCTTTTTAGAGAATCCAGCCCTGGTCAGGATCCAAGATTTAACGGCCAGGCCGTCAAACACAGGACCGCTGAGTTCTGGTGGTAAACTGGGCCCTGGGAGAGAAGGTCCACGCGCTCTGGCAGTCGCCAGGGTGCGTCGGCGAGCAATTGTACCAGCTCCGCGTACCATGAGCGACGCGGCCAATCCGGAGCGATTAATATCGCTGGAACCCCTTCTATCCTGATCTTTCTGATCACCCTTGGGAGAAGAGCTATTGGTGGAAACAAGTATGGAAGATGAAACTGATTCCACGGCAGAACCAGGGCGTCTACTGCAATTGCCTGCGGATCCCGATACCGGGAGACGAAGTTGGGCACCTTGGCATTTATCCTGGAAGCCATCAGGTCCACATCTGGGGTTCCCCAGCGTTGGCATATCTGCTGAAAAATCTCGGGATGTAGCGACCATTCCCCTGACGCTATGCCGTGACGGCTGAGAAAATCCGCAGCCCAGTTTTCCTCGCCCGGAATGTGGACCGCTGAAATCACAGAGTGATTTATCTCTGCCCAAGTCAGAATCTGTTTTACCTCGTGCATGGCCGCCCTGCTGCGGGTACCTCCCTGATGGTTTATGTATGCCACTGCCGTGGCATTGTCCGATTGTATTCTGACTGGGTGGCCCGCCAGATGCTGGTGAAAATGCCTCAGAGCCAGCCGAATAGCTCGAATCTCTAAAATATTGATCGGGAGGGTCGATTCCTGCTGAGACCAAGTTCCCTGGGCTGTGTGGTGACGAAACACTGCTCCCCATCCGAGCAGGCTGGCGTCCGTTGTGACAACCAACCAGAAATTTGGAGGAAACAACCGACCCTGTCGAAGAGTGGTGCTCTTCGTCCACCACATTAGAGTCTGTCTGACCTGCAGGGACAGACGGCACCGAAGATTGAGGGAGTAAGGGCTCCCGTCCCATACTGCCAAGAGTGCATGTTGAAGGGGGCGAAGATGAAATTGGGCAAATGGAATAGCCTCGATTGCTGCCACCATCCTTCCTAGGACCCTCATGCAAAACCGGATGGTGTGAGGAATTGGTTGGCGAAGGATCCGTACCTCTTGACGGAGAACCAAGGCCTTGTCCTGAGGAAGAATTATCAACCCCTGAGCGGTGTCGAAATTCATCCCTAAAAAGGTGATCTTCCGAGATGGCACGGGAGATGATTTCTTCATATTCACCAGCCACCCCAGGCGAGCAAGGGTGTCTAACGTAATGCTGACACTTTCCTCGCAGATTTGAAAAGATGGACCCTTGATGAGGAGATCGTCTAAGTAAGGCAGGATGACTACCCCCCTGGAGTGCAGAATGGACACAACAGCAGCCATGACCTTTGTGAACACCCTGGGGGCTGTGGCTAGCCCGAATGGCAAGGCTGCGAACTGAAGATGAAGTTTGCCGACAGCAAACCGAAGAAATCTCTGATGAGAAGGAAATATGGGGATGTGAAGATAGGCATCCTGAATGTCTATTGATGCTAGAAATTCCCCTTTTTCCATGGCTGCAATGACAGAACGGAGAGACTCCATTCGGAAATGTCGAATTCTGACAAACCGGTTCAGTCGCTTTAGATCCAGAATGGGCCTTACGGTACCGTCCTTTTTGGGTACAATGAACAGGTTGGAATAAAACCCCTGACCTTTTTCGACCTCCGGTACAGGTACGACAACCCCGCTGTGCCGAAGAGACTCGACCGCCCTGAATAAGGCGCGAACCCGAGATTCCTCCCTGGGAAGGCGCGAGGGAAAAAAAACTATTTGAGGGAAGGCTGGTAAATTCTATTTTGTACCCCGAGGAGACTAAAGGGTATGCCACACTAAACAATATCGCTAACGGGATCGCTAAAAAACGTCACTATTTAGCGATCCTGTTAGCGATGTTGTTCAGTGCGGCAGCTTCCAGCGACGAGCTTCCTGCTGTGATCTCGCTCGTCGCTGGAATCGTTCCGGACCCTATTTTCTCGTCGGCGCTCCCGCTGGGTAAGTATCTAATCGCTGTGTGGCACCTTTTCTTAGCGATTTAGCGGTACTTTTGTACCGCTAAAGTCGTTAAGAAGATCGCTAACGGCGATAGCGTCGTTAACTATATCGCTAAATGCGGCAGCATTTAGCGATATAGAAACAATCCCGCTAGCGATCGCATTAGTATGCGTCGTTATTGTGATCGCTAGCGGGATTGTTTAGTGTGGCAGTACCTTAACTCCCGGACCCACTCGTCGTGAGTAATCGATAGCCAAATGGGGCGAAACCAGAGTAAGCGGCCGCCTACTCTGGATAAATTGACCGGATTCTGCCTCCAGTCATTTGTCCGAATATCTCTGGGGTTTGGACCCTCTAGATCTTGGTTGTTGAGATCGCCCTCTTCCCAGAGGGTTGGTCCTGTAGAAGACCTGACGATCTCTGGCCTGATTAGGCCGACCTGAGCCGCTGGAGGTAGCTGGCGCAGCCCAACCTGGGTTACGAAAGGCCCTAAAGCGAGGCTGAAGCTGTCGGCGAAAAGGCTGCTTAATCTTTTGCTGAGGAAGGAAACTGCTCTTCCCTCCCGTCGCATCAGATATGAGCTGATCCAACCTTTCGCCAAATAATCGACCACTCTGATATGGTAAGGATGTAAGCGATTTCTTTGAGATTGAGTCTGCTCGCCAGGTTCTCAGCCACAAAGATCTTCTGATGGCAATTGCATTAGCAGCAGCTAGGGCTGCGCAATTTGCCGCATCCATGGACGCATTAATTAAGAAGTCTCCTGCAAGCGCTATCTGATTAGAAATCTCGGTTACTTCAGACGGTACCTCTATACCATGAAGCGCTCTATTTAGAGACTCCGACCAGGATATCATGGCCTTAGCAACCCAAGTCGCTGCAAAAGAAGGAGAGAGAGCAGAACCCGATGCTTCAAACACCGAGCGGGCCAAACTTTCAATCAGACGATCCGTTGGTTCCTTGATCGAGGAACCGTTAGGAAGGGAGAGGAGCGTTTTAGACGCCAAACGCGACACAGGAGGATCAACCGCAGGAGATTCCGCCCACTTCTTAAGAAGCTCAGGAGCAAAAGGATATCTAGTATTGAGAGCCTTTTGTCCTGCGAAGCGCTTGTCCGGTTTCTCCTGGTGGCGCTGCACTAGCTCCTCAAACTCAGGATGAGACCCAAAAACCTTATGAGCTTGCCTGGCTCTTTTGAAGGACACCTTATGACCGGAGGTCAAGGTGGACTCATCGTCTACCCCCAAGGTTTGATTGACAGCTTCAATCAAACTGTCAATTGTGTCCTGACAATTTGGTGCCTCTAAATTAAGGGACCCTTCTGAATCAGAATCCGAATACTGATCACTTGTCAGAGGTGAGGGAGAGCGGGAGACGGAACTGAAAGATGCCGAGGCCCCGGACGGCAAAGGCGACGCAGTGTGGGTTCGCTTCCCCTGCGTCTGCCTAGTGAGAGCGCGGCCCCTGCAGGCCGGAGGTTCATGAGACGTCGCCAAGACGGGTGAACCACTGTCCCTGCTCCTATCGGGAGCTTGAAGGGACTCGATTGCTCTTGATAATGATGCCACAGATTGAGTCAGGGACAGAGCCCATTCAGGGGGACCTGACGCACTGGGTTCCGCAATAGGAGCGGGTTCCTGAGCCCGTTCGGAGTCACAGGCTTCGCAGACCCGAGTAATCTGGGCGCGCGGAAAAGGGGACCTACAGGCGATGCATGCGGTATACAGTACCGTATGAGCTTTAATTCTTCTGGACATGCTGAGTCTATCACAGAGTCCGCAATGAACTGGATGTGCGACGGTCAGTGAAACAGAGTGCAGAGGGGTGCAAAAGCGGAACAACCAGGCTGGAGGTAGAAGCACTTACCCCAGTCCTGTACCCCTTGCGTCCTTAAACCGCGTAGCAGTGGCGTCTGGCTCCAAATTTTTCAAAAAAGAGCGCTCCCCTGTTAGGAAGCGAGCTCATGTAGCTGAGCCTTAGGGGGAGGGTCGAGAGGCGCGGCCTAGCGTCAGAGACCCGCCTCCAGCCGCGGCCTAGTCTCCAGCAAAAGCCGGGGACTAAATTTGCAGCCGCGGCCTAGCACCGGCCGAAGCCGCGGCCTAGATTTCCGGCGGAGGCCGCCCCAAAATCAGAGGGCGGGCCCGCCGGAAGGTGACGATGCCGGGGGCGGATCCCGCGACCGCGCCTACCTTCTGGCCGGCGCTAGTCCCCGGGGACTAAATTTTTGCCCGACGCCAGGGACTGAATTTTTGGCTGTCCACCCAGGAGTCGGGGGCGGGCATCGGGAGCTGACGCCCCCGGGGGGGGGGGGGGGGGGACGGAACACGATCCAGGAGCCTGTACCTGGCTGGAAGCAGAGTCTGATCACAGACGCCTGCGAAACTCTCCGGCCCTCACCGTTCCATGCGTGCGGCGTTTTCAGTCTCCAGTTTCAAAAAGGTGAGCCATTCCGCCTGATGCATTTAGAGGGGGGCTTCGTAGTAAGAAAGGGTGGGACGGTGCAGGAACCCTAACTCCATCACCCCTACAGGGGATGAGGAGAGGGACCGTCCGCCTCCTTGCAGCACCGCAGTCTAGCATTGGTGGCGCAGTGGGGGCTGCACGGACAAACTCCTGCCTCTGTACAACCTAGGGTTTCAATACCTTAGGGTGGTCAGGGCTAAGTCCGGCATTCGTGTCCCACGTTGCGGGAGAGGATACGTTGGAGGCTTTACTCCACGTGCTCGCCCGTTGATGGTTTGGGGAGATCGGACCCTTTCAATAGGATCCGTCGCCCCTATCTCATCTTCGTGGGAAAAAAAAAAAAAAAATGGTCTGGAAAAAGAACCAGACGTGTGCCTCCATCAGACACTAAGCAATAACTGGGTTTGCCTGCGGTCAGTGCTGAGGTGTATACGGCGGAGGAGGAGCTAACCTTTTTTATGTTTACTTAGTGTCAGCCTCCTAGCGGCAGTAGCATACACCCACACAGTCCTGTGTCCCCCAATGAGACGAAGGAGAAAACACAAATGATACTCGCTACTCTACACATAAAATTTAAAAAAAAAAAAAAAACACACAGACAGCTATCCTGATGTAGATGGCAGAAAATAAAAATTGGCCAGGGTACTGTACAGAAGCACAAAATGTATTCTAAATGTCCAATATACTGACAGATGGAGGCCAACTGAGACTGAACTGCACAAGACTGACCAGGAGCACTGGAACTACAGAGAGATGGTTCCAATGGAAGTCGGAGGGTAAAAAGCCTAGGAGAGGCATCTTTAGGAGGTCTAATATATGCAAAATGGGGAACTCAAAATTTAGTCATATTCCAGTTTTTTTGAGCCAATACATGTGTGTGCATTATTTAAAACTACATTGGTGATTTTGGGAATAACTCTTTAAAAAGTACTTCTGTAATAGTGGTCATGAAGGATACAGTGAAGGGTACCCCCTCCACAGCACAAAGACACAAGTAATGAAGTCGTTTGCCTCCACAGTTCCTGAAGAGAGGCCCATCAGCAGATCCTCTGCACTCAGCAGCTCAACAATCCAATCTGTCTTGTCAGAAGTGCATATCAGAGGATTTACCGTACCTTTACAAATATCCTTCTTGAAGTAAAACATTCCTTCTCGCACAGCATCTCTTTTTTGGGCCACTTTCATATTCTCATCAACCTATGGGAAAAAAAAAATATTTCTATTTATTGAGCAGTAATATACCTTTATGAAGTTTGCCAGATTAAGAAATGTATGCGCAAAGGAATAAGCTTTTTTTTTTGCTTGCTCGCCATTCACATTCTCTGTTTAATTTAAGCTAACCCATCTCAGTTATACATCTATAACCCAACCCCTACACACGCACAATTATAAAAATTTGGGTCACGTCGTCTCACAACCAGTCTAGTACATGTGCTAGCGTATAGACAGGAAGTCCTTTTTTGACTTCCTGTAAACTACAGCCCTCAGACTCAAACAAACACACATACACCACTTGTCTATACCGCCCATAGCACCAGAGAGGCTTTCAGTTTGCATTTGCCCTTGAACAATCAACTCCGATTGCCTTTTCCTTTATACAGTTCCATAAATCCCATCTATAGGAGACAGTAACTTAGTATCACTGGCACCATTAGATAGGAGCAAGAGCAATATAATGAGACGGTCATCATGGGAAATGTAGTTTAGATTAATAGATCTATAATCAGCGTGAAGGAGTCAACCAGCAGAGCAGCCATTTTTTTCCTCTGCGAATATAAATAATAAGGTAAAGGTTTTTGTATATACCTGTATTAGCTGGAGTGCTTCTTTAAAGTCTGTTCCCTCTGAACAGCCAATTCACCTTATAATGCCTAGTCACAGAAAAAGCTGTACAAAAGGGGGTTTTCCAACAAGAATGCTCACTTACAGATTTTAGCTGAAGCAATAATCTTACCTTTGACAAAGGAATGAGAAAATCCAGCTTGTATGAAAGAATTACTCTAGTGAGTAAAACGACAAACACCACATATGCAGAGTTCTCAAAATCTGTTAACTGGACCTAAAAAGAAAAAAATATATATTATACCTGATAATATTAGCCCTACAATAGACAACTCTGTCTTACTTTATCAGTAAATGTTAACCCCTTTAGCCCTCAAGGCTGTTTGCATGTTAATGACCATGCCAAATTTTACAATTCTGATCGTCACTTTATACGGTAATAACTCTGGAACGCTTCAACGGATCCCACTGATTCGGAGAATGTTTTTTCATGATATGTCGTACTTCATTATAGTGGTAAAAGTTCTTCTATATGACATACATTTATTTGTGAAAAAAAAAAAATAATCAGAAATTTGGGAGAAAATTTTCCAATTTTCAAACTTAATTTTTATGCCCTTAAAATCAGAGCGATATGTACACAAAATAGTTAATAAACAACATTTCCTATTGTCTACTTTACATCAGCACAATTTTTTTTTAGGAAGTTAGAAGGGTTAAAAGTTGACCAGCAATTTCTGATTTCTCCAACAAAATTTTAATAACCATTTTATTACTAGGGAGCACATAACATTTGAAATGACTGAGGGGCCTATATGACAGAATATACCCAAAAAGTGACAACATTCTAAGAACTCACCCCTCAAGGTGCTCAAACCACATTCAAGAAGTTTAAGCCTTCAGATATTTCACAGGACTTTTTGCAAAGTGGAAAGAAAAAAAAATAACATTTAACTTTTTGTTACAAAAATTTAACGTTAGATCCAAATTTCTTAATTTTCACAAGGGAAACCAGAGAAAATGAACCACCAAATGTGTTGTGCAATTTCTCCTGAGCATGCGGATACCCAATTTGTGGGGGAAAAGTACAGTTTGGGTGCACAGCAGGGCTCAGAAGGGAAGGAGCAGTATTTCACTTTTTGAACGCAAGATTGGCAGAATCATTAGTGGACTCCATGTCCCATTTGGAAAGCCCTTTATGTGATTAAAGAGTGGAAACCCCCCACAAGTGGCGTCATTTTGGAAACTAGACTCCTCAAGGAATGTATCTAGATGTGTGGTGAGCATCTTGAACGCACATGTGCTTCACTTAAGTATGTACAGTTATATTACATTTTTCTCCCCACAAAAAAGTTATTTCAGCCCCAATTTTATTCTCACAAGGGTAACAGGAGAAATTGCAAAATACAAATGATGGGATTGTGTGCAGGTGTCATGTTGTGTTTTGAGAGCCCCTGATGTGCCTAAACAGTGGAAAACTCCCACAAGTGACCCCATTTTGGAAATTAGTCCAAGGAATTTATCTAGACATGCGATGAGCACCTTGAACCCACAGGTGCTTTACAGAATTAAACAATGTTGATCTGTGAAAATGGAAAAAAAAAAAAAAAAAAAAAAAGTTTGTCAAAAAGCTGTTTTGGCCCTCAGTGTTTTCATTTTTCACAAGGATAGCAGGAGAAAATGGACCCCTAAATTTGTTGTGAAATTTCTCGTGAGTACACAGATACCCCATATATGTGGTCGAAAACTACTTTTGAGGCACAGGGCAAAGCTCATAAAGGAAGAAGCGCCATATTGGAGACATATTTTCAGTTGTTTCACACTTTTTTGTTCAGTATATAATTCCACATGTGTTAATTCATAGTTTTGATGCCTTCAGTGTGAATGTACAATTTTCATAGTCATGAAAATACAGAAAAATCTTTGAATGAAAAGGTGTGTCCAAACTTTTGGTCTGTACTATATATATATATATATATATATATATATATATATATATATATATATATATATATATATATATATTTATATATATATCACATGCTGGGTGCCATTTTTTTTTTTTATCAGCATGCAAGAAATTGTATAGGTAGTTATGGTAGAGACAGTAAAACTGCCAGCTGTACATAGAGGTGCATCTTTCCTTTACATCTGATGTACACAAGTAGCATTCGTCAGCTTGATGAGCCCAGGGCCGTTAGTGTAGCGTGCTGTGCCATTTTCATAATTAAGTAGAACGGACAACCCCATACAATTTTAACAGCTTGCACTACATGCAAACAGTAGACACGATAAATTATTGCTGTAGTCAAGGAATCACCTGCTACATTATAAAACTAAAGAAAATAACCGGGTGCCTCTAGTGGTCACCTACAATCCAAATCTGGAGACGCTAAGGGGAGCTGCACGGAAACTACAACCTTTACTACAAAAAGATGCCCGATTACAATCCATATTTCCAGACCCCACACTACTGTGTTTTAGGCCGCCCCCAAACCTAAGAAGCATCATTGTCAGAAGTTTCCTGTCCTCCCCAACAGCTGCAGGAACCTTTCCTTGCAACAAGAAGAAATACAAAACCTGTCCATTTATAACTACCACGGACAAGATAAAGATCCCCAACTCCCATCAGGACTACAAGATACCAGGTACTTTCAGCTGCATCACATCTAATGTGGTGTACCTAATTATTTGTACAAAATGTCCAACTGGTGGTCTGTATGTGGAGTAAACAGGGCAAAAACTGAGAACAAGGATGAATTCTCATCGCCACACAATAAGAGAAAAGAGAATGGATCTACCTGTGCCAAAACACTTTTGTTCCCCTGGTCATAGCATGTTGGACATGAAATTACTTGTACTGAAAGGTAGTTTCACATCTCAGAGACACAGAAGAGTTTGCGAATACAAATTGATGGTGACCTTTGACACTCTTAATGCTGGAATGAACCTGTCACATGGATTTATGACGTTTTACATCAATTAAGGAATTTACTCCAAAGACCCTGCGAGAGCATCACAAAACATTACCAGACCCCAATCAGAGGGCAATAAAACTTTCACACTCCTTATCTATGAACTGTTCCAATATTTATGTTCATCCCTCTGCCATAATGACTATTCTGCTTCACGTCACTTGTCTTACCTATTGCATTATTTCTGTGCTGTGTTGTGTATAAATATGTGATTCTTCAGATTTTGTATTAGTCTAGCCTGATGAAGAGACCTGAGCAGTCTCGAAAGCTTGCAATTTGTTACCATCTTTTCAGTTAGCCATTAAAAGGTATCAACCACTGAGGACTCTCAATTCTAAATATTTTGCTGTAGTTACTGTGATGACAACTGCTACTGCAATACAGCGTGAAAAGGTCCAATATAATAAATGTGGGGATGGGTGAGGAATAAAAACCCACCCCAATGATGGAGGTAATCCCATTAGCCAACAATTGTCCAAATTAAGGTTTTAAAAAGACAGAAATCACAAACTAACCTCCATAGGACGAAACTCTACTCTCCAACCTATATCAGAGTTGGGTGGAGGGGGCTTAAACCTCATCGTCTGCCAATTTGTCGACTGAATATTCTGAGAAGCAAAAAAACAAAAATTTAAAAATACATAAACAGCCTATCAAGTCTTACCGTATATACTTGTATGTAAGGCGAGTTTTTCAGCACATTTTTTTGTGCTGAAACCCCCCCCACTTGGCTTATACACGAGTCAACTGTCTCAGAAAGTCTGTGAGGGAGGGGGAGCTCCCGAGCAGCGGGTCACAGGCAGGAGCCGGCGGCTCTGGCTAAAGCCTGTGTCGCTGCTGTAATAGCGCACAGTGCCAGCCGCCGGCTTCCAGCACACATCATACTCTCCTACCTGCGCGCCCTCGGTGGCACTCATTTCGTTGCGGCTGCCTACAGCTCTTCCTGCCGAGCGATCACGTGCCCCCACTCATTAAGGTAATGAATATGCACGCCTCTCCACTCCCATAGGTGTGGAGCGTATATTCATTACATTAATGAGCGGGCCATGTGATCGCTCGGCAGGAAGAGCTGTAGGCGCCGAAATGAGATGCTGCAAGGGCACGCGGGAAGGTGAGTAGGATGTTTTTTTTTTTTATAATGGGAAACATGCAAACAGGGATAGGGATTAGGAGCCATGCATACCATGACAGCGACGGGGGAGGCAGCATACAATGCAGCGACGGGGGAAGCACGCTTACAATGACAGGGACAGAGGAGGCAAGCATACCATGACAGCGGACCGGGGGAGGAGCACACATACAATGACAGCGACGGGGATGACAGCGACGCAATACAATGACAGCGACGGGGGAGGCACGCATACAATGACAGGGACGGGGGAAGCACACATACATGACAGCGACGGGGGAGGCACACATACAATGACAGGGACGGGGGAGGCACACACATATACAATGACAGCGACGGGGGAGGCACACATACAATGACAGGGACGGGGAGGCACACATACAATGACAGCGACGGGGGAGGCACGCATACATGACAGCGACGGGGGAGGCACGCATACAATGACAGCGACGGTGGAGGCACGCATACAATGACAGCGACGGGGAGGCACGCATACAATGACAGCGACAGAGGAGGCAAGCATACAATGACAGGGACAGGGGAGGCACGCATACAATGACAGCGACAGAGGAGGCAAGCATACAATGACAGGGACAGGGGAGGCATACGCGCAGATACAATTACAGGGAAGCCATGCATACAATGACAGGACAGGGGAGGCACGCATACAATGATAGGGACGGCACGCATACAATTACAGGGAAGCCATGCAAACAATGACAGGGACAGGGGAGGCACGCATACAATGATAGGGACGGCACGCATACAATTACAGGGAAGCCATGCATACAATGACAGGGACGGAGGAGGCATGCATACCACATAAGGATGAGGGGATAATGCATACCTGGCTTATACTCGAGTCAATAAGCTTACCCAGTTTTTCGAGGCAAAAGTAGGTGCCTCGGCTTATTCTAGGGTCTAGCTTATACTTGAGTAAACACTGTACTTTGTTTTCATGGTGTGCTATCTGTGACTACAGGTATATGTATTTGTTTAATTAAGTTTTTGACTTGCTCAACATAATTTTTTTTTATCTGACTTTTTGACTACGCTATACCAACATACCTCAAAATGGTCAGATTCATTGGCGTCATCCAGGTGTATTTTCTCTTCAAACAACGTCAGAGGATCTCTGATAAAGAGATGTGCGATGTGTTGAGCCAGGAGATGATCAATTCCTGTTTTACAATATAAAGCAATATAGGACTAAAATGAGTGATTAAAAGGAACGATAACACTGTGTTACCAAGGTTATGTCCCTCGGACAATTTTGAGTGTTCCTGATAGATTTTTTTCATGCTGATTTCAGAAATAACTACATATTTTTTCCTATCACGTAAGGTTTTTGAGAAATGATATGAAACATTATAATATTCTGTTATAATTCTAAAAACTCAGATGATTTTTTCTGAAACCGTATATTCTAAATTTTCCACTGAAATAAAATAAATCGCTGATCTACACATATGCAAGAACTTATGTGAATTCCGCGCAGGCGCAGTGAATAATTCGGCTGACCGTGTACGGAGCATACCACATCTCCTGGGCAGGGGAGGAAGCAAAAGACAATACCGACATTACAGCAGGGGGATCACAGAGGATTCATTTTGTGATGTAAAATATTTCACTGACTGTTTTTAAATAATATTATACCTCCAAAATGTATCCTCTGCGATCTCAATACGGGAGAAGTCAGCTCATGGGGAAAGAGAGTGGATAGGTGGGTGAGCACATGGGGGGAGAGATTCTCAACGCTGCAAAGCCTGCCCACATCGTGACATTACCGCCTTTCCAATGCGATAGCATCGGGCCTCCATCTAGTTACTATTATATATGCAATTCGCCTAAATACTTTTCTTTTTAAAAACTGAAGTTTTATTTCAAAATGTCGCGTCGGAGTCTCAACAGCAGTGATAATTTCTGCTACATATGCGGAGAATATACAATGAAAGCACAAAAGAAAGAAATGACTCCACTTGTTAAGAGAGCATATGAACTATACTTTGAATGTTTAATTGGAGATCAGGACAAACAGTGGGCACCTCATATATGCTGTGCATTTTGCTCTAGAAGCCTTAGAGCAGAGGTCTCAAACTGTATTCCTTAAGGGCCGCGAACAGGTCATGTTTTCAGGATTTCTTTGTATTGCACAGGTGATACTCTAATCACCTGCACAGATAATGATTCCACAGCACCTAGTGCAAAGCTAAGGAAATCTTGAAAACACGCACGGTTTGCGGCCCTCGAGGAATGCAGTTTGAGACCCTTGTCTAGAGCTTGGCTGAATGGTTCATGACCTTCAATGCCTTTAGCTGTCCCAATGATATGGAGAGAGCAGAGAGATCATGTAACAGATTGCTACTTCTGCCTTACAAATATAACAGGACATTCAGCAAAAGAAAAGAAATCAATAGAATATCCTAATCTTCCTTCAGCCATAAGACCAGTGCCAGAAGATGAAAGTCTTCGTGTTCCAAAGCCACCCAAGTATGGACAATGGAAGACAATGAAGATGAACTAAATGTCAGTGGAAAATGAAACTGCTGCAGACCCAGAATTTGAGCCTTGTACATGTAATGCACATCTGTTCAGTCAAGCTGATTTGAGTGACTTGGTCAGAGATTTGAAATTGTCAAAGAGGCAGGCAGAATTATTGGGATCAAGGCTACAAGAACGGAATATCTTATTACCAGGAAAAAGAGTTTCTGTTTTTTGCAGTCGTCAAGAAGATCTTAATCAATTTTTCAACCATGTTGATAGTTTAACCTTTTGCAATCTTGGGGTTGTTTGGTGCTCTTGGATGCGTACATGACCCGAAGGAATGGCGACTGTTCATTGACTCGTCAATTTTAAGTCTGAAGGTTGTTTTACTACACAACGGAAATATCTATCCTTCTATACCTATTGGACATGCCGTACACATGAAAGACACGAATGAGAATATGGAGTTACTGTTGACCCCCATTAATTATAGAAACTATAACTGGAACGTATGTGGTGATCTTAAAGTTGTTGCACTTCTTCTTGGACTGCAAATTGGACATACCAAGTATTGTTGTTTTATTTGTGAGTGGGACAGAAAGGACTGGCCACTCCACACAAACCTGGTTGCTGGACAGAAGAATGTTAAACAATCCTCTTGTTGATCCAGCAAAGATATTTCTCCCTCCTTTGCATATTAAACTTGGGCTTATGAAGAATTTTGTCAAAGCAATGAACAAAGAATCGGTAGCATTTTCTTACTTGCGATAGAAAGCTCCAAGAATAAGTGATGCAAAGATTAACCCCTTTACCCCATCAGACGTACTATTCCGTCCATGTGACCCTGGACCTAATTCCCAAGGACGGAATAGTACGTCAAATGCGATCAGCTGAGCTCCCGGGGGGAGCGCAGCTGATCGCGGCCAGTTGTCCTCTGATTATCACAGCTGACACCCGGAACTATGTGCCAGGAGCGGTCACGGACCGCTCCTTGCACATTAACCCCTGGCATCAAAAATGATTGCAGTGTTCCAGCTGTACAGGGAAGCATCAAGCAGGGAGAGGGCTCCCTGCGTGCTTCCCTGAGACCCTCAGAACAGTGCGATGCATCGCGCTGTTCCGAGGGACCCTCCTCCCTGCAGGACACAGGATCCAAGATGGCCGCAGGGTCCTTCCGGGTCCTGCAGGGAGGCGTCTTCCTCAGTGCCTGCTGAGAGCAGGCGCTGAGAAAGCCTGCAGCACTGCCTGTGAGATTGCTGGTCTCACAGAGTGCTGTGCACACTATCAGACCAGCGATCTGATGTTATACAGTGATGTCCCACCCTGTAAAAAAAGTAAAAAAGTCAAAAAAATAAAAACGTGTAAAAAAAAAATCATAAAAGGAAAAAAAAAATATTCCCCAATAAATTCCTTTCTCATGTAAAAAAAAAAAAAACACAATAGAAGTACACATATTTAGTATCGCCGCGTCCGTAACGACCCGCCCTATAAACCTGTCCCATTAGTTAACCCCTTTAGTGAAACGCTTAAAAAAAAACAACAAAAAAAAAAAAACAATAATTTATCATCATACCGCCGAACAAAAAGTGGAACACGCGATCAAAAAGACGGATATAAATAAACATGGTACCGCTGAAAACGTCATCTTGTCCCGCAAAAAACGAGCTGTCAAACAGCATTATCAGCGAAACAACAAAAAAGTTATAGCTCGCAGAATAAAGCGATGCAAAAATAACTATTTTTTATATATAATCGTTTTTATTGTACAAAAGCGCCAAAACACAAAAATTATAAAAATGAGGTATCGCTGTAATCGTACTGACCCGCAGAATAAAACTGCTTTATCTATTTTACCACACGAGGAACGGTATAAATGCCCCCCCCCCTCGAAAGAAATCAATGAATTGCTGGTTTTTGTTCATTCTGCCTCCCAAAAATCGTAATAAAAAGCAATCAAAAAATGTCACGTGCCCAAAAATGGTACCAATAAAAACGTCATCTCGTCCCGCAAAAAAAAAAGACCTCACATGACTCTGTGGGCCAAAATAAGAAAAAATTATAGCTCTCAAAATGTGATGATTCAAAAACAATTTTTTGCAATAAAAAGAGTCTTTTAGCGTGACAGCTGCCAATCATAAAAACCCGCTATAAATAGTAAATAAAAAAAAACCTTACCACCACCCCCTTAGTTAGAGAAAAATAATAAAATAAAAAAAAGTATTTATTTCCATTTTCCCATTAGGGTTAGGGCTAAAGTTAGGGTTGGGACTAGAGTTACGGGTGTGTTAGGTTTGTGGTTAGGGTTATGATTAGGGTTGGGCTTAGGGGTGTGTTGGGGTTAGGGTTGGAGTTAGAATTGGGGGGTTTCCACTATTTAGGCACATCAGGGGCTCTCCAAATGTGACATGGCGTCTGATCTCAATTCCAGACAATTCGGCGTTGAAAAAGTCAAACGGTGCTCCTTCACTTCCGAGCTCTGCCATGCGCCCAAACAGTAGTTTACCCAAACATGTGGTATCAGTGTACTCAGGAAAATTGCACAATAACTCTTGGGGTCCAATTTCTTCTGTTGCCCTGGGGAAAATAAAAAAATTGGGGGCAAAATATTTTTATGGCTCTACGTTATAAACTTCTGTGAAGCACTTGGGGGTTCAAAGTTCTCACCACACATCTAGATAAGTTCCTTAAGGAGTCTACTTTCCAAAATGGTGTCACTTGTGGGGGGTTTCCACTGTTTAGGCACATCAGGGGCTCTCCAAACGCGACATGGCATACAGCCAATTCGACGCTGAAAAAGTCAAACTGCGCTCCTTCCCTTCCGAGCTCTGCCATGCACCCAAACAGTGGTTTACCCCCACATATTGGGTATCAGCGCACTCAGGACAAATTGCACATTAACTTTTTAGGTGTTGCTACCCTTGGGAAAATAAAAATTGGGGTGAAAAGATCATTTTTGTGGAAAAAATATGATTTTTTAATTTTACGGCTCTACGTTATAAACTTGTGTGAAGCACTTGGGGGTTCAAAGTGCTCACCACAGATCTAGATAAGTTCCTTAGGGGGTCTAGTTACTAAAATGGGGTCACTTGTGGGGGGTTCCCACTGTTTAGGCACATAAGGGGCCCTCCAAATGCGACATGGTGTCCAATCTCGATTCCAGCCAATTTTGGTTTGAAAAAGTCAAATGGCGCTCCTTCCCTTCCGAGCTCTGCCGTGCACCCAAACAGTGGTTCCCCCCACACATATGGGGTATCAGCGTACTTAGGACAAATTGAACAACAACTTTTATGGCCCAATCTCTCATGTTACCCTTGGGAAAATAAAAAAATTGGTGACTTAAATATCATTTTTGTGGGAAAAAAAAATAGGATTTTTTATTTTCATGCCCGGGGATTATAAACGTGTGTGAAGCACTTGGGGGTTCAAAGTGCTCACCACTGATCTAGATAAGTTCCTTAGGGGGTCTAGTTTCCAAAATGGGGTCACTTGTGGGGGGTTTCCACTGTTTAGGCACATCAGGGGCTCTCCAAACGCGACATGGCGTACAATCTCAATTCCAGCCAATTTTGGTTTGAAAAAGTCAAACGGCGCTCTTTCCCTTCGAGCCCTGCCATGCGCCCAAGACAGTGGTTTTCTCCCACATATGGGGTATCGGCGTACTCTGGAGAAATTGCACAACAACTTTTTCTGTCCATTTTCTCCTTTACCCTTGTTAAAATAAAAAAATTGTTTGTAAAAGATAATTTTTGTGACTAAAAGTTAAATGTTCATTTTTTCCTTCCAAGTTGCTTCAGCTCCTGTGAAGCACCTGAAGGGTTAATAAACTTCTTGACTGTGGTTTTGAGTACCTTGAGGGGTGCAGTTTTTAGAATGGTGTCACTTTTGGGTATTTTCTGCCATAGAGACCCCTCAAAGTGACTTCAAATGTGAGGTGGTCCCAAAAAACACGGATTTTGGTAAGAACTTACCTGTAAAATCCTTTTCAGCGAAGGAAGGGAGGGAGACACAGGAATTCATTACTGATGGGTAGGCGGAGCCCCAGATCAGGATGTCACCTCAGATCAAAAAGAGTGCTGACTGGCTGGCCCCTTCAGCTCGGGCTCCTCCTACTCAGCTCCAGTCGTACCAAAGCTTTTAGGAAAGAACCAAGATCACCAGCGGAGCAACATAACCCCTTCTGAAGGAACTTCAGAGAAAAATCACAAGGATACAGGTTATGCATGCAAAGAAAGCCAAAAACCACAGAGTTCCAGGTACTACTCACGGAACCTGACTACTGCGATGAGCTGGCGATGCTGGAACAGAGCCTTAGCGCGCTGACCTCAGCCCAGATAATCGCTATCAGATAAGGGTCGCTCTGCATCTGAAAACATCAACACACTTCTGCCTTGGGAGGGTGCTGTGTTCCCTCCCTTCCTTCGCTGAAAAGGATTTTACAGGTAAGTTCTTACCAAAATCCGTGTTTCAGCTGCAGATGGAAGGGACGGAGACACAGGAATTCATTACTGATGGGACGTCCCAAAGCAGTTCAAAAATAAGGGTGGGAAAAAAACCAACAAAAGGCAGAAACCCAACAACTTAACAGAAAAAATGCGCAAACAGCGCTAAACACAAGTTCATCTAGAACTTTAAACTACAGCTGCCTGCAGGACCCTACGTCCGAGGGCTGCATCAGCGGAAGCACTGACGTCCACTTTATAAAACTTTGTAAACGTGTGGACAGAGTGCCAAGTTGCCGCCCGGCAGAGCTGCACTGCCGAAGCACCTTGATGAAAAGCCCACGATGAAGCCACAGCTCTCGTGGAATGGGCTCGAAACTTAATCGGGCAAAATTCACCCTGAAGACGGTAAGCTTCCAATATAGCTGACCGGATCCAACGAGCTATGGAATCCTTGGAAGCTCGTTGACCACATCGAAGACCAGCTGGAACCACAAATAGGGAGTCCGTCTTACGAAAACCTTGAGTAATAGATAGATAAAACTTCAAGGCCCGCACTAAATCTAATGTGTGCAAAGCTCGCTCTTTCGCATTCTTCAGATCCGGACAGAATGAGGGCAACACAATATCCTGGTTAACATGAAAATGTGACACCACTTTAGGTAAAAAATCACCCCGTGTGCGAAGCACTACACGATCCGGAAAAAAACCCAGAAAAGGAGGCGAACAAGAAAGAGCTGCCAACTCGAAACTCTCCTCAAAGAGGTGACTGCTACAAGGAAGGCCACCTTCCAAGAAAGCAAAGAAAGGCTAGCAGAACCCATAGGCTCAAAAGGTTTATGCTGAAAAGCTTCCAAAACAAGGTTGAGCCGCCAAGGAGACACGGGTGCCTTCCGCGGCGGAAACTTACGAGCTATACCGCGGAAAAAGGAGAGCACGTCCCTATTCGAAGCAATGGTTCTCCGGAACAATAAGGACAGAGCAGAAATCTGACCTTTCAGGGTGCTAACTGCCAAACCCTTGTCTAGCCCATGCTGCAGAAAAGCCAACAGTTGGGAATGGAAAATTTTCTCGGGTTCCGAGAGGACCCCAAACACCACGAAAAGAAGGTTTCCCAAGTTTTGTGGTAAATCCTAGTAGTAGCCAGACTTCTCGCAGCACGAAGAGTAGCAATGACCTCGGCTGAAAAACCTCTACGGGTTAAAATTTCGGTCTCAAGAGCCACGCCGTCAAACGCAGAGACATCAAGTCCGGATGACAAACGGGCCCCTGAGTCAACAAGTCCGGTTGAAGAGGAAGCGGAAAAGGAGGTGCCGCCAACCGCGACATTATTGTCGAGAACCACACCCTCCTTGGCCAATCTGGAGCTATCAAAATAGCTGAAATTCTCTCTAGTCTGATCCGACGCAGTACTAGAGGAAGTAAGGATATCGGCGGGAATACATAGATCAGCTCGAACTGATCCCACTGAGCCACTAGAGCATCCACCGCCACAGCCTTCGGGTCCTTGTACCTGGACATGAACGTCGGTAACTTGGCATTGGACCTGGATGCCATCAAACCACTTGGGGAGTCCCCCAACGGGAGCACAGTAGTGCAAAAAACTTCCGGGTGGAGGCTCCATTCCCCGGGATCCATCTTCCTGCGACTGAGAAAGTTCACTTAATATTCTGAACCCCTGGAATGTGAATCGCCGAAATGGCTGGTAAACTGCCCTCGGCCCAAATCAGAATTCGGGACACCTCCACCATGAGTCTGGAACTCCTTGTCCCGCCTTGGTGATTGATAAACGCGACAGCCGTCGCATTGTCTGTCTGCACTCGGACCGGCAGACCGCTCAAAAGGACCGTCCAATGCTGGAGGCAAAGGAAAATCTCCCTCAATTCCAGGATGTTGATCGAAAGGACAGACTCTTCCGATGACCATACCCCCTAAATCCAGAGATTGTTCCAAACACCCCCCCCCAGCCCGTCAGGCTGGCATTGGTGGTTATGACCGACCACTTCGGAGGGAGGAAAGGCTTCACCCGGGATAACGCTCCTGGACATGACCACCATCCTCGGGATTCTCGCACCCTGTGAAAGATGGTGACGCTGCAATCCAGCGAACCTTGCGATTGATCCCAACGACTCAGAATGAGCCTATGGAGAGCTCTGGAATGAAATTGGACAAACGGAAAAAACCTCAAGGACGCCACCGTCAGACCCAGAAGGCGCATACCTTCCGAAGGGACACTGCTGTCGCAGACTTCATAGTCTGTACATGCTGGAGCAGACATGCCTGCTTGTCTGGAGGTAGGGACAACACCGCCCGTACCGTGTCGAAATGCATCCTCAAAAACAGGATTGCCTGCGACGATTCCAGAGACGACTTCTTCTTTGAGGCCACAACCGAAAGGCCGTCCAAATAGGGACGAATCGTAAGTCCCCGTCTTCGAAGAATTGCCATGAGATTTAGGCGTCAGAATCGTTGTAAAAATTCTGGGCGTTAAGGCCAAGCCGAATGGTCGAGCCACAACCTGGTAATGGTTGATTCTATGGCAAAAAACGAAGGAAGCGCTGGTGAGGTCTTCCGACGGGAACATGCCAAAAAGCGTCGCGAATGTCGATTGATCGTTCTGCGACAGGGCTGCCATGACTGAGCGAAGCGACTTCATGCTCGGCTCTGACGGAATGTCAGAAGTCAGTCCGCCTTAGCGGATTTTTTTTTTTTTGCCAGCTTCTGCCTTAACAGAAGTTCTGTTTCCAGGGTATGCGGAATTTCTGAGAATTTCCCCCTCTCTTTTTTTTATTATTTAAAAAGAGAGAGAGACGACACAAACCCCCAGAGGGTTGGTCAGATCATCCCTTGAACCGAAAAGGACTGCCGATAACTATCGGCACTAGTCCTGCCAGACGCAGAAGTCACAGCTCTGGCTGCGGTAAAGCTGCTTCTTTTGCCTTTGCCTTGGCATCAGCTCCGTGAGGTCAGTCAAATAGCTGACCCTTTCTAAGCTAAAGATAGCAAACCCTGTTGGAAAACTGCGTTCCATCCAAGTCACAGTGCTCTTCTGACTGTAACTGCCGAGAATTGCGCCTTGGATAGCAGTGACGCATTATCCTTCAACTAGAAAAGCCCATCTACCTTGATAGAGGGAAACTTGCCACGCCGTCCTTAGACGGTCCAACCGGCTCAGGGGAACTTAACAAGTACACCTAGATCCTTAATACCGAATCTATGATCCACGGCTACACAGATGGAAATTGTTGCCATCTCCGTTCTTCTGTCCAGCGTGTCCTGCAGACTCGTCTTCCCTTTTACCAGGAAGATTTGCTAAGCTGGAATAAAGGGACATTCACTTCAGGAGAAGGGGTCCAATTAACAAATAACTCCGTAGAAAAACGGATACAGTTTGTAAGGTCGTCACGACCCATGCGACCCTTGCAACATCTGGGCCGACTTACCAGGACGACAAGTTACCTCCTCCGGTAACTGTAACGTCCACATGGCTTCCACAGAAATTTTAGTACGGCCCCTGAGAGAGGCAGGGTGTCCCTGCCGATCCTCCTTGTCCGAATCGGACTTCTTCGCTAAGCGAGAAGGAAAGCACCGATTTGTGTCGCTTCCTTGAGAGGATCTAGTTGACAGCCCATAACCTAAAAGGTCATCAATAGAAACCAGTGAAGGCCTCCATTTTGACACCACTGGAACCTCTGACCGTGCATGAGTCGAGGTCTGCGTGTCAGATACGCGAGGCTGATCCGTAGCGGATCTGGGAGAGGGTCTCTGACATGCCCTTGCATATTACATGGCAGGATAAACCTGTTAGTAACCAGAGCAGTACTTAAATAAAAAACAAACGCTGAAGGGTTAAAGCTCTAAAGCGAGAGCTACCCCAGCTGTCTCCCATTAAGAGTTAACCTCCTAAGAAGGGGTTAAAGTAGCTGACTCCCCACAACCTTGATAATGAAAAAGGGTGTGCGAATCTCAGGCGCCTCATAAGGTCGCAGCTGCAGGACAGCCATGCCACACTAAACAGAAAACGTTCCACAAGATCGCTAAAAAATTGCGCTGTTTTTTATAACGCAATGACCGCCAAAGTTGTCAAGGAGATCGCTAATCGCCTATGCGATTGCCCAGATTGGCAGCCACCAGCGACACTAAAAATGACACACAAACGATCGCAATATTATGCGACGCCATCAGGATCGTCAGCGGAAACGTATAGTGGCAGCATTAATGTCGCAGACTCCCCACAGCCTCTTTATTAATATTAAAAGAGTGTGCGAGCCCCTTATGCGAGAACAGCCGCAGGACAGCTCAATCTGTCACTCAGAAGTGCCCCAGACGGCGCCCGCGCTGTGGAGGTGAAGGGGTTAAGCTTCTGCCCGGCGGGCTAGAAGCGACTCACCAAGCTGGTCACGTATTCTTGCAGGGAGGGGAGGAGAACGATCCGGAGAGCTTTCAGCCTGCAGCGCTTTATCAGCAATGGCCGCCGGGCTCTGCCTCCGTGTGCTCCATAGAGGAGCCGGAAATGGAGGCTGCAGTAAAGCGCGCGCTCAGAAGCGGCGCGAAATTCAAAAAATAAAAAGAGCGCGTACTCCCTTCCTTTCCCTCGTCCTGCAGGCATCCTCCTGCGGACATAGAAAAACTAGTCACCGGCATATATATGTACAGCGGCTGCCGCAGCAGTCGCTAAAACACTCACACACATTTTACCAAAATGTGGAGTACTCACCAGCCGAAACGCCACAGGGACCCCCAGGGGTTTCTGGCGCTATGCCCATGCTTCCCCCCAGGGCGGGAAGCGCAGTGACCCCAGTGTGTGGTTTGCGCCCCCGCCAGGGAAAACTCTCCTCATCCCCCAGGGCCGGCAAGATTCTGCAGGGACCATTATGTAGTTACAGATCCGCCAAGGGAGAGGCTGGTGAAATACACTGATAAACATGTAACAGCGCTGTCACCGCAGCGCTGAAGCATACTGATATACATGTAATAGCGCTGCCATCAGACGCTAAAGCACTCACACATTAATAATAAAATTTTGTGTGGAGTACTCACCAGCTTAGCGCCACAGGGACCCCTCAGGATTTGTGGCGCTTGTGCCCATGCTTCCCCCCAGGGCGAGGAACGCAGTGACCGCACGTGTGGTTTGCGTCCCCGCCAGGGAAGCCATCCTCATCCCCCAGGGCCGGCAAGGATTCTGCAGGGACTATTGAGTAAATACAGATCCGCCAAGGGAGAGGTTGGGGTACAGCAGCGCTGGTACCCCTGAGACCTCTAGACCAACTGGTGATCCAAGTCTCCTGTCCGAATATAAAATAATAAAATCTTCTGAGGAGCTGCATTAGCAGCAACCATCCTCTGGGACCTCAAATCTTAGACTGGAGCTGAGTAGGAGGAGCCCGAGCTGGAGGGGCCAGCCAGTCAGCACTCTTTTTGATCTGAGGTGACATCCTGATCTGGGGCTCCGCCTACCCATCAGTAATGAATTCCTGTGTCTCCCTCCCTTCCATCTGCAGCTGAAAAATGTTTTTGTACAATTTGTTGTAAAAATGAGAAATCGCTGGTCAACTTTTAACCCTTATAACTTCATAACAAAAAAAAAAAAATTTGGTTTCAAAATTGTGCTGATGTAAAGTGGACATGTGGTAAATGTTATTTATTAACTATTTTGTGTGACATATTTCTCTGTTTTAAGGGAAAAATTCAAAGTTTGAAAATAGCAAAATTTTAAAAAAATTTCGCCATATTTCCATTTTTTCATAAATAACCGCAAGTTATATAGAAGAAATTTTTACCACTATCATGAAGTACAATATGTCACGAGAAAACAATCTCAGAATCGTGAAGATCCGTTGATGCGTTCTAGCCTTATAGCCTCAAAGAGACAGTGGTCAGAATTGTAAAAATTGGCCCGGTCATTAACGTGCAAACCACCCTTGGTGGTTAAGGGGTTAAAGAAGGTATTTTTATTGGCCCAAAGATCAGAGGTATAATGAATGACAGTAGCTTTGATGGTCTTTTGCAAGGTGCTGAACAAGTGGCATGGAGAGTCTTTAAAGATGTGACCTTCAACTTCCTTGGCAACAGCAGGGCACCAAACTTTTAACAACTCGTGGACAACATGCTCACAGCATATCATTTGATGAAATGCAATAGGTCACTAAAACACGGATTTTGGTAAGAACTTACCTGTAAAATCCTTTTCAGCGAAGGAAGGAAGAGAGACACAGTATTCATTACTGATGGGTAGGCGGAGCCCCAGATCAGGATGTCACCTCAGATCAAAAGAGTGCTGACTGGCTGGCCCCTCCAGCTCGGGCTCCTCCTACTCAGCTCCAGTCGTACCAAAGCTTTGAGGAAAAGAGCCAAGATCACCAGCGGAGCAACATAACCCCTTCTGAAGGAACTTCAGAGAAAAAACACAAGGATACAGGTTATGCATGCAAAGAAAGCCAAAAACCACAGAGTTCCAGGTACTACTCACGGAACCTGACTACTGCGATGAGCTGGCGATGCTGGAACAGAGCCTTAGCGCGCTGACCTCAGCCCAGATAATCGCTATCAGATAAGGGTCGCGCTGCATCTGAAAACATCAACACACTTCTGCCTTGGGAGGGTGCTGTGTCTCTCTTCCTTCCTTCGCTGAAAAGGATTTTACAGGTAAGTTCTTACCAAAATCCGTGTTTCAGCTGCAGATGGAAGGAAGAGAGCCACAGTATTCATTACTGATGGGACGTCCCAAAGCAGTTCAAAAATAAGGGTGGGAAAAAACCAATAAAAGGCAGAAACCCAACAACCTTAACAACAAAGCACAACCAGCGCTAAACACAAGTTCATCCAGAACTTTAAACTACAGCTGCCTGCAGGACCCTACGTCCGAGGGCTGCATCAGCGGAAGCACTGACGTCCACTTTATAAAACTTTGTAAACGTGTGGACAGAGCGCCAAGTTGCCGCTCGGCAGAGCTGCACTGCCGAGGCACCTTGATGAAAAGCCCACGATGAGGCCACAGCTCTCGTAGAATGGGCTCGAATCTTAATCGGGCAAGATTCACCCCGAAGACGGTAAGCTTCCAAAATAGCTGACCGGATCCAACGAGCTATAGAATCCTTGGAAGCTCGTTGACCACGCCGACGACCTGCTGGAACCACAAACAGGGAGTCCGTCTTACGAAAACCTTGAGTAATAGATAGATAAAACTTCAAGGCCCGCACTAAATCTAATGTGTGCAAAGCTCGCTCTTTCACATTCTTCGGATCCGGGCAGAATGAAGGCAACACAATATCCTGGTTGACATGAAATTGTGACACCACTTTAGGCAAAAAATCACCCCGAGTGCGAAGCACTACACGATCCGGAAAAAACTCCAGAAAAGGAGGCGAACAAGAAAGAGCTGCCAACTCAGAAACTCTCCTCAAGGAAGTGACTGCAACAAGGAAAGCCACCTTCCAAGAAAGTAAAGAAAGGCTAGCAGAAACCATAGGCTCAAAAGGTTTATGCTGAAGAGCTTCCAAAACAAGGTTGAGCCGCCAAGGAGATACGGGTGCCTTCCGCGGCGGAAACTTACGAGATATACCTCGGAAAAAGGAGAGCACGTCTCTATTTGAAGCAATGGTTCTCCGAAACAATAAGGACAGAGCAGAAATCTGACCTTTCAGAGTGCTTACTGCCAAACCCTTGTCTAGCCCATGCTGTAGAAAAGCCAACAGGTTGGGAATGGAAAATTTTCTCGGGTTCCGAGAGGACCCCAAACACCACGAAAAGAAGGTTTCCCAAATTTTGTGGTAAATCCTAGTAGTAGCCGGACATCTCGCAGCACGAAGGGTAGCAATGACCTCGGCTGAGAAACCTCTACGGGTCAAGATTTCGGTCTCAAGAGCCACGCCGTCAAACGCAGGGACATCAAGTCCGGATGACAAACGGGCCCCTGAGTCAACAAGTCCGGTTGAAGAGGGAGTGGAAAAGGAGGTGCCGCCAACAGCGACATTATTGTCGAGAACCACACCCTTCTTGGCCAGTCTGGAGCTATCAAAATAGCTGGAATTCTCTCTAGTCTGATCCGACGCAGTACTAGAGGAAGTAAGGATATCGGCGGGAATACATAGATCAGCTCGAACTGATCCCACTGAGCCACTAGAGCATCCACCGCCACCGCCTTCGGATCCTTGTACCTGGACATGAATGTCGGTAACTTGGCATTGAACCTGGATGCCATCAAATCCACTTGGGGGGTTCCCCAGCGAGAGCACAGTAGTGCAAACACATCCGGATGGAGGCTCCATTCCCCGGAATCCATCCTTCTGCGACTGAGAAAGTCCGCTGTAACATTCTGAACCCCTGGAATGTGAATCGCCGAAATGGCTGGTACATTGGCCTCTGCCCAAATCAGAATTCGGGACACCTCTACCATGAGTCTGGAACTCCTTGTTCCACCTTGGTGATTGATATACGCGACAGCCGTCGCATTGTCTGTCTGCACACGGACTGGCAGACCGCTCAAAGGGACCGTCCAATGTTGGAGGCAAAGGAAAATCGCCCTCAATTCCAGGATGTTGATCGGAAGCACAGACTCTTCCGATGACCATACCCCCCTGAATCAAGAGATTGTTCCAAACACCCCCCCAGCCCGTCAGGCTGGCATCGGTGGTTATGACTGACCACTTCGGAGGGAGGAAAGACTTCCCCAGGGAGAATGCCCCTGGACGTAACCACCATTCTAGAGAATCCCGCACCGCGCGAGAAATGGTGACACTGCAATCCAGCGATTGCGACTGATTCCATCGACTCAAGATGAACCTTTGAAGAGTCCTGGAGTGGAACTGGGCAAAAGGAATTGCCTCCATGGACGCCACCATCAGTCCTAGAAGACGCATACACTTCCGTAGAGACATTGCCGTTGAGGATCTCATAATCTGTACATGTCGAAGAAGACATGACTGTTTGTCTGGTGGTAGGGAAACTACCGACCGAAACGTGTCGAGATGCATTCCCAAAAGAGGATTGTCCTCGATGGTTCCAGGGACGACTTCTCCCAATTGACCAGCCAACCGAAGTCCTTCAGAAACTGAAGAGACAAATCCCGAGCCGTCAACGCCTCCTCCTCCGAGGAAGCCATGATCAAAAGATCGTCCAGATAAGGGAGAATCGTAATCCCCTGTCTTCGAAGGATTGCCATGAGAGGCGCCAGAATTTTTGTAAAGACCCTTGGCGCTGAGGCTAAGCCGAACGGCAGAGCCACGAACTGGTAATGATTCCGACCTATGGCAAATCGAAGAAAGCGCTGATGAGCCTTTCCGATGGGAATATGCAAATAGGCGTCGCGAATGTCGATTGACACCAGAAAATCGTTCTGTGACAGAGCTGCCACAACGGAACGAAGCGACTCCATGCGAAATTTCCGGGCATGGACATGCCGGTTTAATCGCTTGAGATCCAGAATCGGGCGAAATTTGTTCTCCTTTTTGGGAACTATAAAAAGGTTGGAATAAAAACCTTTTCCTCGGTCCTCTGACGGAACCGGTATCACTACACCCTTTTGTAGCAGAGATTCGACCTCTCGCTGTAGAGCGACAACAAGCTCGGGTTCCGACGGAACGCGAGACTGACAAAAAACATTTGGGGGTCGAGAAGCAAACTCTATGAAATAGCCTGCCGACACAATCCGCGTTGCCCAGGAATCTGGAACGCGAGCCATCCAAGTCGCCTTGAAAAGAAGCAGGCGACCCCCCACTCGAGAATCCTCGAGTGGACCCCTGGCGTCAATTAGACTTTGCGGGCTTCTTGTCAAGTTCCCGCTTGTCCTGGCGGAAACTCTGCTTCCAGGAAGTACGAGTTTTCTGAGAGGATTTCTTTCCTGAGAAGGAAGGACGACCCGATCCCCACGAGGAGTGACTAGATCGTCCTCGGCCCCGAAAGGACCGCCGACCACTATAGACACCAGGCCTACTGGACACCGAGGCCATGGCCCTACGCTGTGGTAATGCTGATTCCTTCGCCTTAGCCTTGGAAATCAGCTCTGTGAGGTCAGATCCAAAAAGATGGCCACCCTTGTAAGGTAAGGCCAACAACCCTTGTTTGGAAACTGCGTCCCCGGCCCACTGTCTGAGCCATAAAGCTCTTCTGACTGTGACCGCTGAAGCTTGCGCTTTGGCCAGCAGAGATGCCGTATCCAGACCGGCATCAAAGATATAACAGGCTGCCGTTTCTAACCATTCACAAGTTTCCCGTATCTCAGATAACGGAGATTCATTGTGCAACTCCGTCTTCAGACGTGCCAACCAACTTAGAGAAGCTCTAGCAGCACACATGGATCCTAGCACTGCTCGGAATCCATGACCCGCAGCCTCATAGCTTGCTTTTGCCGCCAATTCTGCTTTTCTATCCAAAGGCTCCTGTAAGCTCGCTTTTCCCTTAATTGGGAGTAGTGAGGATTTATTAAGCTGAGATAAAGACACATCCACTTCAGGAGCAGAAGTCCAATTAGCCTTTAACTCCGCAGAGCAAGGATAAAGTGTATCCAAGAAATGCATTCCATGAAAACGCTTATCTGGACATAGACGTTCCTCCTCTATTACACTATTAAGCTCATCCAGAGCTGGCAATGTTGTACGCGAAGCACGGGACTCCTGGAACATGCGTGCTGATTTACCAGGACGACTAGTTACCTCCTCCGGTAACTGTAATATATCTCTCATGGCTTCAATTAATGCCTCCGTACGCTTCGCCATAGAGGAACGCCCCTGCGGCTCGTCCGCATCTGAATCGGATATTTCTCCATCCGAATTTAAAGGGGAACTCTGCCCAATATCAGATACGTCTGACTCGCTCCGTGTAGAGGCCGGTAACGGCCTGCGTCGCTTCCTCTGAGAAGAATTAGCAGACACATATTGACCTAAAAGGTCAGACAAGTTGTTGATCGATCGAGCGATATCGTCCAATTTTTCACCGCTGTCGACCGCAGCGCTAGACGCTGTGGAGGTCTGCGTATCTGATTGCCGCAATGGCACTGGGACGTGATCCGCGGCATCTGAACTCTGTTCAGACATGTCTCACCTGTATGAACAGGCCAAAGCTGTAATACCAGCAAAAACTATGCGGTTTTTCTTCTTTTTTTTTTTTTTTTTTATATGCTGAAGGGTTAACGCTCCACCAGGCAGGGTTACCCCAGCGGTATTCAGTCAAAAATTTTTTCTGGTAGAAATAACCCTCAGAAGGGTTAATATTGCAAACTCACCACAATATATATATATGAAGTGTGAGTCCCAGCCAATTTTATGTCTCTAATGAGACTGCAGCTGCAGGATAGCGATCGCTGCGCTGCAGGGTGAGGAATCAGCACTCACCCAGCTGGCCGTGGTGTCTTATGAGGAGAGGAGCGGTCTGAGGAGCCCAGGAGCCTGTGTAATGGCCGCCACAGTGAGGGAGTCGCAGGAGAAACGCCAGAGCGCGGTCTTCACTGCTCAAAAGACCGGGAATAGATAGGCCACGCCCCCTGCTAGCTCAAATGTTGAGCGCGAACTCCCCGCTCCTGCTCCCTCTCTGTCCTGCAGCTATCTGCCTGCTGGACAAAAGATCACCACATCTACAATGTAACAGCGCTGTCACAGCAGCGCTGAAGTATACTGACATACAGTAGTAGCGCTGTCACCGCAGCGCTGAAGCATCTCACACATTATTATAATAAAAATTGTGTGGAAAACTCATCAGCTCAGCGCCACAGGGACCCTAAGGGTTTCTGGCGCTATGCCCATGCTTCCCCCCAGGGCGGGAAACGCAGTGACCAGCGTGTGGTTTGCGCCCCCGCCAGGGAAAACTCTCCTCATCCCAGGGCCGGCAAGGATTCTGCAGGACCATTATGTAATTACAGATCCGCCAAGGGAGAGGCTGTGAAAAAAACACTGATAAACATGTAATAGCGCTGTCACCGCAGCGCTGAAGCATACTGATATACATGTAATAGCGCTGTCATCAGACGCTAAAGCACTCACACATTAAATAAAATTTTGTGTGGAGTACTCACCAGCCAAGGCGCCACAGGGACCCTCAGGGGTTTCTGGCGCTATGCCCATGCTTCCCCCAGGGCGAGGAACGCAGTGACCGCACGTGTGGTTTGCGTCCCGCCAGGGAAGCTCTCCTCATCCCCAGGGCCGGCAAGGATTCTGCAGGACTTTGAGTAAGTACAGATCCGCCAAGGGGAGGTTGGGGTACAGCAGCGCTGGTACCCCTGAGACCTCTAGACCAACTAGTGATCCAGGTCTCCTGTCCGAATATAAAATAAATAAAAATCTTCTGAGGAGCTGCATTAGCAGCGACCATCCTTCTGGACCTCAAATCTTAGACTGGAGCTGAGTAGGGGAGCCGAGTGGAGGGGCCAGCAGTCAGCACTCTTTTGATCTGAGGTGACATCCTGATCTGGGGCTCCGCTACCCATCAGTAATGAATACTGTGGCTCTCTTCCTTCCATCTGCAGCTGAAAATGCATTTTCTACATTCTCACTTGGACCTTTTCCAGCCAATCTTGGTGCCGTTAGCGATGAACACTGTGAAAGATTTCACCAAGACATTGCGTGATGGAGAAAAGGTACCAGGGAAAATGAAGTACCTCAATGCTTGGGCTTTT
>JARQOD010000005.1:228136841-228153056 GCA_033576555.1 Oophaga sylvatica
TTAGAGACATTATTAAAGCCTCTACATGTGATGATGTAACCCTGTTGAAAACTCTGCCTCGGCACTTCAAAGAATTTCATGGGTGCAATGCGAAGGGACTGCAGGTAAAAGCTATTGATCAGATTGTACTGGGCATAAGAGGAGGTGATCTGGGTAAAATCCTGGCCCAGTGTGAGAGCCGCTGGATTTACAGACTAGGTACAATGGCCCCGCAAGGCCTTAATGAAAATTTGGGTTTTTCGGCATTTCTGTGAGATACATGTTATTCATACTTAGGTAGTCCATTCTGGCAGACATTTTTTATGGGGTGGGTCTGTTTATTTGTTTTTATTTTTTGGATATCTAACTGTGGTTTATATTCTAGATTTATAACTGGTGGATACTATGATCCGTTTATGATTAAAGTGGACGTTCGGGGTGATCAGAGGCGCCTGTGAAGAATATGTCGTGATGGACAGTGTACCTTCCTTGTTGGACCCTTGTTTGAAATGATTGATTGTCATTTTGAGATTCATATTATTTAGCTATATGGGTTTAATTTTAATTTTATTTTATTTTATTTTCATATTATGATGTCACTTACAGCAGTATTAGGTTATTTTATGTATAACTGAGTTTTTCGTATTGTATTATAGCACTCACATATTATTTAGCATTATTGTATCCATATATTTTTATATAGGAATTAAGGTTATAATTGACAACACGTATAAAACACAATTTATTTGTTCGAAACACCATGTATAAATTGTATAATTGTCACATTGATGCACAATAATATTGCATTTATGATATGTATGGGGATTATAGTTAAATGTCAAGGTTTCTATATTTGGATAGGTCTATTTAGTCAGACTATTCTAACCTTCATTGTGTTGTCTGTTTAAATAATGTCATTTCTGTCCTGTTGCGAGTGCGCATGCGCTGGATCGCGTTCCTATGTGCTTAAGTGCCCACGTGTTGTACCGCTTGCGTACCAGCATGCGGTCCAACGGGCGCATGACAGGAAGACACTCTTTACGATCAGGAACGTAGAACAGCTGCATGCGCCGTAAAGCACGAGAACTAATCAGGCATAATTGGTCGTCCTATGCCTGATTCGGAATGGCACACGTGATCATTAGTCTCCGGTATTTATAATCCCACATTATCCACCTCCATTACGCCCCCGGAAGAAGCGGGACAGCGAAACGTGCGTCGGGGTGAGGGGAGATCCCTGAGGGCAGTGCTGCGAGTGTCGCCACAATTTTGTTACATCTCTGGGTAAGGTCTTACTGATAATGATTTCACAATGAATGAACCTTAGTCTATCTGGGATGTACTTAGGTGGTTGTTACATTTAGTGCAGCATGGTCTGCTTTCTTGTTATCTTCCCTTTTTGGGTGTTTAGATTAGGTATTATTCCACTGTGAATTTTAAGCTATGCATTGTTCTTAATGGATATTAATAAAATTTTGTAATTTTTGAATAATTTTAGATCTCTTCTTTTTTGGGCCATATCAGAGTATGTGTCCTCATGTGTTGTTATTCTAATTATTTTAAGGCTAGAGAACAACCTCTCCACTAACTTGGGTTGCTGGCAAAGCAGCAACCACATGGGCAACATCTCTTAACAATTTCAGGGTATAAAGGAATTTCCTCGTGCACAGTAAGCTTGAACGATTGAAGTCTTCTACTTTTAGAGTAAGTGAAAAATTTTGCTGAAATACGGTCAATCTGTTTCCTATGGGAGTGGAATCTTTTTCCCTGCAGCCATGCTTTGCCTGTTCCATGCCTTCCAAATACTTGTCAAAATCAAACTCCTCATCTAATGAGGATGACGAAACGGCAGCAGCAGCACTTGCAGGACCCGAGTCCTGTAGCCCACTCATCCTAACTGCTACCTCAATCAGAGCTTCTTTTCCCTTTATTAAGCTGTTGATCATCCAGCAATATACGATGACTCTGGTCCACATAAACAGCTGCCAGAAGAATTTTATTTTCTAATAGCAGTGTCTTTGTTTTCACTGAAGCCGTAATGCCATCTGTGATTAAACCTCCTCTTTGGGACAGGCAAAACAACAAGTTCTTCCAATCCTTTATAAAAATGCCAGGAGTTAAATCCTCAGCTTGTAACTTTTTAGTTACTGTAAATGGGTGATGAAGCAATCCTTTCAATTCAGCCACCTGTGTCCATTGACCTTGATGCAGTGTTACCTGAGGTGCTCCCCACCGAGTGGCTTGATCCACAATTGCCCCTTTTCCAGCGCGTCTCTTCAAGATGGAATCAATTTTAGGGGTTCTGGCAGCAATAGCCAATTTCCTCACTTTGCTAATCATATTTCCAGCATGTCCCTCTTGCAGACTATCTCTTATTGCCAGCTGCAGCGTGTGCACAACATAGCGCATGTGATGAATAGGAAAGATGTGAAGCGGCTTCAACAAGATCATCTAATTGTAAAGAATCATTTTGCTTTTCTTCTGTAGTAATATCTGTTTGTTCCTCCATTATGGGAACAGGACTGTGGCCTTCCATCTCCAACATACTGAATGTGAAATGTTCTTCTAGCAGCTGTTCACCTTCATTCTCATTCATCAGTTTAATTGTACAGTCATGGCCAAAAGTTTTGAGAATGACACAAATGTTATATTTTCACATGATCTGCTGCCCTCTGGTTTTTATGTGTTTGACAGATGTTTTTATCACAGACAGAAATATAATTGCAAACATATGAGTAACAAAAGCTTATATTGACAGCTAGAATGAGTTAATGCAGCAAGTCAATATTTGCAGTGTTGACCCTTCTTCAGCACCTCTGCAATTCTCCCTGGCATGCTCTCAATCAACTTCTGGACCAAATCCTGCCTGATAGCAGTCCATTCTTGCACAATCAATGATTTCATTTTGTCAGAATTTTTAGGTTTTTGTTTGTCCACCCGTCTCTTGATTGACCACAAGTTCTCAATGGGATTAAGATCTGGGGAGTTTCCAGGCCATGGACCCAAAATCTCTGTTTTGTTCCCTGAGCCATTTAGTTATCACCTTTGCTTTATGGCAAGGTGCTCCATCATGCTGGAAAAGGCATTGTTGATCGCCAAACTGCTCTTGGAGGGTTGGGAGAAGTTGCTCTTGGAGGACATTCTGGTACCATTCTTTATTCATGGCTGTGTTTTTAGGCAAGACTGTGAGAGCCGATTCCCTTGGCTGAGAAGCAACCCCACACATGAATGGTTTCAGGATGCTTAACAGTTGGCATGAGACAAGACTGGTGGTAGCGCTCACCTTGTCTTCTCCGAATGAGGCGTTTTCCTGATGTCCCAAACAATCGAAAAGGGGATTCATCAGAGAAAATAACTTTACCCCAGTCCTCAGCAGTCCACTGCCTGTACCTTTTGCAGAATATCAGTCTGTCCATGGTGTTTTTTCTGGAGAGAAGTGGCTTCTTTGCTGCCCTCCTTGAGACCAGGCCTTGCTCCAAGAGTCTCCGCCTCACAGTGCGTGCAGATGCACTCACACCTGCCTGCTGCCATTCCTGAGCAAGCTCTGCTCTGCTGGTAGCCCGATCCCGCAGCTGAAACACTTTTAAGAGACGGTCCTGGCGCTTGCTGGTCTTTCTTGGGCGCCCTGGAGCCTTTTTGGCAACAATGGAACCTCTCTCCTTGAAGTTCTTGATGATGCGATAGATTGCACCTCAGTCAACATCTTTCTAGCTGCGATACTCTTCCCTGTTAGGCCATTTTGTGCATTGCAATGATGACTGCACATGTTTCTTTAGTGATAACCATGGTTAACAGAAGAGAAACAATGATGCCAAGCACCAGCCTCCTTTTAAAGTGTCCAGTGGTGTCATTCTTAATCATGACAGATTGATCTCCAGCCATGTCCTCATCAACACCCACACCTGTGTTAATGGAGCAGTCACTGAAAAGGTTAGCTGGTCCTTTTAAGGCAGGGCTGCAATGATGTTGAAATGTGTTTTGGGGGATAAAGTTCATTTTCTAGCCAAATATTGACTTTGCAAGTAATTGCTGTTAAGCTGATCAGTCTTTATAACACTCTGGAGTATATGCAAATTGCCATTAGAAAAAGTGAATCAGTAGACTTTGTAAAAATTAATATTTGTGTCATCCTCAATACTTTTGTCCATGACTGTACTTATCATGTTTGAAGCATTATCAATTACAATAGCAAGAACCTGTTCTTTTTTGAGTTCATAATTTTGCAGAACTTTTTCTACTAAGGCCTCTTTCACACATCCGTTTTTTTGTGTCAGGCATAATCCGTCGAACACCTGAAGGGACGGATCCGGCGGTGAAATAAAAAAACTGATGCAACGGATCCGTTTTTTTTTTTTTTTTTTTTTTTTGCTGGATCCGACCTGAACCTTTGAACCCGGAAAAAGAGGGTTTTGGATGTCCGGAGACAGTGGAAAATGTAGTAGTAGTAGTAGTAGTAGTCCCTGATTTCCAGAATCCGGATCAGACTTTTGACGGATTGCACAAAAGACTGATCCGGTTCCATTGAATTCTATTATTTCCGGCCGCCTGATGCGCCGCTTCAGGCACTATCAGGCGGCTCCGGTAAACAAAAAAAAACGTTGCATGCACCGTTTTGTCCGGCCGCCGGAATGTACATTTCCGCCGGATCCGGACAAAAACGGATACAACGCAATGACATCAGGCGCGATCCGGCGCTAATGAAAGTCAATGGTAAAAAAAACGCATCCGGTACCGGATCCGTTTTTTTAGCAACATGCCGGATCGTACTTGAAATCAAAAAACGGATGTGTGAAAGCAGCCTAAGGTCTAGAGAAACTGGCTGCTGTGATGTGATGAGCTTTAGTATCTTATTGCCAGCGTCTTGGTAACAATTTTTTTTTTTTTTTTTGTCACAAACATATCGAATGTTGATGGCAAAATAGTTCACTCTGTGACGTGTGCAGGCATCTATTTTAAGAAACACAGCGTCTCTTGAGTCTTTTTAAGATCTTCCCTTTTTTTTGGGTTAAGGGCTTCTTCAATCACTGATTTTCTAAGGGTATGTTTCCACATAGCGGAAACCATCAGTATTAGCTGCGAATTGAACGTTACGTCCTACGCAGCGTTAAATCCGCAGTGGCTAGATGTTCCAGCGTAGTGGAGGGGATTTTCTGAAATCCCGTCTCCACTATGCGTCCGATTACGCGGGTGATACACCCACGAAACCGGACATGCGGCGCGTCTTTTTAGACCGCAGCATGTCTATTTACCTTGCAGCGACGCTCCTTCGCCGCAAGGTAAATAACACAGTTCTATGTGTATGGTGCGGCGATTCCGGATGTGTTCAATGAACACATCCGGATTCAATGCGCGTTCAGAAGGGGGCGGGGCTTTGCTTTGGGCGGAGCTGGGTTTCTGCTCTGTCCAAAGCGCAGAGAATCCGGTACGTGGACACGTACCCTAATACTTTTTCTTTCCAGAGAAACACCAAGTTTGCAGGCTTTTCTCCATTAAGAGCTGGTCATGCAAATAATGATGGTACACTTTCCTTCAAAACAAGCTCAATGAGCTGTCTTTTAAACACATCTGTCAGTATTGCAGTAACTTTGTCACTTACAAAATATCTTGTAACTGATGTTTGAGACGCTCTTTCCTCCTTTGCCTGGCGAGAAGTGCTAGTCTCTGGTTTCTTGGTGCTGCTGTGATGTTTTTCAGTCACAGCTTTGTAAACTTCTGGGTGGCAGCGTTGTAAATGTCTTCTTAGATTGGAAGCTCTTGAAGGAGTATTTTTATCATTGCCTGAGTATGCACTGATTTTGGCATCACAGCACTTGTCTTCATCTGGGTCACTTATACACTGAAACTCAAAGTTTTTTTTTTATTTTGAAATCACTGTAAAATGCTCAAATACAGCTGACTATATAAGATGCTTTTTAGACATTTTATAATTATGTAAATTCACTCAAAATTTTTGTCCAGTAAAAAAAAAAAGGCATATTGTAATACTTGCAAGAATAGTGAATCGTGCACTGTATAATTTAGAATAGATTTAAAACAATCTTTGCATAAATCAATAGGACAGATGATAAGTATAAAGTTTGTAAAATATGTTAGCTTTACTCTGAACTTTTAATGTCAGGCTTGTATTAGGGTACAGCTCACTAAATGTTTCACATCATATTAATTCACAGTCAATTCAATGAAGAGGGGAGGAGGGAGGGAGCATGTTTGTGCTGAATCATATTTAAGAACACACACGCTCATCGATCCTGTTACTTTATTTCTGAATTAGAGATGTTACAAAACAGGTTTTTCCCCTTTAATTCTATATATAGTGTATATAAGTCATCAGAGCAGCAATTTCTCCAAACATGAGCTAAGAGGAAAAACAAACTAAAACATCAAGCATACAGACAACATATACTGGACTATTGATTTATGCACAGTTTATTGAAAGTTTAGATATGCTTTAAGAAGTACTTATCTTATTCCTGCTTTACTGTTCACTCCAAAAGTTCTGAGACGAATGTAGGCTTTCCTTCCCTGTGTAAAACATGTAAACAGAAACACATGAGCCGTGTAGGGACATTGTTCACACCACCAGAAGACCGAAAACTCACACTCAAAAAAAAAGTACAGTAAAACCAAAGAATACTCTGTTGCAAAAAAAATAACAGCAAGTGCTAATAAAAGGATGGAAAACACAGGGTATTTGGTTAATGCGTATTTTGCAAAAAATGTATATTAAGCCGCTCTACCAAACGTCAAGTTATACCCGTATTAGAGCAAACACATGAGCTGTGCACCGAGTATTTTTTGGTTTTACTGTGCCTTTTTTTTTTTTTTTTGTGTTTTCAGTCTTCAGGTGGTGTGAACAATACAGGCTTGTTCACTGTATGCATGGCTCATGTTTCTGTTTTAATCAATTGTTTTCTTGTTTCTACAAGACCAGGGAGTTTTCCAGCCCTCCTTGTGAGCCGTGCACATAGAAGCCGTTCTATGCTGCGAGTCTACATTGGACATTCCCTTTCTGAATCCTGCTCATACAGGTATTATACACATGACCAGGTTTTTAGATAGATCAGATGAGTATTACGTACATTAGTCAGGGACTGCTCTAATACGGATATACCTTGATGTTTGGTAGAGCGTCTTAATATACATTTTTTGCAAAAAACCTATTAACCAAATACTCTGTTTTTCCATCCTTTTATTAGCACTTGCTGTTTACTGTTATTTTTTTGCAACCGAGTATTTTTTTTGTTTTTACTGTGCCTTTTTATTTTTTGTTTTTTTCCTTCCCTGTGTGTTTGTTAGTTTTTCCCCTTATCTGGAGATGAGAAGCTTCACTACTTATGAACATAAACTGCAGCACAGATTAATCTCAGCTAAAAGTCTAGACCTTAGATCAGGAATAGGACAGACATTAATGGATATTTCATAACTTTCCCAAATTCTTATGAAAAAAATATTCCCCACAAACAGCATTGAACTACTGTACCCAATTTATTATATATTTTAGGAGTCGGTCCATTTTATACCGACTCCAGCAAAATGAGCTCAGACTCCGACTCCACAGCCCTGCTAATTGCACAGGTGCAGTGTGCACCTAGGCTAAGAACGATCTCCAGCACAAAGAAGAGCACGAAGTCCTGGAAGCGATGATATACGCCCCGACCTCAGAGCCCTGATCTCGATAGTCTTTTTGGGATTAGATAAATAGAAGGATTTGATCAAGCCTACATCCACAGATCTGTAAATAGATCTTGTAGTTCTTCAAGATGTTTAGACCAACTTAACTGCCTTCAATGAAATGCAATCTTCTGGGCTGTAAAATAGCTTGGACTAAGCATGCTATGACTTTGATTCCCTTTTCCTTCCATGCAACGTGCACTGACGTTTAGTGCATGTTGCATATTTGAAATATGTCAGTTTCTTTTGCGAGTACCCCAACTTAACTTCTATGTGCATATTTTCCCCATAGGATTGAGTTGCATACAGAAAATCCCCAGGTAGAAACACATTCGCGTTTAGTATGTTTCTGCTATGGAAATGTACTAAAAGCGCATGATGGTAGCCAAATTCTAGGAAACAAAAACGCTAATAACCAATTTACCTAATAGGTGCAGAAATATTTAAAAAAAAAAAAAACACCAAAAGCTTACGTGGGAATGTAGTCTGAAATAATTGAGGCAAATTCTGGATGTTGTTGGGTCGGTGCACAGCTCTATTCTTTTGTCAGTGTGTTGAACAGGTGCAGGAGTCGCCTGCTATTACATAGACTATTCTAGTGTAATACTGCTCAGAACAGTGCGTGCAGCCAGTGTTACGTTCACAGAGCGCACGCTGACATTATATGCCTTTCTGAACCCGGCCTTGTGTGACTGAGCCCCTTGTAGACAGCTTATGGTTGAAAACCACCTTGTTGCTTGGTTTCAAATTGAAAGTTGAAAAGCCAGTGACTTGTTACTTTAGCATTTTTTTTTTTTTTTTTTTGGTGTACACTGTAAGATGCTCTTTTGGCTCTGATGTGGTTAATAGAACAATAGGAACGATGTAGCTCTTGTGGGAGGCATGTTTATTTTTTACCCCCACTGCTCTTCTCTGAAAGATCAGGATTAGTCTTTGACCATGTATCATGCTTTCTGAGCCTCAGTGGAATTTTCATTAAAAGAAGATTTTAGAAACTACTGGTGGCTAACACCGCGCAGTGTATTAGTGGTTTCTGGATTCCATGCTTCCATTGTATTGGCTCTTGGTATCTTGAACACAGTAGGTTTTAATTTTAATCCCTTTGGTATAAGGATTGTTTCCAGAGATTTGTATTCGTACAAAAACTTCTCATTCTACAAGAAAAACTGTCTTTAATAAATTCCATGTACTTGGCTGCTTTCTATATTTTCTTTTCCTGGAATGTATTTGAGGAGAAACTAGTTGTTCTTATCAATGATATGGCCATTGTATACTACAATATTAACACTAGAAATGTCTGGCCGTAAATGTAACAAACTTGGAGACTTCCTTCTGTGCCATAGAAACATTTACCTAAAATAATATCTAGCACCACCGTTCAAATTTTCCTGACCATGTTCTGGATTCTTCCGCTAAACTGGTCAGTACTGTGTTTTTTTTGTTTTTTTTTTTTTTTTCTCTTTAAACCACTAAAATAAAGCTTAAGTTTGCTATCACCATAATCCTATTGACCTTGAAAATAATTGTCATAAAAACAGAACACTTTTTTTCTCACCTAACTTTTATATGGTAAAATGAATAATGCGGTGCCAACTGCAACTTGTCCCACAAGAAAAACAAGCCAAATTATGACTACGTTGATGGAAAAAATTCTGTAAAATGTATGGTTCTTAAACTGGTAATAAAAAGTAGGCCTTGTGGGGATGGGGGACATTTTCAAAATCATTGTAAAACTTTTTTTTTTTTTTAGTTTTGCAGCTGCCTAAACATCGTGTGAACATGGCCTTTTAGAAAAACGGGGAACATATGTCCCCTTTAGTTTCCAGCAATATGTCTCTCACCCTGATGGACTGTACTTGCTTGACAGATTTGGCTTGCACAACCTTACGGTGGGTCACTGTGCATGATTGTACTCGCCTTATTCCTCTGCAGTACCTTTTTACTTTGGTGTAAAACAAGTATGACCTTGCAAAATTACGTAAAGCACTTGACGTTATTAAATTGGCGCTCACCTGCCAAAACTTGTTACCAAACTATTATGTCCAGTATTGTATAGCTCTAGATATGCCATGATACTGATGACTACATATCTTCATACTCCTGCTATGTCTTAAGGGCACATGAGGCTGGATTTGGGTCAGATCTGGGGCTAGTCCATACTCAGACCATGACTGTTGGATGTGTGAAATTGACCTTACTGAAGGCAGTTCCTAGTGCTTTGGATTAAAGGGGTTGTCCACTAAGAGGACAACCTTTTCTTGATCAAAATGTTTGGCCCCCATAAAAATAATGAAACCTAAAATATCCTCCCGTTCCAGTACCTTTCCCACAATGTCAGCATTCGTGGTCCTGGGCTCTCGTGCGGTTTTTGTGACGCCAACACCCAATCAACGCTGGATTCACTGTGTCCTTCAGACAAATCTTACATGAAGAGGAAGTCCAGGCTGCAGCTGAACTTGGACTTCCTTTTCCTGCTTAAGTCGACGGGAGGCGTGGACAGTGGCGCCAGCACTGACTGAACATCACAGCAACAGCACGGGAGGCCCAGAACCGTGAGCTTCGTCATCATGGGATCGGCGTCAGTATGGGAGGCAAGTATAAGCTTTATTATTTTATGGGGGACAAGCGAGGGGTATGAGAAGTTGTCAACGTCTTTAAACCAATTAATTTAACTGCAGATGAGTCCATGCAGCAATAGCATTTAACAAAACTACATTTTAGGTAGCATTTCTCACAGGGCTGGCCGGTGTTGTTGGTATTGCATATCAAGTCTTGTGGAAAGTTTATTTTAGAGTTAATCTAGGATTTTGATAGTGTCCAGTGTTCATTGTACAAGTCCCTGTAGCTTTGAAATGATATCATGGTATGTTTCTTCTTCTGCCTTACGATGATTTCTGGCAGATACATATACTTTAGTGCTTCAAATTTTGAGTTTTTTTTTTTTTTTTCTACAAAACTGTCTCAAGCAGCCCATTATGTGATACATTGCATTGTGATACATCATACTTCTCTCATAGGAGGAGCAAAAACCTGGTGGCAGATTCCCTTTAAATCCTAAACCTGGTCTCTTTAAATAAGTTTTTAATCTGAAATAAAATTTGAGTCAAACTAATGAGAAAATCTGTCTGTATTATACCCAGACTTTTTTTTTCCGCTCTCCTTGTAAACCTTTTAAGCTGTGATATCAAATCCCTATTTCCCTTCTTTTGTAGCCCAATGCCTGATACTAGGATATACACTACAGAGTAAAGAAAGTATCAACGTATTCCAGACTGTCCTGTATATACATCTTATGATGTGAAGGGTTAATCACATGAAAGTGGGGAGGGAGATCCTATACTTATACTCTATGGGGAGGGGAGATCATATAATCCTCAGCATCAGTCGGTCAGTGCAGTAGAAATGAAATCCCTTTTTAGGATAAAGTTGTGCAGAGATGACCCTGTACTGATTCAGAAGAGCCGGTGTAGGCAGAGCTCACTGACTGTGAAGAGGCTCGCTTCCATGTGACGCCTGTAGCTTTCAAAGTCTGAACATTTAAATGGGATTTCTTGGTAAAACCTGAAGCTGTATTGTGTTTAATGGTAAAATTCATATTTTAAAACTTTAATTCAACTTTTTTTTTTTCAGGTGGAGTATATGTTGGTTGCCTTTGATCATGAAAATCGCAAGGTGCGATTAGTATTACAAGGAGAAGAAATGCTTGATACACTTCAAGGCAGAGGTGAAAAAATAAATCCAAAGTATGTTTTTTGTTTCCTTTATGCTGTTCTGTTACTGCTTATTTGCCTCATTTCTCCTATATAATATTTAGCAAGTGGCTACAGTGAGAACCTCGTGGAAATAAATGTTTGGCCGGATTTGGGGTGTTTGTCTCTACTTTAGAACTCCATAGAGATAGGTTTCCTTTCATTAAATGTTGACTAATCCTTACTGTTGATGCACTGTATTCTATAGTTTGACTCTTAACTGTGGAGGGGAGGGGGTGTCGTTTGGGAATTTTTAATTTAAATATATTAGAAAATAGTTTTTAAATTATGGCATCAAATACTTAGAATGAAAATTCAGTTGTATTTCGAACCACCCCTTCAACACCTTCACGACCTTTGATGTGAAAGTTGGGTACCTGGTTTGGTCTGCGAGCCCACATTTTTCCCCGCACATAACGGTTGATTATAATCACCATCCTGTACCTTTTAACAGCTGCGGGTGCAGTGGAGCTCTGCCTGCAATTATTAATCTGTTAAATCCCACTGTCCATCTCTGACAGCGGCATTAAACACGCGCCGGCAGGAGGGGTCGCTTCATTCCATAGACACGCTCGTGATTGCATGGTGCCGATGGGTTGTAATGACAGCCCCCTCCCTTTTGCACTCTAAAAGTTCGATCTATCGAGTAAATTACTTCAGTTGCTAAACTGTGTAACGAGGAAAAAAAAAATCTAAATGCCAGAATAATTTTTTTGATCAATTCAACACCGCGGTAAGAGGCGGTCAAAACATCATGTCTACCCCAAAATGATAAAAATGTCTGCTCAGGGCACAAAAAAATAAGTCATCACACAACCCCATATCCCAAAAAATGAAACCGATACGGGTGTCGGAAAATGGCATCAGAAGTTTAATTTTTTTTTTTTCACTACTTGCCAAAACTGCAGATTGTCTTCTTTTTATTCATTTATTTATTTTTTATCTACGTACTCTTTTTGACCTGGAGGATCATACTGCCTGGTCAGTTTTATCATGCAGTAAACATAATAAAAAAAAAAAAAACAATCCTTCAATTGCACCTTCTTTGTAGTTTCAACAAACTTTGAATTTTTCCCTGCTGTCCAGTGCATCACGTGATAAAGATGAGGAAACAATGAAAAATCGCAAGGTCGTGAAGGGGTTAAGTTTAGTCTGCTGATTCTGAACCCATTTTCCATTTCCTTTTTTACAGTCTTGCTTTAAAATAGGTGTGTGTCTGTCCTGTGACAGGACCTTTTTCAAGCAGCGGAATATATAAAGTGACGTGTGTTTATTACATAAATGTAACACAGACTATGCATGCAGATCAAATTGATAGAACATAAACCTAAACTAGGTTATGAAAAGGAGCAGGAAACCACAAAGAGCAAAAGGCTAAACATTTTAATAGAAAATCAATCACTCGTTATTGAAGGAGTGGAGAATACAACCAATCGCCAATCTTTATAAAGTAAAGAGGGGAAAAAAAAAAAAAAAACAGCTGGGGCATGTATAAACCTGTCATATTGGTGTTGTACTGTGTGTGCACAATGGTCCAGCTAATGTTTGAAGAATCATTAGCATATAGGGAAGCTGAGAAGGATTTTACTAGTCTTTTGTTTAAAGTGATCTCCATCCCCCTGTAGAATTTTCGGCTTATTTTACAATGTGGCACTGAATCCCATATTGAAGTTGTGGACCGGGGTAATATTACACTGGGATTTAATCTCCTTTGCTTTTGCAGCAGCTGCCTGACTTTGAGTACTCCTGCTTAGCTTGTAACCATAATACCCAAGTCTTTTTCTTGTTCTGTAATGCCTACTCTATTTCTGTGCAGCCCAAGTGCACTACATTACATATCTCAACCTCAAAATTCATCTGCCATGCTCTTGCTCCTGAGATCATTTTAAGTAGATTCTTTCTGTAATATTATACAATGAAGCAGAGTATTAGTTATCCTACAAGGGTTCTCTGGTCAACTGTAACCAAGCAGCCAATTCATCAAAAGCTGTGAAAAGCTGCACATTTTTTTGCGGCTTTTGGAATTTTTCAAACCACCTTGTACGAGCACTGCCTAAATGGCGATTGGTGTGGCTCTGCCCCTGTGAAATTAATCAAATCTGCCAATGTTTTCTGGTTCAGCACACGCCACTCAATAATAAAGGCGCTGAAGTAAGCGGTGTGCACCTCTTCATGGCTTTGTCGCCATGTAATCAGTCAAACTTGGCGCTGTATCAATCTTTATGAATCCACCCCTATGACTTTACCCTTAATGCTATTCACAAGGTACTTTAATAGGACCTTGCCCCAGTTTGAGCTTGATGAACTCGAGGTGTCAATAATGGCTGCAGACCTGAGTAAAAGTTTTGTTTTGTTTTTTTTTTTTCAATTTCTCTCATTTGTGCAGATATTGGCTTGTAAAGTTTAGGTTTATTTGTTATAGTTCACTTGGGCGTTAGCTGAGCTTTGTCTCTAGTGACATCTACTCTTCCCTTGGAGGAGGTTAACCAGTTGGTCCATATAAACAGACCCTTAGTTGACGAACAGTTGCCAAGCTTTAAAGGGAATCTGTGACCCCATTTTTAGACTGGATGCGGCCACCGCCATCAGGGCTTATCTACAGCATTTTGTAATGCTGTAGATAAGCCCCCGATGTCACCTGAAAGATGAGAAAAACCAATTATGTTATACTCACCCAGGGGCGGTCCGCCGTCCGGTCCGATGGGCGTCGCTGTCCGGTTCGGTACCTCCCATCTTCTAGCGAAGCCGGCCTCTTCTTTGAGTCTCGTCGTGGCTCCTGCGCAGGTGCACTGATCTGCCCTGGTGAGGGCAGAGCAGAGTACTGCAGTGCGCAGGCGCCGGACCTCTTGACCTTTCCCTGCGCACTGCAGTACTCTGCTCTGCCCTCACCAGGGCAGATCAGTGCACCTGCGCAGGAGCCCAACGGGACTCAAAGAAGAGGCCGGCTTCGCTAGAAGATGGGAGGTACCGAACCGGACAGCGACGCCCATCGGACCGGACGGCGGACCGCCCCTGGGTGAGTATAATCTAATTCGTTTTTCTCATCTTTCAGGTGACATCGGGGGCTTATCTACAGCATTACAAAATGCTGTAGATAAGCCCCTGATGGTGGTGGTCGCACCTCGTAGTCCAAAAATGGGGTGACAGATTCCCTTTAACACTCTCTCTAAGGTTGCTCACACACAGCAATTCTTTCATTAGATGCCGAACATTGATTACAGTCTCCATTACCGATATCAGGCACTAATAACTTGCAGATGAACACAGATGAAAGTACATGATCAATATCTCGGTAACATTTATTCTCTTTCCGTTACTGTTAGATTTAGAATATTTTATTAGCATACCCTATTTTTGTTGCTTTTCAATTGTTCTTCTGAACCTGCAGCCTTCAATGTTGTTTTATTTAGTACTTCCGCGTTCAGCCGTAGTAGTGTCTTTTTCAGTCTTAGACCTTTTGTTACCAGAAGTTATAAACTTACTGGCTTCATATAGTATAGACTTATACATTTCCGTTTAGCTTACCCATTTGCCAGTACATGCTAACTATGCGAACTGGCTCTCCTCCAGGAGGAAGAAAACTCTGAATCAGTTAAGCCAGGCTCCCATCTCCAGATGGCTGTTTCAGGGGTCTTGTCGCGGGACCTCCCACTCTCCCATCAGCACTGAGCAGACTACTGGTTCTCTGGCTTAGAAGCCTTAATACAGCTCAGACGGGCAGAGGATTGCAGACATCAGTAATTCCATGCACATGCATATTTATCACTTATTTGGGGAAAATGACAATACTTTCTGTATCCCAAATTCAGCCATCCGACACTTTGGAGGCCAGAGTATGCCAGCTATATGATTGAGGGAACTCCTGGGCAGCCCTATGGAGGAACAATGGCCGAGTTTAATACAGTAGAAGATAACATGAAGAAACGACGGCAAGAAGCCTCTTCACTGCTGTCAGACAATGTTTCTATTTGTACTATAACTTCCTTTCCAAGGTAAAATGTGCTGTTTATTTCTTTGTTTTTCCTTCACAATAGTGACTTTTATAATGAAAATTGTGTGCTGAAATTTTAAAAATACATAATGGTAACGTGTAATACATTGTATGTATAATTTATTTCACTCGCTTCTATACTGTAGCACCTTCAATTTCCACAGTGCTTTTTAGACCTCATCAGCACAAACACAAGGAGAACATACAAACTCCTTACATACGTGTGTATAAAATCATGGATGTCTACAAGTATGGCTGACACGTAACTAATCCTAAGCAATTGTATGTCCTTAGACTGGGATGTCCAGGATTCACATTGCCAGAATTTCAACCAACTCCAGTGGAAAAAGGAGCCTCCAAGTCTCTCTTCTTTCCAGATGAAGCGATTAACAAACATCCTCGCTTTAGGTACACTTTGGGTTTAATCTGCAAAGTGATATTAAACTTTTATAGGTTTATTGCCGTTAGATAAATATTGGTAACTGTATAAAATGAGTGAATGCTTGGTTCAGGTTACTTTAGTGTAATACCCATTGTCACTGGCATTCAAATAGGCCTCATGCTTTTGTTTTACACAGTACTTTAACCAGAAATATTCGACATAGGCGTGGTGAAAAAGTAGCCATTAATGTTCCAAGTGAGTATGCTTTTTGGTTATATTGTGATTGCTAGTCATCATTGGCTTGTTACATTCCTATTTTTGTTTTGCTAATGTAGTTTTTAAAGACCGAAATACTCCGTCTCCATTTATTGAAAGATTTGCGAATGATCCTGGTGATGGAGCTAAAGCGGCGTTGCCTGATCACGTGTACATGGATGCCATGG